>PYHW01009785.1:34494-46825 GCA_013186435.1 Turdus rufiventris | reverse complement strand
TGAGGTGACCCCGGGAACCACCTTGAGGGGAGCCGGGCACCCCAAAAATCACCCTGGGGTACCCGAGCTGCCACAGAATTCACCCTGGGATATCCAAAATTCACCCTGAGAGTAACTGAACCACCCCAAAATTAACAATGGGGTACCTGAACTGTACCAAAATTAATACTGGAGTACCCGAAATTCACCCTGAGGGCACCTGCACCACCCCAAAATTCACCCTGGGGCACCTGAAGTGCCCCAGAATTCACCCTGGGGACATCCGGGCACCCCAAAATTCACCCTGGGGCACCTGGGCCACCTCAAATTTAACATCAGGGCACCCAAACAACCCCAAATCTACACTGGGGACATCTGAACCTCCCCAAATTAACACTGGGTGCAAAAATAACCATAAAACTAGGCTGTTAATAACCACTCACAAAACTTCCTTTTTGAAACAAATTTGCTCCCCTCATACCTATTTTTCTCCAAATAATTACTTTTTACCGATTTTAAAATCATCAAAAATGTGTCCAAATGTCTCAAATGATGCAACTCTATAAAATTTTAATGACTGTGCTCCTGGTAACTAAGTATTTGAAACAGAAAAATAACCAGAACTACATTTGCTTTTTTTTTTTTTTTTAAACAATAAATAAGCAACTTTGTTGTTGGTTTTTTTAACAAGAATGAAATATAAACTTTGCACGTCCAAAATACAATATACAACTTATTTCCAAAAGGATTTCCTGATGACAGAAACAGTAAAACCAGGTGATGAACTCAAGTTTTCCTATGGAGACCAGGTGATGTTGGTCATTGCAGCTTTTTCTTCCAAATTCCACAATTCCCTGATGGATTTTCTTACTTGGAGAGTGAGGTGTGGGGCTCCAGGGTTGGATTTTGCTCAGAGCCTGGTGGAATCAACATTTGGTGGTGGTGGTTAATTTGTTACCTTTAAGACTGACAAAGTGTGAATGTCCCCAAGACACCCAGGTGGATTTATCTTTTTGGGAAGGCTGGTGGGGTAAGGCCAAGGAGATTTTTAGGCTTTTATCCAGCTGAAATGGCTCCCCTTCCAAAAGAACAAAAAGTTGTGTGGGCTGTGTGGTCAAAACCACGACAGCAGAGGTGAACAATTATCTAGAAATGAAGTTGTATCAGTTTTCCATAGTGCAGGAAACAAGAGAATTCCCAGAAAAAGGATTTGCTGCCAAACTTCACTCAGAAACCCAGCTGAACACAGAGCTGCAGTGGAACAGCAGCAAAGTCCATGAACAAACCACTCTGAGGTGTCCCAGCAGCTCCCTGCCCTGCTTCATGTGGACTGCAGCTGGCTTTGTCTCTCAGTCTCAGCTTTCCTCTCCTGCCTGTGGCTCATGGCAGCCCAAAAAGTGATTTTTTTCAGCACTTCCTGCAGAAGTTTGGATGGCAAGCAGGGGATTTGGTTCTCCAAGAGAGCTGAGTTCTTCCCAATGCAGTCAAGACACAGCCTGGGGAAGGGAGAGAGAGAGAAAAAAATAAAAAATGGAGGAAATGGTTTATATTCTAACAAATGATACCCAATAGAAGCTGGTGATGTGCATTAATTAGGTGTTAATTACAGGTGGGGGTCCGCATCACACACTGAAGGGTTCAGGTATTTCCTGGGGAGGTAATTGGGGATTTCACCCAATTTCTGCAGGAAATGGCTGAGACGTTTCTAAATGTTCACATTTCTAAGGTGGCTACAACAGCAGCTGGGGCAGTGGGAGGTGTCCCTGCCATGGATGGGATTTAAGGTCCCTCCCAGCCTCAGTCACTCTGGGATTCTGTGACTCTGACTCACCTGAGCAGGGAATAAGGCTGAGTTTGAAATATCAACAAGTCACTGCAGTGACCCTGATCAGGAGAAAAAAAAAGAACCATTAGAATGGAAAACAATTCTGTACCTCAGCAATTTTCTCCAGTAATGTCACATCTGTTACCACGTGCATGATTTAGGAATATTAATCTTGATCAGCTCTTTACAAGGAACCTGAATTACAAATTCCTTTTTATTTTGTTGAATTAGGTGGGAATTCCTCAGTGGAATCAGTGCTGTGTAAATTATAATTAATTTATAATCTGTGGTGTGTAAATTATAATCATTTCCTCAGTGATGTGTAATTTGTAATGGTTTCAGTTATCAATTTGAACAAATTGTTTGAGCCAAACTCAATCTGGTTTTGTTTGGTTTTTTAAAATTAAAATCCTATATAAAAATATATTTATTCATTTATTTGCTCAGAGGTTTTGGACTCCCCATTTGTGGAAGTGTCCAATGCTTGGAGCAACGTGGGCCAGTGGGAGGTGTCCCTGCCAGATGAAACTTGAACCATTCCATGATTTTGTATCAATTGTAATTATCCAGTGATGGGATTTGCTGTGCAGTTTACTGACCGTGTCCATGTAAATCAAATCATCTTTGCTGCCCCCGAACACCATCACTTCTCCCTCCTGCCCAAGGCAGGCTGTGTGCCACAACCTGCAAATCAAACCACAGACACAGTGAGTGCTCAAGAAAAGGACTTGTGTGTTATCAGCAAGACAAAGACATTATTTCACAGGTTAAAAAACACACTTAAAATCTATTACTTGGGGTTTTTAAAATAATATAAAATAAGAGAGCAATGTGACTCCCCACCTCATAAGAATTATTTTCATACAGACCAATATATTTTGTCATTATTTGACTTTTCTGTACTCTGGGCATATAAACTTTGTTTTATTTATCACCACAGTGGAAAATTTTTAAGTCACTCTACCAACCAAGCTTTTTACCAAGCTTTTCCTTTTGCAATTTCCCACTTTCTTGGGTTCAGAAAGACAATTTTCTCGTGGCTGTCAGTACTGACTCAGATCCCTGAGCACTTGGATCTCCAGTTATCCTGTTCCAGCCTTCCCTTCCCCCAGGGAGTCCTGGCATCACAACAACTTACATCCAAGACGCCACAAAATCAAAGCCTGACTTTAGAATCTTTCAGAAAGACCCTGCCCCTTCAGCAGCCACCCCTTGTGGGGTTTATTCTTCATGATCACATTTTTCTGGTCTATCACCATTCCTGATGGACTTTAGAACCAAAACCAAATGCACCACTCAAGTTTCATATAAAAAAAATCCAAGTCCCCACTTCCTTTGTCCCTTCACATCAGTCCTTAGGAGGTTCCTCACCTTTTCCCCTCCTCATACCTGCGGACAGATCTGATCTGCATTAGGGAAATTCTGGCCTTGGTCACGGAGAACACTGAGAAGCCTTTCCTGCCTGGGCTCTGCTGACATCCTAGTTTGCAACCTGAGGCTTTTCCTACAGCCTGAGAGTTCCTGTCCTCCCATGGGCTGCTCTAACTTATCACCTAAACATTCTAACAAAGCACGTTATTGAAATCACACAGGGCTCTGGCAGCTACAGCAACAGCATCACATGGGAATCAAAGCATTGGGATGCAGGGGTTAAACAGTTTGTTCTCAAAGCCAGCATGGAAAACTGATGGACAGAGAGAGGAACAGTGTTTTCTACCAGTTCAGGATCACCTGAAGGCCATTTTTAGAAACTGCTAGAACTGGAGGTTGAAGGAAGTTATTCTCTACAGAATTTAGAGAGGGAATCAGAGTTGCAGCAGCAGCAGGAAAAGACACTCATTAATTTTATCATAAAATAAGAGAAATATGTAAAAGTACACACAGATACATCACTGCTGTGCATTTGAAGTTTTAAGAACAACTGAACTGATTGAAAGCTTTTCCAGCTGCAGAGATCCTGCAGAAAATAAAATTCTGGTACAACTGTAACCAGTTCAATGTAGGGACAGGCTTTTGGTGCGGGTCCTTTTATCCCAACCCCCCCGGCCACATCCCTGTGCCACCTGCTCCAGGTGACCCTGCCTTGGCAGGGGGTTGGACTGGAGGATCTCCACAGGTCCCTTCCAACCCTGAGATTCTGAGAATTCCTGAGAAAGTCAATGAGGTTTTGGGGTTTGGTTGAAGGAAAGGAGTTCTGTAAAGATTTAGGTCCAGGAAAGGTCCTACAAGCCAAATCCCCAAATCCCCTGGAAGTGCCTGGGGCTCAGGAATCCCTGATCCTCACAGCCAGAGCAGGCACAGAGGTTATTCCAACTGAGCTGCTGCTCCTGGGGCTGCTCCCCAGCACATCCCAGGAAAAATCCCACCACAGGGAAGTTTGGGAGACTTAGGAACTGAGCACAGACCCCTGGCTGCTCCTTAAAGACCATAAAAATATCACTGATCATAAAATGAAAATCTTTGGTGAGGCTGAGGTCTGAGTTTATTTGGGCTTGAAAGAGTTTGAAGGGTAAAAAGACAGAAAAGTTGATTGAGCTGTGCCTGTTGTGTTTAAAAGACAGCCCAGAATAGGATGAAACAGGAAAAAAATAATTAAGGTAAAGATATTTCAGTAACAAGGCAGGGAGCAGAGCAGAACTGGACAATTTTGTATCGGGAAAAATTGATATAAAATTGTGCTGGGAGTTCCTGGGTGAATGCAGGGAATGAATCCAATAAAAATCTGAATATTTACTATCTACAGCAAATCAGTTCAACAGTTTTTAACTTAAAAACACAGATAATGCTTCAAGCACTGGGTTAACACTCAATTTTATTTTTGAACCCTGAAAGAGGCATCAACTTTTGCATGGTTCTGTCCTCCCCTGTTTGTAGTAATGTATAAATATGAATGAGCTTTTATGATTCTCCTTGGTTAATTCCTCCAATTTTAATGATTTTTTGTTGTATATCAATAATTTGGCTACAGAGCACCAGGTCAGTTGGACACCCAGATCCCTCCCCACAAAAACATCTTTTCATGCAAATAAGCATCAAATACACAAATTAAAAATGAGGTATGAAGGCAGAAAAAGGTGTTAAAGCAAAGTATTCGAGCCCACTACATTAATATCCTAAAATATTCTTTTAAAATACTGTTCAAGAATTTTGAAATGGCCACTCCAGCACACAGGATTTGTGTTTCTCTACCTGGGCCTGCTCTTGGGCAGATGGGTGAGTTGCTCCCATCCATTTGTTGCAATGCTGTGGATCCAACCATCACCTGCAATGTGAGAACACTCATTAATGGGGGTTTTGGGACAAGAAAAATTAAATTTGAATTCACACAAACAGCTCTAACAGCATGTTTATTTAGGTAGCAGTGACATCAGCTCTTCACAAAGCTGCAACTTTTCACTCTGTAATTTAATGTTGTCTGGAATTAAAACACATCCAATCCCCTTTTTTGAGGGTAAATCAAGAAAATCATCTCCTCCCAGTGGATTTATCTGTGATATTATTATTTATCTTAAAATAATTTTGGCTAATTTCAGCTTTTTTCATGGAAACAAGCTGCCTCTTCTACAAAAGCAGCTCCTATGAACTATCCCACACCCTGTTTGTGTGATCTGAAATGCACAACACAATTATAATGAATTGGATTGCTCTAAATTACTTACTCAGAGGGACATTATCAGAGCTTAGGCCACCAAAAAGGAAAAGTCTGTCATCCCCTATGGGGGTCAGCGTGTGCCACGAGCGATCTCTGGGCTTCTCTCCACTGATATTAATCCTGGGTGAGACAAAAGAAAATCCCAAATTTTCCAACAATGCTGGAAATTCATTTGGCAGAAAATTTCTGTTTGTCCTAGAACCACTTTGGGTATTTTCCCAGTGAAAAAACAGATGAAATACCCAAATAAATGCCATGTGCATGCAGGGAAAGAGTGAATTGAGATGAAATTGCATCAATCCTGAGGGGCTACAGGCTCCACAAGGAAAATTATTTTAAATGACACAAGGATTGTGGCTTTACTTCTGCACCTCTCTAACCTGGTGCTCACCCAGATTTTGAAATAAATATTAGTAAAGAGGGGATTTCCTAAGTGCAAAACAGATGGGAGGTTTATTATTGATAAAATCTCATGTTAAAAAATAGAGAGTTGAAATTTGTTTCAGCTGAGCTGCATTGAAATTAACTTTAATTCAGTAGGGTTTGCTAGAGAATGTGAACAGTAAAGATCCTGATATCCCAAAAAAAACCAATTTATCAGAGGTAATTAAACAGGGTTTGCAAAAGTGCCCTGCTAAAGTTGGCACTCAAGGCCAAGCTGCAATATTTGTTTGAGTCCAATTGAAGAGGCTTCTAAGATTGGCCAAGGTGCTTTGATCATTAAAAAATAAATCAAACAGATGTTGATAATTGTAAAATATCAATTTTCATGCACAAGAAATGATCCCACTACCAGAAATAAAATAAAAATAAAAAATAAAATAAAATAAAATAAAATAAAAACTTCTGGGCAGTGGCAGCTGAAATAGATTTTGCAATCTCCTGCTGGAAGCTAATCCTGGGTTAGCAGGTTCCTGTGATGCAATTCCTTAAGAAAGCTGTGTAGAGTTGAGTAAGAAAAAAAAACTTGACTGGTTAGTAAATAAATTCATTATTTATTAATAAATAATTATTGGCTCCTTTTGTGATTAGGAGATGAAATAAATAATGAATAAATAAATACGAACAAAGGTGCCAACAGCAGCAGACTCTGTGAGATCTCTTTTTTCCCCCAAATACCTTTTTTTCTTTTTTTAGTCTTAAATTTCTTTTTTCAGTCTCTCAAAGATTCTTTGCAGAGGTGCTGCAACAGCTGAGCAGAAGATTCCTAAACTCACAGTGATCCAATATATAAGTATTTATATATATACCACACTAAATCATGGATAAGTCTTATGAGCTATTCTTGGATCACAATATAGAAATAATTTGAATTTTGGAAAAATCTTCATTTTTTAGGATTTCATGGTCTTTTATGGTGTTTTCCCAATTTGTGCTGTAATTAGCCCAACTACAGACAGCAAGCCCAGCATTCAAAAAGCCCTAAAAGCTGGAATTCCATATGGATAAATGGAGCCAGCCTGAAAATGAGGGTGTTAAATCACTCCATGCTGAGCTTTAAACAGCACCACCAACGCTCTGGTGCAGAGCAGGAAAGTTTAGTAACCACTATCAAATTCAATTCCACTGAAATCACAATCCAGCAGCTGTTACAAGTCCCCAAACCCTCATTCTCCTCTTGGAAAAGCTGCAGGAATAGCTCTGGAACTATTTAACAATATGTTTCCATCTTCTAAATTCAGTTTGAAGTGTTACAAAGGCAAACCTACCTTCCAGACCAAGTCCAAGTGTCTAAATTGAGGCAGTGCAAATCATTCATTCTGGTTTGCTAAAACAAAGAAATAAAATCCCACATGGGTTATTTGAAGCAAACAATAAACAAAGTATTTCAGTGAGGCCTTCCTGGGACAGAATATTCCAAGTACCAATAGTTTGAAGAAATCTGTACCCACGTGCCTTAATATAAATCTGAATTATGTGGCAGATGAGAAGCTCTTCTCCTCACAAAAACCATGCAACTCTCAGCAAAGTGCTTGGCTTGAAATTATTTCCAGTCATGCACCAGCACTATAGGGCCAATTTTAGCTCCTAAAAGTGAAGAACTTTGTGGTATTTATCCAGTTCCTGCAAATGTTTTTAACTTCCATCCACAGAACTGCTGGCAGGGAAATGCAGAAGGTGTTTTACTCTCTATTGCTGCCTCTGTTATTTTCCTTGACACTGGGATCAGAAGTTTGTTTCCTCCTGTCTCTCACTACTCCTCTGAGTGTCCTGTGCTGTACTCTGTGAATTCCCAAAGTCCATGATTTCTGCTTTTCCCTCTCTTCCTTTCACAAGGTGACACCAGCAAGGTTTTAGGACCCTTTAGCACTTGCCATAAAAATGGGAAATCCTTCCGCTCGCTTATCTGCCTGGGATTTGAGATGGAGGGAGTCTCTGACTGCCTTGGGGTGGTGGAGAAGCTGATAAAAGGATTTCTTTGCTTGGCTGGGAGCTGTGATTCCCCTGGGGAGCTACAAAAACCATCTGGGAAGTAGGGAAATGTTTCTTGCCTTACCTTCCAACTCCTTTTCTCCCTGGGCAGTCCATAGATCTATTAGAAAAAGCCTTTCTCCAGCTTGCAGATCCTCTGAGGCAGAGCTAGGCTGAAAGGAGGGGTTGTACCCCTGGGAGTGAGGCTGAGGGACTCCAGAGCTGTCCAGCAGAGCTCTGGGAAGTCTCTCAGGGATTTCAGGGAACAGCAAGGTTTTCTGGAATGCTGCAACCTCCTCTGCCAAGCAGTGCTAACCCTGCTGTCCTGGGAAGGGAATGGAACCAGCATTTTGGGGAGGGCAGCAGCAGAAAGACAAGCAGACTGTGAGGGTTTGGGGCACTGAGCCATTTTACCCCTCAAGAGGGTGAACTAAAAACAACCAAGGGTGGTCCAGCTGCCAGCCAGGGAACAGATCTGTCTTCCATGCCAGCTCTGTCCAGTTTCCTGCTCCTTCTGGTGCCTTTGAAGGGGATGAGGGGATCAAATCATCCAAGCAAAATGCAAAATGCAGTTGGGATCTTCTGTACATTTGGGGCAAACCCAACATCCTGGCCTGTACAACTGGAAATATCCAATCATGTTGCAGTGATACAATTTGGTATGAAGGATACCTAGCAAACAAAGTTGCTGTTAGGTTGAAAATTAAGGTTGCAAGAGGATCCTGTTCCAGACCTCGCTGACTCTCCTTCCCTAGGCATTAGGCAGAAGATGAAGTTCTCTGTTTCCTGCTCCCTGGGAAATCAATGTGTTACAATATTTGCATTCTCAGCATTCAACAGCTGGACAGATGCAGAAATATTACAGCAACCTAATTGTGAATTCCAAACACCACCAGCTGCCCAAGACTCAGGCCTTTAACAAATAACATCACCTTTCTACCCAACCCTTCTTTGGGAAGCTGGAACCACGCAGGTTTATAGGATCATCACTTGCCACACACTTCTCCTTTAATTGCTCATGGATTTCTGCTCTCTGTCATCATTCTGCTGCCAATCCTAAAATGATTTTTAACTGCCTTAAGAGCACCAAGCCCCCTAAGAGCGTTGGCATTTCCCTTGGAGCTCCAAGGGCTCCTGAGACTCTGCTTATCTCTGGCAAGTTCATTTCTGTGCAGCTCAGTGCATGTTAAGCAGGACTTGCTTTGTCTCAGGCTTTAAGGGTGGCATCATTCCCAGCTCACTGCTGGCACAGGGAATTCTGCAGCTCTCCCTCCTGGATTTGCAATCCAAAGCTATTCCAGCTCCAAGTTTTGCCAAGACAAGGGTTGCAGCTCCATGGATCTTCTGAGCTTTGCTGACAGGAGGGGTGACAGGAAATATCAACATGCTTACATTAAGGCACCAGATGGGTGAGGAGCTGCTGCAAAGACTTGGGTTCATTTTACTTCATTCTCAACATGAAATTTTTCCACTTAAATCAAACATAAGACTGGCATCAACTTCTGGACTAACTCTCCTTCCTTCCCACTTTGTCCCATGTCTGTTTTTCCAGGGGCTTACCTGAAGGAACTGAGTCCACATAACACTTCTGAGCCTGCATTCAAATGATTCCTGGTACAACTGATTCTCATCATCACCATCATCATCTTCTTTTACCAGTTCTAGCTCCAAGTTTGGAAAAAGGTGCCCTTTCCTCCCAGAAAGATGAATAGGAGAAGCCTCATGACACTTCCTGGCCCTTTCTGGTTCCTTGCAGAGCCTTTTCCCTGGGAAGATTTGTATTATGGTGAACTAGAAGGAGAAGGAGGAGCAGAGCAACCCCGTGTTTGCTCCTTCATTTCTGGAGAAAAGCAAAACTTCATCCTTTGGGGAGGAATTATTCCTGGTGTCAGGAAATTTAGTGGTTTTCTGCTGTCTTTAGCTTTTTCTTTTCATGACTTACATTAATTCCTCAAGCCCCACTGAATGTTCCCTCACCTTTTTATGTTTCCTTCCATTTATTTCTAGGATAGAAATGGATCAATAATAATCACCAAGGTGAAAATTACACTTGCTGCTCTCCTACAGAATTAAACAGCTTTCCACAATTTCACTCTGACACAGGCTCCCAAGTGGTTTCACTGAAATTTAGCAAGTTTTTAAGGAAGCTGAAGAGAAAAACCTTTTGAGATCAGAATGCTGTAGTCAAACAGAGTTAACAGAAGCCTGAGGGCAAATCCTCTGAGGGCAGTGGAGGAATGACAGGTGAGCTGCAGCTAAATCAGAATTTCAGTGGCAGAGGCTGCATGAGACCCCAGCTGGAGTCACAGAGCAGTTCAGAGCAGCCCCAGGGTGAGCACAGAGCCCTCAGAGACAGAACCCTGAGGGAAGGAGGCTCTGGAGGTGCTCAGGAGTAACTGGCAGGGCAGGACCATCCAAAGGACTTTTACATCTCCACATTTGGGTCTTTTCTCTCTCAGCTCCATGAGGGAGGAGAGCGGGGCTTGGCTTTGGTCAGCAAGGATTCAGCTGTGAGCACACAGGACACAGCAAGCCCAGGGCAGAGGCACAGGGCTCACTCAGGGCATGGGTAACTGATTTTTCAATCTCCTTAAATATCTTTATTTCCTTCAGTTATTTGCAAACCCAGCTTGTCCAAGCTTACAGCTCTGGGAGGTGCTGAGTGCAGCTCTCTCAAGCTCGAGTAACAATTCCAGAGATCCTGAATCAAAGGTCACATTGTGGCAAGAACAAACAGGATCAACTTTAATTATTTTCTTTTCTGTTTGCTCTGGAGAGGAACTGCAATAAAGACTTCCTGCAGGTGTGGGAAGTGGCTGCACATGGTGTGGTCACTCTGCCCCTGCCTGCTGTGTGGGGCTGCTTTCTGTCTGGAAGGAGGGCAGATTTGTCCAAGGAATGTTCCAGCAGGAAAATCAGGGAATGGGGAACAAAGTTCTACACTGCTTTGTTTGCCAGCATTTGGGAATACAGGGGTGAGGCTGTGGCAGCTTTCCAAGGCACAGCTGGAATATGTTCATTCCCAATCTAATTCCTTCTCTTTTTTAGACCAGAACTACAGGAACACAACACTGGGGGCTCTCAGAAGCTTCTTCACTGTCACTTTATGGAGACAGAAAACATCCAGGCTCATCCTCTAGCTGAGTAGGATTAAACGTTCTAAATCAGCTGTAGTGAAAAGAGCTAAAAACTTAAATTAAAAATAAAACACAAGAGTGCACAGTCACTGAAATTGGGAGGGGTTTTAACTTGCCTTACAGGATCTGTTTCTTACATCAGTGCTCCAGCAGAGAGGAACTGAGTAGAAAATCTTTAATTAGCACTGGAGAAATTCCAAGTGTTGCTGAGAGGTTTGAGGATCTCCCTGCTTACCAGTGCTGCCTTCACCGATTTTAGGTACAGATAATCAGGGGGGTGGTGCCAATGGCTTTTTTGAGTTAAAAAAAAAGTCAGGAAGAGTTAAAATTACACAGCCACAACCCAACCCTGCATTAAATATGCACAGATTGCATCCTTTTGTGTATTACCTCTTCCAGGCATCTGTATTTCAGTCACTTATGTGCAAAAAATGGCAAAATTCAATTATAAAATCTCTGATTTACCAGAGAATCATCCATGTTTTACCTTTTTTGGGACAATCATTAATATTACAGACAGAAATATTCTTCTTTTTGTAGAGGCTGATGACAAGCAGCATTCAGAGCTGGATTCAGAGCCCTGAACATCCAGGTAAGGTCAAAGACATTTGGGATTTTTTTTTCCTACTACAAAATGACAAAAAAAAAACCAACAAAAAAAAACCTGCCAGGAAAATAATATGACTGACAAGAAAATATTGAATTACCAGCACTCGTCCTCCAAAGATGTAACCTTTATTTCCCAGCACAGCACATGTGTGAGCTGCTCGAGGCTGAGGTGGATCTCCACCCTGAAAGAAGAAAATAGTCCTTCAGAACATCAGCAAATCTCCTGGACACTTTTATTTTCTGATCTACAAATCATCAGGAACTGCTGCTAAAACCTCTGCAGATCACATCTTAAAATCTGACGTTACATCCACGTGCCAAAAAGTCCTCCCTGCATAAATCAGAACTAAAGGTGAATTTTACTTTGCAATGGTAATTTTAGATTTTGCATTTGGTTTTATAGGGATTTTAGAACATCTTGTAAAGACCATCAAATGCTGCCAGACACTCTTTAAAATGTACAGCTTCTGCTGAGTTCTTACATAAACTCACTTGGATTTTATGAACTTTATTGAATATTTTCATCTCAATAAGGCAGAGCTCTCCTGTTATCTGTGCCAGGTTATCCATGGGAATTACACATGGACAGAGTTTATCTGTGCCAGGTAATCCATGGGAATTGTACATGGAGTTTTCCAAAGGCCTGCAGCCCCTCTTGAGCCCCTTCCAGAGCCTAAAGGGGCTCCAGGGGAGCTGGAGAGGGACTGGGGACAAGGG
>PYHW01009785.1:12156-24372 GCA_013186435.1 Turdus rufiventris | reverse complement strand
CCCGGACCCGGACCCGGACCCGGACCCGGACCCTGCTCCGGAGCCGCGGGGATCGGTCCCGGCCGGGCCTCGGGATGGGCCGGGCCCGCTCCGCATCCCCTCACGGGATGTGGGGCCGCCTCTCCCTCCTCTTCCTCCTTCCCCCGCCTCGGCGCCTCTGGAGGCTCCTCCAAAGCTTTAGCCTGTCCTGCTGCTTTTGGCACTTCCTTCCATCTCTCCGTCCATCCCTCCCTCTCATGACCACCAAAAGCTGCCCATGGTGTCCCCCTGATGCTGGTGCCGGTGTTTGGTTGAGTTTTTTTGTCTATCTCTGAGCCTGACAACTCTGGGATCTCTTTCTGAGTTCCACGTACCAGTTTTGTGCTCAGCGTTTTCTGCTAGAGGAAGAGATGGCATTTCCAAAGATATGAATGGTGTTTATATATGTATTATATTTCCAAATATAATAGGATGTATTATTTCAAGATGCCAAGGGCAATGGAAAGGGATTCCTCCTTGCAGCAGAAGGTGTCATGATTTGTAAGAGACTCGGTCTCCCATCACTCTTATTTTCCCTTTCTTGTGTGTTAATACCAATTAAATTCTCTTTCTGTCGTGGGTGGGATGTGATTATTTTGTACAGTGCCCTGATACTTTCATTAAAGAGGAGCACAAATCCAGAACCCCTGACTCCACAGTTCCATGAGCTGAGACATTTCGAAGGTCAGGCTGATCACCAAAATGCCAGTTTGGTTGACCAACAGATGACTTTAATAACAAAATGGTTATCTTTAATGTGAGCCTCTAGTCTAAGGCTGAGGGAAGAGCTGGATTGGTAAATCTTGTGTTATTGAGAAATAAAATAACTCCAGTTTCAGAGATGTTGATAGTGGGAGGTGTCCCTGCCCAGGGCAGGCAGCTGGAATGGGATGAGCTTTAAGGCCCCTTTCAACCCAAACCCTTCTGGGATTCTGTGATTAGAGGGTCAAAGAACCTGACATGGAGAGGATGAGAAGGATTTGGGGTTATTTAGCCTCAAGAAGGGAAGATTCTTGAGGAGCTGATCCCAATCTTCCTGAAAGTGAGAAGTGTTCTCAAGGGTGCACAGTGACAGGGCAAGACACACAAGCTTAATTTAATTCTTCATTGTAGCAGTAATTAAACTTTGATGGAATAGAGGAGTGCTGGAATCTCCCTCCCTGGAAGTACTCAAGGCTTGGCTCCACAGAGCCCTGGACAAAAAACCCAAGCCCTGCTTTCACTGTCTCCAGAATTCCCTTCCAAAAATGAGATTTTTTGTGTGAAACTCAGGTCCTCCATGTCTTTTCCCAGATATTTTCAGTCCCAATGATCTTTTACTTTGACTTAAACCAGCATGCTATTATGCAGTACTAATTATTTCTGCTTTTTAACCACAAGCCATGTGGTGATGATGTGCACACCTGCCAAAATCAGCACAGTTTGTGTAAACTATTGAATATTAATTGCTTTTTGTGCTTTCTCCTCTGGGATTAGGGATGCCCTGAAGTATCTCACTGAAGCTTTCCAGTCCACCAGTGAGGGAGAACTTGATGATATAATTGAAAATGTCATTGATGCAGTTGAAAAACAGCCTCGTAAGTAAACAATTTCTTTTTCTTGAGCCCGTTTTCCTGGCATTTCTGATGTTATCAAGACAGTTACTGGCAGCAGAGGCACTGAGGTGTCATTGTAGTATAAATGGTTGATGGAGATAAATGTGTTTTTTGGCCTTTTATTTTGGTTTAACACTGAAGTTTGCAATGTCGGCAGAAGACATTTGTGCCATTCAAAAAGTTGGCAGTGCAGAATATCCTGACTTTACCAAGAGTAACATTTTTCAGTGACAGTTACTGAAAGTTTGTCTGGGCATCTTTGTACCTGAAACTGCGATTTTAAATATTAAAATGGAGAGAGGGAATATTTACACATGGAGTGAGAGGACAGAGGGGATGGCTTCCCACTGCCAGAGAGCAGGATGGAATATTTGCATTTTTTGTAATATTTTTATAATAATATTTTTGATGGAATGGGGAGGCCTTCCAACTAATTTCAATTATCAGTTTAAATCCATGAAAACAACAATGTGCCTGTCTCCAGAACTGTGGTGGAATATTTACAGCAGCAGTCCATGTGATAATGTTCTGGAACCAAATTAACCTCCAGAATGTGAAAGCTCAGCTCTAACACATTTGTGATATATTTGGCAGCTTTGCATCAGCTATAATTGTCCTGTTCTCCATGTTTAGGGAATTCAGGGTGGGCACAGTGTGGGGGGGATATTTTTTTCCCTGGGAATGTGTCCTTTTGGTGGCAATATTAATGTCTGTGTGTCATGACAGAAAACACAGTGTGTATTCCTGTGAGGAGACTCAGCCATTTGCTGTGGAACATTGCAGCCCCACTTCCCTGCTTGCTGCATGTTTAATCCTTGGGATTTTTCTTTGCAGTGTCATCCAACATGATTGAGCAGCCCCTGGTGGAAGCAGCTGTCCAGGAATGCAGCCGGGCCCCCGATGAGGCCATGTAGGTGACATTAAAAATGACAAATTCGGTTGGAACTTCTGGGAGCTGCTGGCATTTCCTTCTTCCTCCTGGGGAAATGAATGCCAGGAATTTTCTGCACTCACTGCTCTGTGCTTTTGCCTTCCTGGTGCTCCAGGTTGCTCCTTGGGGCTGGTTCTGAATCCAGTGTGACATTCTAGAATTCAGCTGCTGGGGCTGTGTGTGCTCCTGGTTGAATATTAACCAATATTCTGTCCATGCTTTATTTGCTCTACTCTACATGAAAGTTATCTCAGGTTGCTTCTGTTCCTTTCTTTTCTGAAAGCACTTTGGCAAAGTTTTCCTTTGGGGTGCCTGCTCCTGCTTTTCTGTTTAGTTTTTTGAAGCCCTGATTGATTTCCCTTCTGTGCTAACAAAGTGTGGAGCAAATTCTGGAGTTTCTGAGAGCTGTGTGATCCTGATGGATGTGTTTCCTTTGGTGTTCACATCGTGATGCAAAGCATGAAGAGATGGTTTGCTGGGCATGTCAATTAGATCCTGTCATCCCACAGCCTCTCAGGAGGGAGAAAATTGGAGTTTAACTTTGCTCCTTGCCGTTGGAATCTTTATGATGCAGATGGTTTGAGCGTGACTTTTCTTTTAGTGCTTTTTTATACTTAAAGTAGTTTTTTCTTTGCTCCAGAAGTGAGGAGAAATCCATATGTACAGATTCTCACTGCAGAGTCCTGAAGGGAAAAGCTCTACGCATCATCTTTAAATTATTTAACTAGAGAAAATAGAATAGAAAACAGAATATAAAATAGAAAGAGAAATGGTGATGATAGTGAACAAAACAAATGCCATTTTATCCACCGTATTTGTTAATTTGTTTCATCCACTTCATGGAATCACAGAATGGTTGTGGTTGGAAGGTGACATTCAGTTAATGCTGTGACTGTTCTTATTTCAGAGAAAATGTTTTCAACATTATTGGAGCCTTTGACATTCCACGTTTTATTTATAATTCCGAAAGAAAGAAGTTTGTGCCGTGAGTCTCCCATATTTTAAGTTACAAACACTTCCTGTTCTAAGGACAAAGCCTCTGTTTCTATAGGAGAAGTCTGGTTTTAATCTTTCCCTCTTGGGTCTGTTCAGCTGAAGCCTGAGTGAGAAAAGTAATAAATGTTTAAGACCATAAACCAAGTTTATGCCACCTAATGAATAAAAAAGACAGTAAGGCTAAGGACATACATCACTAAAGGTAGTCTGGGGTTATTTTTTTTCTCACATTGGGCTGTTTAAATTTATTTTTTTAATAAATTTGATCTGTCTGTTGCCTGTATTTATTTCTTAGTCTGTATCTTGCAGCTCCCTGAAGCCCTGGGGGGTTTCTAAGGAGAGCTCCAAACAGTAAAAAAGAAAAATTAGGAGCAGCTGGTGAGAAACTGGAGGAATAATGCTTTTGTTCACAACTGCTTAAAGGCATAACTGCTTTTTTTAAAATGGATTTCTGCAGAGGTCTCTTTGGGTGGAAGGATAAATCTCCAGGCCTGTGAGTTAGAGGGGAGTGAAATGGATGCAGAAAAGCAGAAACACAGGAATGTCCCTCATGGAATACCTAAATCATGGTGTGGCTTCTGCACCCTCCCAGACCTTTTAGACCAATAAATGATTTTTATGTGTGCAATATCCCTTTTTAAAATTGTGATTGTGTTCATTCCCTGCAGCCTGTCCATGACTGACCTGCCTGGGCCGAGTTTGTTTGGGACTGCCAGAGACAAGGCAGAGCTGTACCGGGAGCGCTACTCCATCCTCCAGCAGGTCAGGAGCTTTGCAGGATGCATCCCACATCTCCTTCCAAAAATACATCCTGCCACATAAACCCTCTGCCTCCCAGCTTGTCACAAATGACTTCTTTCAGCAGCCTTACAGAGGCTTTCATGACACTTTTTTAGGCTTAGTTTTATGATCCGGTGTTATTGGTCATCTGTTTGTTGGAAGCAAATTCTTGTCAGAAGGACTGAATTATTAAAAGTTGCTAGATGAAATAGAGTAAGAACTTTCTGAAGTGTTTTGTATAGTGCTTGCAGCAAACTGGCTTTTTGACAGTGCCCATTTGTTTTTAAACTGAATCACTTCAATTTTGGTTTCTGCAGAGGACTCACAGACATGAGCTGTTCACTCCTTCACCAGTTGTTGCTCATCCTGATGACAGCAAGAGCAAATTCCAGGTAAAAAATGGAATTTTTTCCAGTTTTAATCCCAATAATCACAGCAGTTCTTTATGCTAGCAACAAAAAGGGAATCTCCTAAGGCACATTTAGAAATATGGCTCTGATTTTTGTAATTTTTGTAATCTGGCTCATTTATTTATGTAAAGCCGTGTGCTGTGTGGGGCTTTGTCTTACTTGGGAAAAGGCACCTGGGGAGTTTGATTTGATTCTGATTGGATTCTTTGCCTTTGATTCCAGCTGAAGACAGTAGAAACTCTCTTGGGCAATACAGCTAAAGTGGGAGAAGTGATTGTGCTTGGGATGATCACTCAGCTCAAGGAGGTGAGTTCCTTTTTGTTGTGGAGTCACTGATCACTGCTCATTCAGTGCTGTAATACATTCAAAATGAGAGAACTTCAATGTCTCACACCCAGTGTGTGTGTGGAAAATGTCTTTCTTTGTCTTCCCACTATAAAATTTTAATGTCAGCAACCAGAAGCAGGTAGGATTTTCTGACATGTCCTTTCTTGAGAGGCTGGAGCTTCCAGTGACTGGGTTTGGACTTGCCAATGCCCTGAACTGTGATTTTGGGAGGGCAGCACCAGCAATCCCAACTGCAGCAGCTCCCCAGGGAAGTTCTGAGATACATTTACTATAAACTACATTATTTTCAGTTCTTGCCAGCTTAAAACATTAAAACCAGCCCAATTATTTCTAAATGCTGACTGATAGGTGATTCTGATGAAGCATTTGTGTGTTTGGTGTATTTTGCTTTATTAATGAATCCTGTTTTTTAGGGGAAGTTTTTCCTAGAAGACCCCACAGGAGTGGTCCAGCTAGACCTTAGTAAAGCAATATCCTTTTGCTGTGATGGGAGAGCTGGAGGAATTTCCTGTAGCCCTGCAGGATTTTAAATTGAACAGTAAATCAATGCTGACCATTAAAAACTATATATTGAGAGTTGCAGCTCTGCTTTCCTGCTTCATTTCCAATTCCTTGGCTGCTGCAGCTCCTGCCTTTCTCTTGGACATGGTCACTTCTCCTCCCCATGGAAGCAGAGCCTGTTCCAGTTCCTGGGCTCTCTCTGCACTTACCTGCTCAGGTACCAGGGAATTTCCAGGCTCTTCAGGCAGCCTGTGAACTTTCAGTGCTGGCCAAATCTATTACACCAGCTGGAAAGCAAATATTGATTAAAAAAACCTACTTTAAATCTAAGAAAAATACATTCCTTAACCTTCCTGCACCAGTTCCACAGTGGCTTATACACTGAAAACTGCTTTGTCCTGGCAGAAGGTAAAGCAGACTGAATTATTTTTTAGCTTGCAATAAATTATTCTGTTAAAGCTGTGGCTGCCAGATGTGGCTGAGCACAGAAGTTTCATTTTTGGTGACCATCAATGAGTTTGTGACTGAGATTTTTGGCTTTCAGCATTTGCTGTGCCCTCGTGGGCTCTGGAGGCAGAGAGGAGGAATTTGAGGGTTTTGGGGGATGTGAGAGTCTGGAACAGCTTTGAGGATTGGCCCCAGCATACTTGGAGAGTTATGACTGGATTAGGAAGACAGCCTAGAATAACCAAAGGAATGATTTAACAATCTGAAAATGCTGCTTTGTGCTGGCAAAGCTTTGATCCTTTAATGAGGCTTCTCATTAGGATGATGTAAGAGCTTGCAGTTTTGGAACCTTGTTTTAGCAAAAAAAAAAAAAAGAAAAAAGCTATTTCTGTATATGGAATGTTCCTCTGTGCAAGATACATGATCTCTGTCTGTTCTCTGGTGTGTTTTATGTTTGTAAGATGAAGTTGGGAGCAGAAATGAGAGGGGGGGTAAATAAATATCAGCCTGTTCTCGACACTGGGATTTGAGACAAGGAGCAGTTGGATGGGGACCCTTCCAGCAAAATGATTCCAGTTCCCCTGCATTGCTCCTCGTTGCCTTGAGGGGGTTGTTCATGTTCTGTGCAGCAAATCCATTCGCAGAAGTGGCTGGGGTTTAAAAGAAAGTTGATTTTTACTCAGCCCCTTTTTCCGTGCGGATCGTTCCGTGCTCTGGTTCTGTGGAGCTGCCACAAGAGAGGGATTGATGGAGGCTGGGGCTGGCAGTGCAGCACAGCTGCCAGCTCTGACTAATGTCTAGGACATGATGCTGTTAGGAAAACTGAAGGGTTATTTTGCTGTTCCAAAACCTCCTAGGCTGGTATGAAGATGAAGTTTTCCATGTGAACGCTTTTGGATTTCCGCCCACTGAGCCTTCTGCTACCACGAGGTACGAAAGTGACTTTTGGCAGCCTCACTCCATGTTTTCCTATGGGTTTCTAAGTAAGATCATTGTTATTTCATAATTTCTCTGACATTCAAGTATGTTATTCTTCCTCCCCAAATGCTTTCAAATAAATATAATTTTAAGGAAGCAATTCTGGGACTTGCAGGCACTGAAACCTGTAGTGTTGGCAGAAAAACCCTTCAAAGGCCTTTGGGTTCTGCACATTAATGGGAATTGGGATGTCAGCCCTTCTCAATTGCAAAGCCAGCTAACATAGGAATAATAAATTCTTGCTGCTGAGAGAATGGATCCCTGGGGTGGTGGAAGGTGTCCCTGCCCATGGCAGAGGAATGGGGTGAGCTTTAAGGTCCCTTCCAACCCAAACCATTCTGATTCTAACTGGAGCATTTTAATGATGCAGAGCCTTCTATGGGAATATCAACTTCTTTGGAGGACCTTCCTCATCTTCAGTAAAGGCTTCTGCAAAGCTGAAGCAGCTGGAGGAAGAGAATGAAGATGCCATGTTTGTGTTTGTGTCTGATGTGTGGCTGGACCAAGCAGAAGTGCTGGAAAAGCTTCACATGATGTTTTCAGGTAGGTGAGAATTGCTTTCACTCTAAACTGCTTTTAGAATTTGTTTCCCTAAATTCTTTGTACAAATGGTGTTTTGACCAGCAGCCATTTTCTGCCCTGTGGTAAGAATGTTTCCCTTGCTCCAGAATTTATTTTTATTTTAAACTCCCTAGTTCAGAGAGATGAACATTGCTTCCCACTGCCAGAGGGCAGGGATGGATGGGATATTGGGAAGGAATTCCTGGCTGGGAGGGTGGGGAGGCCCTGGAATAGAATTGCCAGAGAAGTTGTGGCTGCCCCTGGATCTTTGGAAGTGTCCAAGGCCAGGCTGGAGCAGCCTGGGACAGTGGAAGGTGTCCCTGCCGTGGCAGGGAATGGGATGGGATTTAAGGTCCTTTCCAACAAAACGCATTCCAGGATTCTGGGATCAGTGATGTGCACAACGCTGGGAAAACAAGCATTTATGAATTGCTGCTTTGTATTGCAGCAGTTTTGGAACAGCTTGTCCCTCCTGCCTCGGGCAGAATGGAAGTGTGACAGAGACCGGTTTAAAAACAACACAGAATTCAGGGTGGGACAGTGCTCTACACCGAAAGGGAACTGGACACAAATTAGCACAGTCCTGCAGAAGTTACAAAACCAGTTCAGGATCTTGGGAGCAAACTGGGCCTGACCAGGATTGCAGGTGCTGAGGGCAGGAAGGGATTTTGGTCAGTGAGATTGGTGCTGAACCCACCTGGCAGAGATGCAGACCTTGCATTTGCTATTTTGAGACTTTACTTGGCAAGTGATAACCTTCTTAATTATAAATAAATGAGCAGCTGAGGGGGAGAGCAAAGAAAAACATTGATGAGCCATTTCTCTGGGATAAGCAATTCTGATCTATTTACCAGCCCCTTTGAAAAGCAGTGAAGTAAATCCAAGTGTGATTCTGTGTGTCAGGAAAATGGAGAGTAACTGGGATGTGAGATGAATGCCTGAGTAGCTGTTTCTATTTTTATTTCAGGGATGGGAATCAGGTTTCTTTTTCCCCCTTTGCTCTGAAGAGGGTGATGGGTGAGGTTGTGAGCACTCAAACTGCTCAGGCAATTCCAGTTACTGTTGCTTTATAATGCCAAAGGGGGAATTGGATGTTGGGAGAGCCCTTAAATTGGAATGATCGTGGAGGTTAATAGCAATCCACTGCTGCCTGCTTGCTCTTTTCCTCTTGAAGGCAGTAATACATTTTAAAATGGCATTATTTATTGTAATTGCATTTTGTATAATTCTCTGGCTGGGTCAGGAGTTGGATACACACAAACACTGCTGGAACTCAGCCTGTAAATGCCAAAGTGACATTTGTACCTTGCCGTCACCTTTTGGAGCTAAAACCAACCTGGATTGAGAAAACCAGTCAGGTGTATTAATAGAGCAGAGCTGGAAGTGCAGTTTCAGTTCTGCTTTTCCTGGAATGGCTGAGTGCTGGAAGATGCTGCAGTGAATGGATGCACTCACAGATCCTCTCTTTTCCCAGGTTATTCCTCTGCACCTCCCACCTGCTTTTTCTTCTGTGGAAATTTTTCATCGGCACCATATGGCAAAAATCAAATCGAGTCCCTGAAAGGTAGGAAACAGCCAGACATGTGCATTGAATTCAAATAATGATGGCAAACAAATGAAGAGAGCAGGGAATAAACCCTCATTTTTAAAGGGGGATTCACCCAAGGTGTGTTTATTTCTAACCCCTGTTGTGTCCTGTTTTTCGCAGGTTCTTTAAAAGCTCTGGCAGATATTATATGTGAATATCCCAGCATCCATAAAAGGTACAGAGCAAAGGAAAATCTGTTTATTTAGTGAAGCTTTTAATTACTTGCAGAAGCTGAGAGTTAGCCTATTTTCTCTATCCTGTGAGGCAGCTGTGATCAGATAAAAAGCTGGTTTTGTAACAGGCCTGCAGGTTTGTTTGGGAGCAGGAGAAGTTTGATTTTATCTAAAATAGCTTGGGCATGGAAACTGCTAATGAGGGAGCCAAGGTCTCTCCCTGGGATACTTTCCTCTCTGAATTCAGAACATCAGACCTAGTTTATAGGATTAGGTTATACAAAAGAGATTTGTTGAACTTTTTTAAAATTTTTTTTTGCAGTAGTCGATTTGTGTTTGTCCCTGGTCCTGAAGATCCTGGGCCTGGTTCTATTTTACCAAGGTCAGTTTGCTTCTCTTCCCCAATTCTTGGAATTTTGAGTGGAATTGGAGTTAAAGATGGTCAGAGTCTGTTGATACCTCTGGTATTTTATTTTAGACCTCCCCTGGCTGAATATATCACTCAGGAATTCAGACAGCTGGTGCCATTTTCATTTTTCACCACAAATCCCTGCAGGTAACCATGTAACTGCTAATTTTTAAAAATAAATTTTAAAAGCTAAATTATGTGCATATATAATTTTCAAAAGCTACAGATTTGGGGGGAAATTGTCTTAAATTTTTCAGATGAATATAATTCTTCACTTGCATGGATTGTAACTAGTTTTTAATACATTAAGACATAAAAATCAGTGAAGAAATGAGGTAGTGCTAAAAAAATTGATACTGAATATAAAAATCCTGCTCAAAAACATCATGTTTATCCTGAATCAGAAGGGGAAGTATTATTTTTATTCAATTGTCTGTATTAGAGGGAGATCAACTTTATAATTAACCTTAATTAATTTCCACTCAGGATTCAATACTGCACCCAAGAAATCATTATTTTTCGGGAGGATTTGATCAACAAAATGTGCAGGAACTGTGTTCGCTTCCCCAACAGCAACATGGACATTCCCAGCCATGTGAGTGAGTGCACTTCACCATTTTTGCTAAGGTTTTGGATTTTTTTCATCAGCAGGGCTGCATTCTGGGGGCTCTGATCCCTCATTCTCATGTCACATTGCATGAGTAACCCAGATGGATTGGAAGGAGGATTCCTACATTTGGTATTCTTACTTTTCTTTACATTTTGACAGCAAAAATAACTCAAACCGTGATAGTTTAGGGTGGGATCGAGTCATTCTGTCACACTGTGCCACAGAACTTCAGAGCACCAGAGTCCTGCCAAGAAACACTGATTCCTAAAGGCAAATTTGAATCCAAATTATCATTTTTTTAAAAGATTTGATCAGTCACCCAAGTAAAGCAGCTGGTCACTGCCTCTAAAATTCATCTGCTTGTTTTGTCTCCTCACTTGGAATTGAAATTCTGCTTCTCACACGTCAGTGTGCTCTGGGCTGTGGTTCCAGCTAATGAATCCCCAGCAGGACTGGGATGTGCTGAGATAATTGGGTGAGAACGATCCAGGCACTCCTGGCTCCTTGCAGTGATGGATGGAGCCTGCTTTGATTTATTTTACAGGAGTTTTTTCTGTTTGCTTGCCTCAGAAAGTTGTTCTAGCTCAGTGTCTCTGTGAACACCCCGTGGACACTGAGGTTTTATGGGCACATTTGCATTCCTGACACTTCCCTGTCCCCATCCAGGGCTTTCCAGGCAGGAATCATGAAGGAAATGTGGAATTGCAGCACTTTTTTGCAGGTTGTTTTTTTTTGTTTTTTTTTTTTTTTTGCATACTCCACTTTCCCTCTGCCTGTTTTTGCCTATTTTAATCCAGCCATCAGTGTGGAAAAAAAAGAGAGAAATTAAGAAAAATCTTAAGAAAGGAAAATCATCTGGGAATCAAGTAATTTAACAGTTCTTAAGTGTGGGTCTTGTGATTAACTGGGAAGCAACAAGGAAAATAAAAACTAAAAAATGAGAGTTGTGGCAGTGTTGGTATTTCCTGGGCTGCAGGAACAGGTAAGTAGGTTCTCCTGCTTGGTGAGATAATTTTGACATCTTCAAATACTGACTGAGGTGCTTTAAAAAGACCTTTGTGTATTAATTCAAGAATTAATACAAATTCAAGAATTAATTCAAAGAAAATTAATTCAAGCTCAGTGCTGGAGGAGAGTCACTGCTTTACCCTAGAAATCATTAATAAGCAGAAGGAACAAGATACAAAAAACTCCAAACATTTCCAGGTTCCAAAAATTTCTTTATTAACACACTCTGGCATGTGCAGGGATGAGCTGAGATTGCAGCAAATGTTACAAACCAAGTTGTTTGTGGGTGGTTTTATTTTTTTTTTTCACTTTGTAAAGACCATTTTATCTTAGGGGTTAAATACTCCAAATGTTTCAATCTAAGTGTTTGTGGCTTTATTTTTTTAAATTTTTGCAGTTTGTGAAGACCATTTTATCCCTATTCCAAATGTTTCAAACCCAGTGTTTGTGCTTTTTTTTTCTTTTGCAGTTTGTGAAGACCATTTTATCTCAGGGACACCTGACCCCGCTGCCCCTGTACGTCAGCCCCGTGTTCTGGGCCTATGATTATTCCCTGAGGGTTTATCCCCTGCCAGACCTGCTCATCACTGCTGACAAACACGACCCCTTCACCATCACCAACACTGACTGCCTCTGCATCAACCCTGTAAGAGCCCTGAGCCCTCAAACCTCACATCCCTTCTCAATGGCTGACTCCTTCTTTTTGTTCTGCCTTTTCTCAAGATTGAATCACCAGAGATGGATTTTTATGTTGTTTATTACAGTAATTTCACTATTATAAGCCGCACCATTTTGACTAAAATTTTGGTCTGAACCTGGAAGTGCGGCTTGTAATCAGCTGCGGCTTATATATGGACAAAGAA
>PYHW01009784.1:34543-45630 GCA_013186435.1 Turdus rufiventris | reverse complement strand
CACCTGTGGGGCTGCAGAACTCTGGGATCCCCTGTCCAGGTGTGGGTCTGCAGAACTGTGGGGTGTCCCACCCACTTGTGGGGCTGCAGAACTGTGGTGTTTCCAGTCTGGCTGTGGGGCTGCAGAACTCTGGGATCCCCTGCCCAGCTGTGGGTCTGCAGCTTTGTGGGGTGTCCAACCCACCTGTGGGGCTGCAGCTTTGTGGGGTCTCCNNCCCACCTGTGGGGCTGCAGCTTTGTGGGGTCTCCAGCCCACCTGTGGGGCTGCAGCTTTTGGGGTTATCCAACCCACCTGTGGGGTTACAGAACTGTGGGGTCTCCAGCCAGGTGTGGGGTTGCAGCCTTATGGGGTCTCCCACCCACCTGTGGGGTCTCCAGCCTGTTGGCTTGCAGCTTTGTGGGGTCTCCAAGCTGGTTGTGGGGTTACAGAACTGTGGGGTCTCCGGTCCACCTGTGGGGCTGGAGCTTTTGGGATCTCCAGGCTGGCTTTGGGGTTGCAGCTTTTGGGGGCATCCAACCCACCTGTGGGGCTGCAGAACTGTGGGGCTGCAGCTCTGTGGGGTCTCCAGGCTGGTTGTGGGGCTGCAGCACTTTGGGGTCTTGGAGCCACCTGTGGGGTGTCTGTTGTGGGGCTGTGGAGCCTTGGGGTGCCCAACCCACCTGTGGGGTCTCCAGCTTGTTGCGTTGCAGCTTTGTGGGGTGCCCAGCTCAGGTGTGGGGCTGCAGCTTTTGGGGGTCTCCAGGCTGGCTGTGGGGCTGCAGAACTCTGGGATCCCCTGCCCAGGTCTGTGGGGTTGCAGCACTGTGGGATTTCCAGCCCACCTGTGGGGCTGCAGCGCTTTGGGACCCTCAGGGCAGTTATGGGGTTGTGGTGCTTTGGTGCCCATCCCCCCCAGCTGTGGGGTCCCCAGCTTGGCTGTGGGGCTGCAGCTTTGTGGGGTTTACAGGCTGGTTGTGGGGCTGCAGCTTTGTGGGGTCCCCAGCTTGGTTGTGGGGCTGCAGCTCTGTGGGGTCTCCAGGTTGGTTCTGGGGTTGCAGGGATTTGGGGTCCCCAACTCTTTTGTGGGGTCTCCATCCTGCTTATGGGGCTGCAGCTTTGTGGGGTTTCCAATCCTATTGTGTGGGTTTGGGGTCCCCATCCTGGTTATGGGGCTGCAGCCTTGTGGGTCCTATCGTGCAGCTGTGGGGTTCCCAACCTGGTTTTGGGGTCCCCAGTCCTGTTGTGGGGTTCCCAGCTCTGTTTTGGGGTCTGCCTCCCGGTTTTGGGGCCGCAGCTCTGTGGGGTCGCCATCTTGGTTTTGGGGTTCCCATCCTGGTTTTGGGGTCCCCATCCTGGTTATGGGGCTGCAGCTCTGTGGGGTCCCCATCCTGGTTTTGGGGTCCCCAGTCCTGTTGCGGGGTTCCCAGCGTTCCCAGCTCTGTTTTGGGTTCTCCCTCCCGTTTTTGGGGCCGCAGCTCTATGGCATCCTGGTTTCAGGGTCCCCATCCTGGTTTTGGGTTCCCATCCTGGTTTCGGGGTCCCCATCGTGGTTTTGGGGTCCTCATCCTGGTTTTGGGATCCCCATCCCTTCTGTGGGGCCCCAGATCCGGGTCCTTTCCCATTCCCGCTGTTCCCACCCCAGTTCCCCTCCCAAATCCCGTTCCCCCACCCCAAATTCCCACCCCCCCTCAGGCGGAGCATTCCAGCTTTTCCAGGCTCCGCTCCCGGAGCTGCAGCGGGAGCCGGGGGATTTTCCTGGATAACGCCGGCGCTGCCGTGGGGCTGGGCTGGGAATTCTGCTGGAATTCCAGACACCGGGAAGGGCTTCCCTGCCAGCCGGAGAATTCCAGAGTTTTTTCCCCCCGGAAAGTTTCGGGAGCTTTTCCTCCTCCTCCTCTCCCACCTCCGCGATTTTTTTTCGCGGATTCCTCTGGATTGACGGGAAGCTCCGGCTGTGCCATGGCAGAGGCAGACAGGGAATATTCCCAGCTTGGAATTGCTGCTCCAGGATTCTCCTCGGCTCCGACATTCCCATGGATTTGTTTTCCCTCGGGAGAGGAGCGGCAGCCGGCTGGGAAGGGCCTGTGGTGAGGATTCCTTGGAATTCGAGCGGGTTTCCTATGGGATTGGGAATTCCTGGGATGCAGGTGTGGAATTCCGGGATCCGGGAAGGATTCCTGGCACCTGGAATGTTTTTCCCGATGTTTTTTTCCCTCTCCACCCCCTCTCCCTTTTTCCCTCGTGCTGCCGTGGGAGTGGGTGGTCACCAAATCCTTGGGATTCGCTTCTTCATCCCGAAATTCCTGGCGTGTGATCTCCAGGGAAAAAACAACTCGTGGGAAGGGGGAGGAGGGTGTGGGGTGACCCTGGGAGCGGGAATCGCTTCCCTGGATCATTCCCGGAGTTTGGGAGCACCGGGGAGTCCAGAGCCAATCCCTTCCCGCACGGAATTTCTCCGGGAAGCGCCCGGAGAGGCTGATTGGAGTTTTTTGGGAATCTTGGCAGCTGCGGGCTGAGCCGAGCTGCTTTGTCATCTTCCATGGATTTGGGAAACAGGGAAGAGCTGCTTCCAAGCCGGGAAAATCCCGGGAAAATCCTGGATCCAGCTGGAGCCCTGAGCTCAGGGGGTGTCCAGGAATGTTGGGAGAGGCTGGGATTGGAGGAATTCCGGCCAAGGGAACTCTCCAGGATTCTGGAATGATGTGGAAGGTGATAGAGATTCCTGGGAATGATGGAGATTCCTGGGAATGGGAATGTTGGAGGGAAAAGGTGGAGCTGGAATGTGGGAAGTAGTTTGGGAATTGCAGGAATTGCTGGATGAGGATGGGAAGCTGGAATTGCAGGAATTCCAGCCAAGGGAGTCTCCAGGATCCTGGAATGATGAATCCCGTCCCTATCCATGAGATCATTCCCATTGAATTCCAAGGACAGGGACAATCCCACAGTCCCAGGCTGCTCCAAAATTTCCTTGGACATTCCAGGGATCCAGGGATCCAGGGATTCTCTGGCAATTCCAGCCCAGCCAGGAATTCCTGCCCAAATTCCCACCCCAAGCTCCCCTTTCCCAGGGAATTCTCTCCATTCCCAGCTCTCCCAGTCTGGATCCATCCCCACCCCAACTCCTCTCTAGGAAGGAATTTTGGGATCCAGGGGCTTCACTGGGAATCTCAGAACTCCAGGAAGGGTCTGCCTTCCCTTTTCCATCCCCAAAATCCATAAAAATCCCTCGGGATGGATTTTGAGCATCCTTGATCCCAGAATCCCGGACTGGTTTGGGATGGGATCCATGGACCTTCAATCCCATCCCATTCCAATCCCACCATCCCAGGCTGCTCCAACCTTTCCTTGGACATTCCAGGGATCCAGGAATTCTCTGGGAATTCCCAAATTCCCACCCCCATCTCCCCTTTCCCAATCTGAAGCCATTCCCTGTGTCCTGTCCCTCCAGGTCTTTCCCAAATTCCAGCTCTCCTGGAGGCCCTGGAATGTGCTGGAAACTCTCCCTGGATCCTTCCCTTCTCCAGGAGAGCATTCCCAGTTTTCCCAGCTTTTCCTCCCATTTCCATCCCTTGAATCCTCCTGGATTTGCTCCAAC
This sequence comes from Turdus rufiventris, assembly GCA_013186435.1. NCBI lineage: Eukaryota > Metazoa > Chordata > Aves > Passeriformes > Turdidae > Turdus > Turdus rufiventris. The sequence goes on along the minus strand of PYHW01009784.1, from coordinate 42,056 downwards.
ACCTCCAGATCCTTCCCAGGATCCCTCCCCATCCCATATTCCCATTTTTAGCCGCATTTCCCTGGATCACCTCATTCCCGTGGCTTCTCCAGGGCTCGGAATTCCTGGGGAAGTTTTCCCCCTTCATCCCAAGGTCAGGAATTTCTCCTCCTGCTCCTGGTTTTTCCTCTGGGAAGGTCGTTTGGGAAGGATTGGGAAGAAGCCAGGATGCAGCTGGTTCCCGGCTGGAAAATTATCCAAGCCCTCGGGAATGCCATCTGTCCCAAAGCCGCCTTTTTCCTGGGCTAAATTCCTTCATTTCAGGTCAGGCCAGGATTTTTCCATTGGGATTTGAGGGATTTCAGGTCACCAGGAAAAGTTTGGTGGGATTTTTGGAGCCACTCCGCTTTGAACTTCCCCAAATCCAAGTTCCCTGCCTGGAAATCCGAGGGAAAATTCTCTTCTGGATATAGGGGAGAAAAAAAAATCAGGGATTTAGGGATGGCTTCAGGATTTTGGGGGATTTTGTTGGAAAAGGGATTGGAATGGGATGAGCCCTAAAATCTTTCCCAACCAAACCATTCCAGAATTCCATGAATTCTTCCCATCCCCTTGCTCGGGATTCAAAACTTCCCAGCTTTTTTCCGTGCTTTGCTTTTCCTTCAGCATGGTTTTTTGGCCAGGGAAGATCCCAAATTCCCAAATTCCCAGATCCGCAGGGAAGCTCCTAGGTCGGGACAATTCCTGGATTTTTTTTTACTCCCTATCTCCCTCTTTTTAATGGAATTTCTTCCTTATCTTGTGAGGAACAAAAATTCCCTCCGGAATTTCTTGGTCGGGATCCCTTGGAGCCATCCCAGAATTCCTGAAATGCCAAAAAAAAGGAGATTTTTAAAATGTGGATGAAAAACCATCGGAAAATCTTGGAAATATCCAGGATTAGGATGGGCCATTCCAGAACATTCCCATCAAAATCAAACTTGCTTCTGGAATGTGGGAGAACGTTGGGAATTCTTATCAGTTATCCCTGGAAAAATCCTTGGTGGTGAGAGAGGGAGATCCCATCAAAAGTTGGAAATTTGGGACAGAATTCCCAAATTTCCTCCTTTTTTCACTCCACTTTTTGGGGACAGAATTCCCACATTCGCTGCTTTTTTCCCTCCTTTTTCCTGGAATTCTTGGGAAGAGCCTCCATTATAAATCCAATTTTCCAGGCTGAGGCTTTTCAGATCCCTGGGATAATTTCATGGATCTTTCTGGGAATCTTTTCGGGAATCAGAGCCTTGATTTTTGGGATCAGGGCCTGGAGCAGAAAATGCTCCTGGTGGGAAAAACCTTTGGACACTAATTTAGCAGGAAAATTCCCAGAGTTTTCCAAAAGAAACAAAATCCCCTCTCTTTATTTTAATTTTTGAAGGAATTTTAAGGATTCGTTTACGTGTTCCTGCGTTTCCTGGCACTTTTCCTGGATTTTAATCCTGGAATTTAGTCCTGGAATTTTGCATTTCTTCATCCTCTGGAAAAATCTCCTTGTGCTTCCCCTTCCCCATTGGAATCCCTGAATTATGGGATATCCCTAGAAAAGCCCAGAACAGAATGGGAATCCCGTTGGTATTTTTGGGAATAATTCTAGGATTTTCCTGGGAAATCCAAGATGGATTTGCTCCCTCCTCAGCTCCAGACAATCCTGGGAATTTTTATTCCCACCTGGAATTCCAACCCATAAACGAGGGGCTCCGAGTGACCCCGAATTCCCAGCTGGAATTTGGGAAGTGCCATCACTGCCCGATTTTCCTTGGAGATGGAGAAACCCGGGAGATTTTCCGGTCAGGAATATTCTGTCTGGCAGCCGGCCCCGATTCCTATCCCAAAATTAGAAAATTCCTCATTAATTCCGCTCTGCATCCCGATGTCCCTCAGCCTGACCTCGGAGCTGTCCCAGTTTTCCGGCGCGACCCAAAATCGGCGGGAAAATTCCAGAGGGAATTGAGTTTCTGTAGGATTGGGGAGCGCTGGGATCACGGAAAAAAATGGGAATTTGGAGAGGTGGGAAGTCTCAGCTGGAATTCCAGACTAGTTTGGGATCTTGGGTTGGGTTTAAACAGGAGTTTTGGGGTTGGGTTTGGGATTCAACCAGATTTGGGATCTTTTTTTGGGATTTGGAGGGGCTGGAATTCCAAGTCACACCATGGACAACCCCTCCAAACCCCCAAAAATATCCCAAATCTTGTTGGAATTCCAGGTTGGAATTCCAGATCAGACCATGGACAACCCCTCCAAGCCCCGAATTTGGCTGGAGCTTCAGGTTGGAATTCCAACCAAATTTGGGATATTTTTGGGGATTTGGAGGGGTTGCCCAAGGTGTCACCTGGAATTCCAGCCAAATTTGGGATCTTTTTTGGGGCTGGAGTGGTTTCCGTGGTCCGACCTGAAATTCCAACCGAATTCGGGATCTTTTTTGGGATTTGAGGGATTGTCCATGGTATCACTTGCAATTCCAGCGGAATTTGGGATCTCAGGTTGGATTTGGAGTGGTGTCCATGGTCTGACTGGAATTCCAATCAGATTCGGAATCTTTTTTGGGATTTGAGGGGTTGTCCATGGTGTGACCTGGAATTCCAACCGAATTTGGGATCTTTTTTGGGATTTGGAGAGGTTGTCCATGGTCTGACCTGGAAATTTGGGATCTCAGCTTGGATTTGGAGTAGTATCCATGGTCTGATTGGAATTCCAGCTGAATTTGGAATCTTTTTTGGGATTCGAGGGGCTGTCCATGATCTGATTTGGGGGCTCAATGAAGTTTGGGATCTTGGGTTGGGTTTGGAATGGTGTCCATGGTCTGACCTGGAATTCTAACCTGGAATTCCAACCAATTTTGAGGTATTTTTGGGTTTTAGGGATTTTCCATGGTCCTGATCTGGAATTCCAACCAAATTTGGGCTCTTTTGGGATTTGGAGAAGTTGTCCATGCTTTTACCTGGAATTCCAACCTGGAATTCCAAACAAATTTGGGATCTTGGGTTGGATTTTTAGGGATTGTCCATGATCTGACCTGGATGAGGAGTCCACACTTCCCTGGACAATATTCCAGGGGACAATTCCCAGGATTTCACTGGAGCTCATTCCCATATTTAATTTCCATGTTGTTCTGTTTGCGCCTCTGCACATTTTCCATGTTTTTTTTTTCTCTTTTCCATGTTTTTTTCTCTTTTCCATGTTTTTTTTTTTTTCTCTTTTCCATTCCCATCCACGCTCCAGACCAGCAGCTCGGTGAAGTAGGTAACTATGGAATTTTTCCTTGGAATTTTTTTTTCCTTCCCACCTTTATCCCTTTTCCCCACATTTTATTCCTCATTGTGGTCTCCGTGTGTGGGGAGTTTTCCAGGATTTTTGGAGCTCAGCTTTTCCTGGTTTTCCCTCCATTCCTGCTGTTTATTCCAGGCTGGATCGGGGGCAGAGGGATCATCCCCTCCCAACCCGGTTTTCCTGCACTTCCCAAAGTTTCCCTGTCCTTGTCTGGCCTGAAATTCCCAGAAAACGCGAACTGGGAGACACGTCCTGGGAAAATTCTGGAATTGGGGGTGGGGACTGTGGATCAGGAATTCTGAATGAGGAATTCCATGGGAATTCCTGCTGCTCAGGGATTCGGGATGTTGGGACACAATTCCCAGAATTTCTGATGCTGGGAAAATCCATCCTCTCCTGGTGATCCTGGAAATCTGATCCTGGGTTGGGATGGGGTGGAGCTGATCCTAAAAAATTCCGGTGGGCATCCCAAGGATTTTTTTTGGAAAAATCCCATAGAAAAACCCATGGAAAACGCTCTTTTCCCGTTGTTTGCCGCTGGCTCCTGGATTCCCATTACCAGGAAAATCTCGCCCAGCCGGAGTTGGGATGAGCTGGATTGAAACCTGGGAATTCCCATGAGGAAAAGGAGAGGGAAAATGGAATTTTCCCTCCAATTCACATGGATTAAACCCGGGAATGCTGCTGGATTTGGGAATTCCAGGTGTCACAGAATTCCTGAGGGAATRGGGGATAGGAAAACAGGGAATGCCTCGAGCTGAACCAGGGGAGGCTCCRCTGGGATATTTGGGAATTTTYCCATGGGAAAGGCGCTCAGGCCTTGGCAGGGGCTGCCCAGGGAGGTTTGGAGTCGCCATCCCTGGAGGAATCCAAGGAATTCCTGGATGTTGAGCTGGGAATAAGATGTAGGATTTGGTAATCCAGGAGGGTTTTTCCAAGTTCAGGAATTCCTGGATTTCTGGGTTTAATCCTGGATTTTTCCAAGGCTGGGAAGTGCCGTGTCATGCTGGAAAGCGGGAGCTGCTCCAGAGGCTCCGACTGCAGAGGCTGCTCAGAAATCCTGGAATTTCCATGGAAAAAATCCTCCAGGTTTTCCATGTTTTTTGAAGGATGTGGATCCAGGTTTTCCATGGTTTTGGAGGGAAGTGGATTCAGGTTTTCTATGGTTTTAGGGAGGATGCAGATCCAGGTTTTCCATGGATTTAGGAAGGATGCAGATCTAGGTTTTCCATGGATTTGGGAGGGATGTAGATCCAGGTTTTCCATGTTTTTTGAAGCGTGTGGATCCAGGTTTTCCATGTTTTTGGAAAGATGTGGATCCAGGTTTTCCATGGTTTTAAGGAGGATGTAGATCCAGGTTTTCCATGGAATTTGGAAGGAAGTAGATCCAGGTTTTCCATGTTTTTTCAGGGACATGGATCCAGGTTTTCCACGGGTTTTTTTTTTGGGATGGTTCTGCCCTTAGTGGTGCATTCCAAGCGGGATGGGCCCATCTCAATCCCTGTCCACATTCCCAAGGCTCTCCTGCTGGATTCTCTGGGAATTCTGGCCGGGATCCAGCATTCCCAGGGCTTCCCATGGAGCTCCTCATCCTACCAGGAGCTGCTCCAGGCACAGGAATTCCAGGAATTCCTTTCCTAAAGGTACTGTGATTTTTCAGGATGGGGAATTCCCAAATCCTGCTGTTTTCCAGCTGAGAGTTCCAACAGGGAGTGATCCCAAAATATTTCTTAATCCCTGCTTACACAGCTGATCCCAAATTTTTCCTGGAGCCAGGAGGGAATTAGAAAAATCCCTTCAGGCTGGAATAACATCCAAGACATTTCCCAGGCTGGATTAGCCAAGGAATTTCCGTTAATTCCTCAAACACATCCTGGTTTTTCTGGACTCCAAAGGGATTCCCTGAACTCCTTCTCCTCCTGGGAAAAGCTGGGAGCAGCCTGGCAGCAGGGCCGGGTTTCCCTGGATCCCTGACTCCTTTCCCATCCATGTTTTCCGTGGGCATGGGTGTGAGACGGCTCCTGCTGCTCTTCCCTCTTTTCCGAAGCTCGGGAATGCTGAGCCAGGAACGCTCCGGAAAAAAACCTGGGAAGCATCCGAGGGACTGCAGGGAATAAAGGCGGGGAGAGGGAGCTGCTCCCAGGGCTGGGAAAACTAGGAATGTTCTCCTGGAGAAGGGAAGGATCCAGGGAGGGATTCCAGCACATTCCAGGGGCTCCAGAAGAGCTGGAATTTGGGAACAATCTGGGACAGGACACAGGGAATGGCTTCAGATTGGGAAAGGGGAGATTGGGGTGGGAATTTGAGCAGGAATTCCTGGCTGTGAGCGTGGGAAGGCCCTGGGCTGGAATACCCAGAAAATCCTTGGATCCCTGGCAGTGTCTCAGTAAATCTTGGAACAGCCTGGGAATGTGGGAGCTTTCCCTGCCCTTGGAATGGGATTGAAGGTCCATGGATCCCATCCCAAACCAGTCCGGGATTCTGGGATCAAGTATGCTCAAAATCCATCCCAAGGGATTTTTATGGATTTCAGGCATGTAAAAGGGCAGGGAGACCCTTCCTGGAGTCCTGAGATTCCCAGTGAAGCCCCTGGATCCCAAAATTCCTTCCTAGAGAGGAGTTGGGGTGGGGATGGATCCAATGCCAGGCTGGGAGAGCTGGGAATGGAGGGAATTCCCTGGGATAGGGGAGCTTGGGTTGGGAATTTGGGCAGGAATTCCTGGCTGGGCTGGAATTGCCAGAGAATCCCTGGATCCCTGGAATGTCCAGGAAAAACTGGAGCAGCCTGGGATCGTGGGAGTTTTCCCTGCCCTTGGAATTTGATGGGATTTCAGCTCCATTCCCACCCAGGATTTCCTTTCCCAAGGGCAATCCCAATCCATTGGAGGAATTCTTATCCTTTTCCCACATTTTGGCTCTTTCCCAGCCTGGAGCAGGGTTTGGAGGAAGTTCCAGGTGTGCTCCCATCATTCTCGAGGCTCCAGAATTCCCATTTTCCCTGGAATTCCAATGGGAATTCCTGCTTTTCCCAGCATTTCCCACTGGGATTGCTGCCTCATTCCCACTTTTCCCTCCTGCATCCTTAGCCAGCATTCCCTGGATTTGCTCACCCATATCCTGCAATTCCAGGATCCCGCTGCTCTCCCAGTGCTGGGAGATGGCAGGAAAAGGGAATTTCTCCCTGGAATTTTTTTTTCCCATGGAATGTGCTCAGCATCCCAGCATTTTTTTAAATTGTTTTCCCTCCTTTTATTCCCGGGGATGCTTCCATCGTCATTCCTGGGATCTGAAAAAGAGGGAACGGAACATTCCAGCACAATCCCTCCCGGGTTTGATCCCTATGGATCCTCTCCAGCTCTGGATATTTCAGGATTTTCTGATCTCTCACCTTTGCCAGGTGGGATTTGAGGGAATCTGATGAATCCAGGTGCCTTTGGATCTCCATGATCCCTCCAGGATCCTCCCAGTATTCCCAACATCCTGGAATTGGCTCTTTGAGGAATCTGGGATCTGTAGGACTCAGGAAAATCTTTCCCTATCCCATGGCTGTGGCAGGAGCTGGAATTCCCTGGATTTGGATGGGATTGATCCCAGATTTTGGGTGGAGCAAAGCCATTCCAGGGCCACATTCCCTTGGGAATTCTGCTCCTGTGGCTCTTACCCTGCTGGAGCTGTCAAGAATTCCTTGGGATAAAGGAAAAGTGCTGAGAATTCTGCACTGGGAATTTGGGAATGATGGATTGTGCTGGGATTCATCCCAGTTTTCCAGGCAGGATTAGCTTTGGGAAAGTTGGACTGGGAATTCTAGGCAGGGCTGGGAAATCCTGGAATTCCAGCACACGGAAAACCCATTCCCACTGTGGGAATCCCATTCCAGGTGGGATCTAGGTCCTTGAGAATAGGGAAGGAAAACAGGAATGAGGAGGGGAGAGGAAATCCTGGATCATGGGAAAGATTCGGAACATTTGGATCAGCAAATCCCATTCCCAAACTCCCCCCTGCCCCCAGTCCCAAAATTCTGCTGAGGCTGAAAATTCCTCGGGAACATTTCCCCAGCTCTGTTCGTTCCCTCCCTTTCCCGCTCCCTTTGATTGCCGCTATTTTTTCCGAGGAAAGCTTGATTAGAGCCGGAATGTCGGGATAATGACGGGAATCAGAGCCGGATCCTTTCCCCAATCAGCTCCGCAGCTGCACCTGAGGAGCGGGAACGGCTCCAGGGATGATTCCC
>PYHW01009783.1:125322-196539 GCA_013186435.1 Turdus rufiventris | reverse complement strand
GGGGGGGGCACTTTGGGACTGCTGGGGCCAGGGGGATCAATGTCAGGGGCTTCTCCAGGGGGGACATGGGGACACTGGGTTTCCCAGTTTCCTTCAAAATACTGGTTTTCTCCAAAGGGGACGTGGTGAACTCAGGGACGCTGGGGAACAGGCAGAACTCATGTCAGGAGCTTCTCCATGGGAGAGGAGCTTCTCCATTGGGATCAGTGAGGGAGGTGGCTCAGATTGGGGGCTTCCCTGGGGCAGAGACACGGGGACCCCAGGACACTGGAGGTGAGGGGGGCTACCATCAGGGATTTCTCCAGTGGGGGGCATGGGGACCCTGGGGACTTTGGGGACACTGGACCCCACTGGAGGCTCACACGAGGGGTTTCTTCAGGGGCAGGGAAATGGGGACACTGAGACTGGGGAGGTTCATGTTAGGGGCTTTTCTAGGAGGAACATGAGCACACTGGGGCACAACAGGGACTCACATCAGGGGTTTCACCGGGGTGGGACATGGGGACACTGGGGTGGGACATGGGGACACTGGGGCAAAGGGGGGGCTCACATTAGGGGCTTCTCCAGGCGGCTGCCAGCTGAGCCCACGATCTCCCCCAGGGTGCAGAATGCCTGGCCCAGGAAATCCTGCAGGATTGGGAACATCAGGTGTCACCAGGGGGATGCCCATCCCAGGGAGGCCAGGGGAGCAGGGCTGATCCTGAACTTACATGCTTGGAGAGGTCAGGGGTCTTGGAGTCCACATCATACCTGGGGTGGAGGGAACATGTGGGCATGGAACAGGAAGGGGGAGCTTTGAGTGGGACAGGGATGGAGACTGGGATGGGATGGGATAAAGAATAGGATGGGATAAGGATGGGTACAGGGACAGGATGGGATGGGATGGGATAAGGACACAATGGAATGGACAGGAATGGGGTGTGGATGGGGACAGGACGGGGGAGAATGGGGACTGGATAAGATAAGGGATGACAGTGGGATGGGACAAGGATGGGGACAGGGATGTAAACAAGGGTGGTGATGGCCCAGGAATAGAGACAGAACATGGATTGGGACACCGATATTCTGGGGGGATGTGTCAGGGTGGCGTGGGGGTTACCCTGGGGTTACAGGATGGTGACACTGGGCCCACAGGGGCTACTCACAGGTCAAAGCGCAGGTTCTGCCGCTCCTCAAAGTAATAATCAAGGACGAACTTGTGCAGAAAGTCAGGATTCAGGGAATTGTCAATGACCTCGGTCCGGCCAAACTGGAGGATGTGGGGACAGCAGGTTTAATAGGGTGATAGGAAAACATGGGGTAGGAACAGTGACATGGGGACTTGGTGATGTGGACACAGGGATATGGGGACATAGGGATGGGAACATGGGAACACGGGACATGAGAACATGGACATGGAGGGATGGGGATACAGGAATATGGGGAAATAGACACAGAGACATGGGCAAGGGGGGAGATGGGAAGGTGGTGACCTGGGCACAGGGGTATGGAGACATAGAGATGCAGAGACATGATGGCATAGGTATGGAGGCATAGGGACATGAAGATATAGGAACACAGGACAGGAAAATGGGGGCATGGGAAGGAGGGTGGGGACATGGGCATGGAGACATACAGATATGGGGACACAGTGACATGGAGACACAGAGACATGAGAACATGCGAACATGGAGTTGGGGACACGAGAGTATGAGAATATGGGGACTCAGCAACATGTGGACATGAGATTGGGGACATGGGGACACATGTGGGCGGAGGAGGTGAGGCAAGGGTGGACAGCGGCTGAGCCGGCACGTGGGGGGACACGTGTGGGAAAGGAGAGGGCAGGGGCGGGGAAGGCCCAGGTGCTGCTTTGTGCCGAAGGGCCGCCCCCACCCCCCCCCACCCTCCCACTCATTACCCCGCAATTAACACCCTATTAATTACAAGAGTGGGGACAGCTGACTGGCTGGCTGCCCAGCACCTCGACACGCTCCCCACATCCTCAGGATGCTGCTTGGCTGATCACTCTGCCCCCGGGACGCTGCTGCATCCCAGAATGCTTGTGTTCCAGGTGCTGCACCCAAAGACCTGATCGCTCACTGCTGACTGGCCAGCTGGTTTGCACCCCAACACACTGATTGGCCATTTGGCCAACACTCCAATATGCTCATTGGTCAGCCCCCCAACATGCCAATTGACCAGAATTTTACTTGATCACCTGCCCAGCAACTCAACACCCTGATTGGCCAGTTGGCCATCACCCCAACATGTTGGTAGGCCAGAATCTTACATGCCGGTTGGCTGCCATTGACATGCTGATTGGCCATCTGGTTGGCACACGCACGCACACACACGTGCTGATTGGTCATTGCCCCAACGTGCTGATGATTGGTTGGCCAGCTAGCACCCCAACATCCTAATTGGCTGTCTGAGCACACCCTAACATGCCAATTGGCCAACTGAGCACAGCCCAACATGCTGACTGGCTGCTCCCCACCGATCAGGTCACTCACCTCCCGCCATTGGTGGCTGCCAGGCCGCTGCGTGTACAGCACACAGACTGCAGGGGGAGGGGTCAGGGGGGGCGGACACCCCCAGAGACCCCTCAAAACACCCCAAAGACCCCCAAAACTCTTAGAGACACCAACATTCCCGGAGAGCGCCCCAAAACATCCCCAGAGACCCCCCCCCCAAAACACCTCAGAGACACTCCCGATTCCTCCAAGACCCCTTAAGATCCCCCACACATCCCCAAAATATCTCAGAGGCTCCCCAAACCCCCCAGAGCCCCCCAAAACCCCCAAAGACCACTCAAAACCCCCAGGGACCCCAACACTCACCAGAGCTTCCAACACCCCCAGAACCCTCCAAAATGTCCTTGAGACCCCAAAACCCCATAGAACCACAATAGAACAATCCCAGAGACCTCCCAAAACCTCAGGGACCCCAAAAACCCCGGAGACCATAACACTCTCCAGAGACACTGATGCTCCCAGAGACCCCCCCAAAACCCCCAGATACCTCAAAAATACCTCAGAGCCTCCCCCCCCGCCAACTCCCTAGAGACCACCACACCCCCCAGAGAGCTAAACATCCCCTGAGCCCACACCTTCCAGAAACCCCAAGCTCCTGAGAAACTCCTCAGAGCACCTAGGAGCCAAAACATCCCCAGAGACATAATCCACACCCCCTCCCCCCTGCCCCACTCACGTGGGTCTGACTTGGAGAAGGTGTCCCTGTCCAGGAGCTGCCTGGGGGGGCAGAGGGGAGTGAATGTGAGTGTGAGGGTGCATGTGTGTGTGTGAATGTGAGAGCACCTGGCTGTGCTTGTGACTGTGTGTACTTTTTATGCAGTCAGATGTGCCCCAGAACACACGTTGAGGTGCACAGCCGCATGTTGGGTTGTGCCCAGTTGTGTGACAGGGTGCATGGCAGGATGTGCACAGCCAGATGTGCCCCAGGACATGGATTAGGGTGCAAAGCATGTCTGACACATACTGGGGGGCCATGCACTGAGGGGCTCAACCATGTGTCAGGGTGCACAGCAGGGTGTTGGTGAGCATTGCCAGGTGTTGGTGAGCATGGCTGGGTGTTGGGCTGCGCTGTCAGATGTGCCCCACAACACATACTGGGGTGCACAGACACATCTGCACAGGGTCCGCAGCATGACACGTTAGAGTGCCGTGTGTCAGGGGCACAACTATATGTCAGGACACCAAAGATGCGCCTCATGTTGCAGAAGGAGGGTACAGGGGCTGCAGGGTGGGCAGGGGTTACAGGGGATGCAGATTGTGGAGTGCAGCCCGGGGATTCAGAAATTTCAGGGTGGGCAAGGGATACAGAGATGCAGGGGATACAGGTCCAACCTGACCCCCTTGCATCCCCTGTATCCCCAAATTCCCCCCCGTGCCCCCCACTCGCCTCAGTGCCCCGCACCCTCGGCTGACCTAGTGCCCCTCCGTCCCCAGACGCAACACTCCCCGTGCCGCCCATGCTCCTCAATGCCTCCCAGCACATTCCAGTGTCTCCTAGTGAATCCCAGTGCCTTCTAGTGCATTTCAACGCCTCCAACGCCAGCTGCCTTGCTCCCCAGTACCTACCCGTGCCTCCCAGTGCTCTACAATGCCGACTGCTCCCCGTTCCCTAGTGTCTCCCGGTGCCTTCCAGGTCAACTCAGTGCATTCCAGTACATTTATACCACCAACTGCTCCCACTCCCCGGTGGATTCCAGTGCCCCCCAGTGCATCCCAGAGGATCTCAGTGCATCACAGTGCACCTCAGCACCCTTCGACGCCAGCTACTGCGGCACTCCAATGCCTCCCAAAGCCTCCCTATTCATCTCACTGTGTTACAGTGCAAGACAGTGCCCTACAGCGCCAGCTGCTCCCAACTCTCCAATGCCTCCCAGCGCATCCAAGGGGTCCCAGTGCCTCCCACTGCACTTCAGCATCTTCCAACGCCGCTTCCCAGTGCTTCCCAGTACCTCTTTGTGCATCCCAGTCTCCTCCAACGGCAGCTACCCCTACACTACAGGGCAACCCAGTGCCTCCCCGCGTCCCCGCCGCCTGGTGCTGGCTCCCTCCGCGGCCCCGCTACCTGCAGGACACCGTGAGCTCCACGCGAGTGGCCGGGACGGGACCGGGGCCGGTGCCCGGCTCCGAGGCGCCCAAGCCTGCCATGCCCCGGGCTCCGTCGCTGCCCCAACACCGGCACCGGCACCGCGATCGGAATCGGCTCTGCCCTGGGACCGCCTTTGGCACCGCCCGGGGCTACCGGCACTGGCTGTGGTCCCGCAACGAGGGACTGTCCCAGGGTCTTCTTCGGGACCGCCCTCCGGGAGACCGGGACCGCCCTTGGTACCGCCCGAGGCTCCCGGCACCGGGCCTGGCCGCACACCGGGATCTTTTTCGGGTCCGCCTACGGGGTGACCGAGAACGGCTCGGGACCGCCCCTGGGATCGCCCCCAGATCCCTGGTACCGCCTCCGGGATCGCCCCCGGGGCCGCCTCCCCTTCCCCGTACCGCCACGGACATCCAGTACTGCCTCCAGGATCGCCCCGAAATTTTCGGGATCACCCCCAGTTTTCTGGGATCTACCCTCGCACTGCCTCCGGGCCTGCTTCCACATCCCGGTAACACCAGGGCCTGCGGGACCGCTCCGGCTCCGCCTTGGAATCGCCCCCAGATCTCCGGGATGGCCCCTACATCATCCCGAGGGCCGCCTCCACAGACCAGTTCCCCCCTGGAAGCCCGATACTGTCCCCAGGGTCGACCCCAGATTCCCGGGATCGCTCCGGGATCAACGTTCAATCCCTAGTACCTCCTCTGACCGCCGGCACCTCCCCCGCATCGCCCGCGGGGCCGCCTCCCCATTCCCGGTACCGCCCCAGACCCCCGGTACTGTCCCCGGGACAGCCCTCAGACCTCCGGTGTCACCCCCAGATCCCCAGTATCACCCTCAGACGGCCGGTGCCGTCCCCCGCATCGCCTCCAGTGCCGTCTCCCCATCCCCAGTGCCCCCGAACGTGGGTACTTCGGATCAGCCCCAGGATGGCCCGGAAACCACTGCTACTGCCCTGGGATCGCCACCGAGACTGCCTCCAGACGCCGGTACACCGCGGACCATTGGTACCCCCGGACTGGACCCCCGGTTCTCACTCCCTGGCAGCTCCAGCGCCCCTCCAATACTCTTAGTGTGCCCTCCTGTGCCATGGTGACACTCTCAATACCACCCACTCCCCAGGATGAGCCCCCAGTCACCCTAGTTGTCCCTTAATCAGAACCTACCCAGTATGCCCATAGCCCCACCAACTGCAGATGCAGATCCAAGTCCTCTGCTAGCCTCCCAGTAGCTCCCAGTATCAACCCCACACCATTCCTGGTAAACCCTACAGCTCCTAGGTCCTGCACTGGGAGCCAGGGGGATGACATCGAGATGGAACCCAGTGTGTGCTGGCGTGAGGATCCCACTGCCAGTTTGCAGGTCCCCAGTGCTGTGTGGGGACCTAGATCCCCAGCACCAACCCCTCCCCTTCCACCCAAAGCTCAGTGATCCAATGGGTCCATGGTGGGACGACACTCTGAGGGGTTCCAGGAAACTTTGAGGATACACACACACAACACAGTAGGCGTAAATTTGGATCTCTGGCACCCTGCACCCCCAGGAACTGCAGCCACTGGCAGCTCCATGTCCCCAGGGAGAGACACCCACCCTTCCAAGGGCACCCACAAACCCTTTTTGGGGGGGCCTCACAACCTCCCAGCCCCTCACCATGCCAAAGACATCTCCCCCACCTCCCCCCTAAAACCACCACTCTGTGGGTGGGGGGCGGGGGGGCACCACATCCAACCTCTTTTATTACAAACAAGCAGCACAATTTGGAGGGAGGGCACCCCACACCCCTACCCTGAGGGATATGCCTTGATGACCTTGACATCGTCAAGGGGTCGGTCCTGGGAGTTGGTCTCCACCATGGCTAGGCGCCCCAGCACCCCCATGCCTTGGCACACTCTCCCGAAAATGCTGTGCTTCCCATCCAGCCACTGTGCTGGGCCCAGTGTCAGGAAAAATTGGCTTCCATTGGTGTCTGGCCCTGCATTGGCCATTGCCAGGATCCCGGCACCTGTGAGACATGGGGAAATGTCACCTCATAGATGGGGATATAGAGGACATGCCACCCCACAGCCAAGGTTCCAGCATGATGAGGGACATGTCATTCCACAGGGGATGTTGTCGCATGGCCCAGATCTTGGTATCATGGAAAACATGTCACCCCAAGATTGGGATCCTGCAGGGCATCATCCTATGGCTGTGATCCTTGGGACATGTCATTCCATGGTCAGGTTCCTGGGGAATCTGTCACCCGACAGAGGGGCCATAGTGGACATCAGTAACAGCTTGTTCCCATTGATGTCCAGCCCCATAATGGCCACCACCAGGATCCCAGTGCCTGCAGGACATAGGCCAAGTGTCCTGCCACCTTGAGGGACATGACATGCTATGGCCAGGGTCTTGGGGAACATGGAGCACATGCCACCCCCTGGATGGGGTCACAAGGACACGTCATCCCATAGCTGAGATCCTGGTGTCATGAGGAAAATGTCACCCAATGGAGACGTCTTAGGGGACATGAGGAAGAATTGGCTCCTGTTGGTGTCCAGCCCCATGTTGGCCATTGCAGGATCCTGATGTCTGTGGGACACATCACACCAGGAATAGGGAAATAGAAGACAGGGCATTCCATGGCAAAGCTCCTGGGCATCATATCACTCCATGGATAGGGTTTTGGGGGACACAGAGGACTTGTCACCCTATAGACAGGACCTTGGGGCACAGGGGAGATATGCCACTTCATGGCCAGAGTCCTGGAGGACATACCCCATGACCAGCCTCCTTAAGACATGTCCCTCCATGACTGGAGTTCTAGGAGTCATGTCACCCCATGGATGAGGACACAGGGGACAGCCCATGCCACATGTGTGTTCTCAGGTCTCCTGTTCCCCTGTAGGCAGGGGTGGATGCCCCTCCAGTGTTCTCCCAGTGCTGGCCCTGCTTACCAGTGAACTTCAGGTCAGGGTGCAGCTCATCCTCAAACTGTTTCCCATAGATGGAGGCGCCACCACGGCCTGCAGAGGAATTTGGGGTCAGCAGGAACCCCTGGCACCAGGGAGGGTCCCAGGGAGATTTCAGAGGCCTGCACTCACCGGTACCCGTGGGGTCCCCTCCCTGTACCATGAAGTCCTTGATGATGCGGTGGAACTTAGTGCCATTGTAGTACCCACGGCGGCTCAGCTCAGCAAAGTTCTTGCAGGTGCGGGGGGCGTGTTGCCAGTACAGTTCCAGCACGAGTGGGCCCATCCTGGGAATGGGAACACAGGGAATGGGAATGGAAAAGGCACCAGGAATAGGGAACAGTAATGGAAATGGGAAAAGGAAATGGGGCCATCCCAAAGCAATACCCACATCCCCAGCTTCAGACCAAAGCCAGGGGCTGTGTTGCCAGTGCAGCTCCAGCACCAGCAGACTCATCCTGTGAATTTGAACAGCAAGAATGGGAACGGGAATAGTACTGGGAATGGGAACTGGAGACAGGGTCATCACACTGTGCCTCCCACACCCAGTTTCAGAACAAAGCTAGGGGCTTTGTCTTCCAGTACAGCTCCAGCAACGAAAAGCTCATTCTGGGAATGGGAAAACCAGGAACAGGAACGACACTGGGAATGGGGAACAGCACCAGGAATGGAAGCAAAAGATGGGGTCACCTTGCTGTGAACTCCCTATAGGGTCAATTCTTGCAGCTGCAGGGCAAGGTCATCCCACTGTGATCCCCAGCTCCAGTTTTAGACCAAAGTCAGGGGGCTGTGCTGTTAGTACAGCTCCAGCACCAGCAGGCCCAGTGCGAATACTGGGAATGGGAACAGTACCAGGTAACACATCAACGTGACCCCCAACCTACATCCCCCAGGATCAGTCGGGGCAGGGACCACAGGCGTGAGAGGGGATGAGGGGCAATGGGGGCTGCAGGTACTGGAGGATAATGAGACCCCAGGAGGACATGAATGGCTCTTGATACCAGGGGAAACAACCAGAACTGGGCTGATTCTGTGCGGTATTGGGAGACACCAGGAGACACTGGGGCTAAGAAGGCACCACAGGGTCAATGGGATCTGCTGGTACCGAGGGAATGGGGGTTACAAACACCATGGGGGACACCAGTGGGGGAACCAGGGGCTATCTAGTACCGGGGCAGAAACCAGGACTGGTTGATACTGGGGGATAACGGAGCTGTCCTGTTCCGGAGACCTGTGGGGTTCAGGGCCTGCCCGACACCGGGGGCTCACGGACACCGTGGACTCATGAGCACTGGGGCGACATGGAAACCGGCGTGGGGAGGGGAGCGAAGTNCGGACACCGATTTATCCCCATTGCCGCGGAAGGGGCGGGACCAGGGGTGGGCGGGACCTGTCGTGCCGGTACCGATACCGGGGCGAGGCCCCGCCCCTTACGTGGTCTCCATGGACACGGTGGGCGGCTGCCAGGAGTCGGGAGGCACGGCGGCCATGCTGCGGCGGCAACGGTGGCGGAAAGACTCAGGCGCCGCGCTTCCAGGCCACGCCCCCACCGCTTGGGGGCGGGGAGCGGGACAGCCAATCAGCGAGGCGGAAGGCGAGGAGACGGGCGAATCAGAGTGGAGATTTAAAGGCCGCGGGCCAATCGGAACCTGGGGCGGGTGCGCCGCGATTGAGCCGCAAGGGGAGGGGGAATTCGAACGAGACCACGCCCCTTTCGCTAGGCTACGCCTCCTCGGCGCGCGCGACGAGCGGGAGCCGGGGGCGGTGAGGTGGGGGGAACAAGGGGCAGACCGGGACCCCCGGATAGAGGAGAAGCCTGCGGGGACATCGGGGCGGAGCGCGGGGTAAAACCACCCCATGCGGAGATGGGGTGACGTGGGGTCGGGGTTCGGGACTGGGACTCTCTGATAAGAGCTGAGGACCCCCAGGGCTGGGGCTGTGACTCCCGGTGTAAACTGGGACCTTCTCAATGTGGGGCTGGGGTCACCAAGGGATTGGGGTTCGGGGCTGGGACTCGTCGGTGGGGCTGGAACCCTCCAATGTGGGACTGGGGTCTCCCGGGCTGGGGGGTACGTGCCTAGGGGATTCCCCAGGTATGGGGGAGGGATCGTGCCATTATGGGGCTGAGACCCCTCAGTGTGGGACTGGGAGGCCCAGAAGTGGGAATAGGACCTCCACGATCAGGGTTTGGGGCTGAGACCCTCCGCGTGGGAGCTGGGAGGCCTAGGAATGTGGATGGGACCCCCTCGGGATCGGGATGCAGGACTGAGACCCCTCAGTGTGGGGCTGGGGTCCCCAAGGGATTGGGGTGAAGGGCCGGGACGCCTGGGTATGGGAATGGGATCCCCTATTGTGGGGCTGGGGGTCCCCCGGGATCGGCATGTGGGGCTGGGGGTCCCCTGGGGTCGAGGTGCGGAACTAGGGCCCCAGGCTGTGGGGCTGTGACTCCCCGGGGAACAAAATGTCCCGGGGAACCTTCGGGGATCAGGGTGTGGGGTTGAGACCCTCTGCGTGTGGGACAGGGGTTCCCCTGGGTGTGGGGCTGCGACCTCCCAGCGGCGTTGGACTCAGTGTTGGGCTGCAGTGCTGGGACCTCCCATTGTGGCACTGAGGGCACCCCGGGCGGGGTCGCCGGTGTCACCCCCGCCTACTGGCGCCGGCGGAGCCATCCCTGTCCCCATCCCGGTGGCACCGAGCCCGGCGGCGCCTGGCACCGGCCGTGTCAGCCGCGCGCTAGCCGGTGCCACCGGGCCCCCGCGGGGGGTTGGGGACACGGGAGGCGGGTAGGGGCACGGGTGGGGGACCTCGATGCGGTCGGTGGTGACCCCCCAGCTCCCGCAGGTGGCCCCGGTGCCCCGAGGCGATGGCTGAGGACCGAGGTACGGCAGCGCCAGCGCTGCGTGTCCCCCCTGTTCCCCCCTGGGGCGGTGGGGGGAGGGGGCGGGGCTTACCCTCAGTGTCCCCCCAGATGTTCGATTCGTCACCGAGGAGAGCTTCGACTTCGGCGTGCTGTCCCCATCTGACAGGTACGGGGGGCAGGTAGTGCGGATAGGGCACCCCGTGGATGGGAACAGGGGGGACAGGGCACCTTCTAGTTGGAGACGTGGGGAATAGGATGGGACGTGGAGGACAGGGGGAGATGGCGCCTTAATGTCAATGTCCTAAGGGACGTGTCACCCCATGGATGGGGTTGTGGTGGATGGGCAACTCATAGTTGGGGTTCTGGGGGCCACGAGGGACATCGCACCCCAAGGATGGGGTCCTAGGGGACATGTCACCCCATTAACAGAGTCCTGGGCGTCCTGTCGACATGCCCCCCTCATAGAGGCGGTTCTGGGGGACGTGTCACCCAATGAATGGGGTCCTGGATAGCATGGAGGTTCCTGCCACTTCTTGGCAGTGGTGGTGTAGGCTGACATCACCTTCCCCCCTTTCCCGCCCCATCCGCAGCCAGGAGGAAGAGGAGGCTGAGGATAGCCCGGGCGGGGGCTGCCGGCACGGGGGCGGCAACGGGCGCTGGAGTCCGCTGCGCGGGGCCCGTCTGGAAGAGATGGTGCGGGAGGCCACGCGGCTGGCGGCACAGTTGGAGGGGTGTCACCTGCCCCTTCCCGACCCCGGAGACCCCCCGCGACCCGCCGCCACTCCCCCCGGCACCCCCCGCAGCCCCCGCCGCCAGACCTTCGTGGTGAAGGACAGCCCGGTGCGGGCGCTCCTGCCCATCGTGGAGTCGCGGGGACCTGCCCCAATCCCCCATGTCCCCGCCAAGCCACAGGGGGCCTCTGCTGCCACCGGTGTTCCCAGGGTAGGTGAGACCCGGGAGTAGGGGGCCCAGCGTACCTGTGTCCCACCCAGGCTGAACGCCCAGATCCCCCACAAACCTATCCTAGATAGGGGCAGTGAGTGCCCCCCTGTCTCCAAGGGGCACTGTAAACCTCCCCCAGCCCTTTGGGTGGGGAGCACTCATTGAGTGATGTCCCTGTGTCCCCCGCCTCTATTTTCAGGCACCCCCCAGCCGTAATTCCACAGCAGCAGTGAAGGGACTCTCCGGAAGCAGGGGGCTCCCCGCCAGCCGCGTGGGCCTTCCCCGGCCATGCCCTCCCCCGGGGCAGGGAGCTGGTGCCCGGGGCAGGTCAGAGCCCCCCCGGGGGGGTACAGCAGGTAGTGATGGCAAGGGGACATGGACACCATGGCCATGGGGGGTCATGCGCCATACCCCAACCCTCCCTCTCTCCCCAGGCCAGCCTAAGGCAAGGGGGGGCACAGCCCCCTGCATCCCCCACACCCGCCAGCCCCATGCCAGGACCACCACCACCCCCCCTGTCCCCTCCGGCTGTTCCCCGGCACCCACTGCCCTCCCCAAGGTGTCCCCTCGGACTCCAGCAGTGGGTGGGAGGACCCCCATCCCCAGAGGTAAGGATGTAGTGGGGTTGGAGGGGTGCAGGGGGTGGCCCCTCCCGCATGCCTCAGTTTCCCTATGGCTTCTCTCCACTTTGCAGGAGCGGGGGCAGCACGGGCAGCCCCCCTAACTGCTGCTTCAGGGTGCAAACCAGGATCCCTCCCTGCCCGCCTGCGGCCCCCCCGCAAGACGGCAGTGAGCAGCACCCCGAGGTGACACCACCAAACCACCCCACATCCATCCAGAGCTCCTGGGGGCACCCGGATCCCCCCTAGGGTACCTAGGCTGGGGGGAAGGGGCAAAGCCAAGGCCACCCCAGAGATGAGCTGAGATATCCACTGGGTTTTGGAAGGAGGCAGGCAGCGCCAGGGGCCCCCAGGGAGCACCAAGGCACCCACTGGGTCGTCAAATTGTGGGGCAGAGCTGGAACCCCCAGGGAGCAGCCGAGGTTGGGGTGGCAGAGCCAGAGGCCTCCCCAGGGATGAACCAAGGCACTCATTGGTTTTGCTTTAATTACAAAAGGTCCCATCAGCAATAGGAAATGCCCCACATCCCCCAGCACCCAGGGGTCCCTCACTCCCCCAACACCCATCCCTGGGTTCCCCCACCTGAGCCTCACCCCTGGGCGGGGGGTCCCAGACATCCCTGTAACCCCCAGCTGATTCCCCGCCACATGCCCCCTACCTGGGGGAGTTGGCACCATGGAACGGGTCACACCTTTGGCGGGGGGGGGCTGTCACAATAGGGGGAAGTTGGTTATAAATTCCTTTTTTTGTATTTTCATGTATTTTTTAAATAAAGCACTGCTGGGCAAAGGGGCTGGGGCTGATCATGGGGGGTGGGGGGGAGGGGCGGGCCACAGGAGCACCCTGGGCCACCCCCACAAGGTGCCAATCCCTACAAGGATACAAAAGTGCACTAGGGGGGTTGTGGCTCTCTGCTCCCTCCTGATGTCCTCCCAGTCCTTGCACCACCCCCTCCAGTTCTGGTGTGTGTCCCCATCCTGGTGCCCTCCCTGTCCTGGTGTCCCTGGCACAGTGGGTGGGCTGCCCGCTCGGTGGGTCCCCATTAGATCGAGGTCTCGTCACTCCTGGTGGGGGGGATGGACAGACAGGGGGATGGATACAAAGTGGAGGGTGGGTGGAATAAAAAACAAGACAGACAGATGCGTGATGGGGGGGCGAGTACCAGGGTGCTCTCTGTGGCCCCCAGCGCCCACCCTGGGCAGGGTGGGGGGAGATGGAGGGGTGAGGGTTGGGGGGGGAGGCCCCCAGCCCCCTTGGGTTAATGGAGAAAATTAAAAAACAGAAATCTGGGGGATAGAGGGAGAGAGAAGAATAGGGTTAGTGCTGCCATGCCAGCTCTGCCCTGGGCATTTGTGGGTAGTCAGAGGGTACCCAGTGGACACCCCAGCACCCACTGAGCACCTCAACACCCAATGGGTGCCCCAACAGGCACTTCAACACCCAGTGGGTACTGTTAGACCCAAGGGGCACCCAGTGGTCAGTGGACACTCAAGGACAGTTAACATGCACCCAGTGAGTGCTGTTAGGCCTGATGGGCCACCAATGAACACCCCAACACTCAATGGGTGACCCAGTGGTCAGCGAGCACCCAACAGGTGCTGTTGGACTTGATGGACATCCAGTGAGTATTTGATGGGTATGCAATGAGCACCCCAACAGTCAGTGGGCAGGCATCTAGTAGGCACCCAACAGCCATTCTTGAACCCCATGGGCACCCAAGAGGAATCTTGGCATCCAATGGTCTCTTGTCAGTTCCCCTGGTATTCTGTGGACACCTGACAAACACCCTTACACATGGTGGCCACCCAATGAGTGCCCAAATGGACTGCTGGGACCTGATGAGCACCCAAGAAATAACCCTGGCACCTGATGGACATTCAAAGGGCACCTGTTGGGCACCCTGAGGGACATCGAGAGGGAGCCCTGGAACCTGATGGATACCTGACGGGTAATGTTACACCCAGTGGGTGTCCCGTCAGTACGGTGGCATTTGATACAAGCGGTGTTGGAGCCAATGGGTACCCAATGGGCACCCGAGAGAAACCCTGACACCAAAGGAGAGTGCAACAGGAACCTTGGCACCGTAGTACCCAGCCATCCTTGCACCTGATAGGCACCCAAAGGGTACCCAACAAGTGGTGTTTGCTTGTCCACCCAACAAGAATTCTGGCATCCCAAGGGCATCCTCCAGCCTAATGGGCACCCAAAGGGACCCCTGGCACCCAAAGTCGCAGTGAGTACCCCTCAGATGTGGTGGGCACTCACTCAGAGCCAGAGGAGTCCTCGTCAGCAGTGCCTGTGTGGATACTCATGGTAATGGGGGTGAGGCCGCTGAGCTGCTCCTGGAGGCTCTGCCGAGGCCGGGAGACTGGGGGGGGCCCCCCATCGCTGCCAGAGGAGGCAGCTGTGCAAGCGGGAGGCGGTGGGGGCGGCCCAGGGCGCTGAGCACAGCTGCGCTCACTGATTGGGGGCAGGCACTTCTTCTTCAGGATCCCTGCAGGGGGAGCATCACCCATGGGTGGGGAGGTCAGATTTGGAGTGTCCACCCCTGCCACGGCAGCCCGTACCTTTGTGGGGGTGGGGCAGGGGCAGCAGCAGGGGGTCCCTGGGGAATGCCTCGCCGTTGTGCCGAGGGGGGTCACCCCAGGGGTGTCCCTGGCCCCCTGCTGGCTGCACTTGCAGCCCCTCACTACCTCCTGGTCTCTCGCTCGCTTTCATCACGAACTCCCCTGGCCAGTATGGGCACCCCGGGAGCACCAGGGGGTCACCTGTGGCGAAGAAAGGAAGCTGGGACAGGCAGGACCAAGGGACCCCGCCACCCCCCGCCCCCGTCCCCACTGGGTGCCCTCATCAGCACATAGTCAGTGTGAGGGATGTACCCAAATCCATTTTGTCAGTCCCATCCACACCCCACACTAGACAAGTGGCCATCCTTCCCCGCGGGTGCCCCCATCAGCACCTCTGACTACATGAGCGACCCCCTAAACCTTTTAGGTGTCTCGCATCACCACCCCGGACTGGACAAGGGACCTTCTCCCCCATACCCACTATGTATCTTTATCAGAACCCCAGGGTAAACAAGGGATCCCTTGTCCACTGTGTGCCTCCTGCAGCAGGACCCAGCCAAAATCAGGGACTGCCCT
This sequence comes from Turdus rufiventris, assembly GCA_013186435.1. Classification (NCBI taxonomy): domain Eukaryota; kingdom Metazoa; phylum Chordata; class Aves; order Passeriformes; family Turdidae; genus Turdus; species Turdus rufiventris. The sequence continues at coordinate 181,421 of PYHW01009783.1, read as the reverse complement.
CCCCTTCACGGCCCAAATCCATTCAACGGTCCCATCACCACTCCAGACTGGACAAGGGACCCCAATCCCCACCAGGTGCCCCTCCTATGTGCATCCTGGATAAGGCAAGGGACCTTCCCCAACCCATTGGGTGCCCCTCCATCAGCACCCAGCCAGGCTGAAGGTCCCCCATCTCCACGGGGTGCCCCCTGGGGGTGTTACCAGGGCCAGAGGGACCAGGGGAAGCCTTGGGCAGGGGGTCCCAGCCACAGGGGGCCTCGTTCTCGCTGTCGGAGGAATGTGTGGAGCCATAGGAGCCACTCGGGTCGTCCAGGGACAGGTCACTGTCCGAGTCCGTGTCGTGCTCTGGGGGGTCATGGGTCAGAGGATGCTCTGAGACACCTCCTGCCCCCTGGGCCGAGGCTGAGCACACTTGCCCTATGGGTGAGGCCATACCCTCGGGCTGGTCCTGGGCATCAAGGAAGAGCCCCCCAGGCTCAGGCAGTGGCACTGGCCCCGGGCTGCCTGCCAGCCCTGAGTCCTCCCTGTGGGGACACAGTACTCATCAGCACCTGACCCCACTCATGAACACCTACCATCCACTGTCACCCACTGACTGACACCAACCCACTAACACAATATCCACCCACTGACACTCAACATCCACTGATACCCCGATATCCATCACCTACACCTTCCCCTGCCACCCCCTCAACCCCCCACTCTGTCACCACCCTGCCACCTCACCACTCCATCTACATGCCACCATGCCACTCCCTCACCCACCCAGCCATCCCAACACGCTCACAATGATGTCACCCCCACCACCCACCATCCTGCCATCCCAATACCCCATGCCATGCCATCCTGTCACCCCACCACTCAACCACCCTATCACCCTGCTACTCCACCATCCTGTCACCATTCCATCTTGCCATTCCAGTGCCCACACCAGCCCAGGACCCCATAAAAATCCACTCCCCAGCCCCTGCTGTGCCCAGTACCGCCGCACAAAGGGGATGTAGCTGTGGTGGCTCTTGCCCGAGCGTGCAGTGCTGTGGAGGGACCCTGAGGACCCACCACCTGGAGGGGGATACAGCCGCCCTGCCATGTATGTACTGTCCCCGCCATAGGCCTGCCAAGGGCACAGGGATGTCATAGCCATGGCACAGGCTACCCTTTGCTACCCGGCACCCCCCATGTCCCCCAGCACTCACGGGGGTCAGGGTGGCCTTGGTGGCCAGCGGCGGGTGGTGGCAGCGGGCGCAGCTCAGGCAGAGGCTCCTCCGCACCTCCTTGCTCAGCACCACACAGGACAGGAAGACAAGGGGGCCCTGGGCAGAGAGGGGGCAGGGGGGGCCAAGGAAGGGTGTGTACAGCCTGGGAGAATCCCAGCAGTGCCCCTACAGGTTAAGGGGTCGCCATCCAGATTGGGTGCATCCCATTGGCACCTCAAAGAAAATGAGGGTCCCCCACATACCCACTAGGTGCCCCCCCCATGATATATCAGACAGGATGAGGGACACCCATATACACTGGGTGCTCCCCAGGGGCATCGTGGAGTACTTGGAAGTGCCCCCATACACACTAGGTACCGCCCACTAATGGTCTGGATATGGCAAAGGACCCCTCTGTGCCCACTGGGTGCCCCACAAATAGATGTGGGACTCTGGAGGTCCCAAGGGTGTGAGGTTCAGGGGATTCTGGGGTTTCTGGGAGTCCCAGGGGTGGTGGTCACTGGGGATCCCAGGAGTGAATGAAGGCTTTGGGATTCTGGAGTCTTTGGTAGTCCCAAGGATGGCAGCTCTGGAGGTCCCAGGGCTGTGTTTTGGGGGTCCCAAGGGTGGGGTCTCCAGTGTTCCCCACTGACCTGGAGGCAGTTGGAGGCGGCGAACAGGTAGTGACAGAGCAACGTGTCACTGTTGACTGAGAGCAGGGCCAGAAGCCAGGCCAGGCTGGGTACGGCCAGCAGGACTGCAGCTGTGCGCACCCCAGACCTGGGCACCCCAACGGCACCTCAGTGTCACCCCAATGATATCTCATGTCACAGCCCCCTGCACTTCTGCCCCCCAGGGTTGCCCCAGCCCCTTATGGCCCCCTCCCACCCCAGATGCCCCAACCCCCACCTGACTCAGTCTGCCATCCATAGGTGCTCCAGCCCCCTGAGCTCCCCTGTTCCCCATGGGTCTCCCCTAACTCCAGCCCTCCAATGTCCTTCTACCTCCCCATGGGTGCTCTGGGCACTCTGCCTCACTAGATGACCCAATATCCCCTGATCCCCTCAGCCCCCCATGGGTGCTTCTGCCCTTGATGCCCCCCTGCCCTCCATAAATGCCCCAACCTCCTGTTCCACCCCTGTCTTCAATGGGTGCCCCAGACGTCTATTTCCCTCTACCCACCATGGGTGTCCTGATCCCTCCCTGCTCTCCGCAGTTGCCCCAACCTCCCATGCCCCCCGTTGGCTCCAGCCCCCCTGTCCCCTCCTACCCCAGGTCCAGTCCCCAGTGCCCTCCTGCCCCCCATGGATGCCCCAGTCTGTCCTGTGCCTCCCTGGTGTCTGCAGGTTCCCCAAAAGGCCAGCCCCCCATGGATGCCCCCCAGCCCCCAGTGCTCCCTAGGCTCTATGGGTGCTCCAACCCTCTGTGCCCATCATTGGTTCCTCAACCTCCCATGCCCCCTTGGGCAACCCCATCCCCACTGTGTCCCCTGCCCTCCGTGGGTGACTCACGCCGAGTCCTTTTTCTGGAAGCCCTGGGGGTTGGCACAGGTGGCCCTAGCCGCTAGCACCAGGAAGAAGATGCCAACCTGGAGGTGCAGGGAGCACAGGGAGTGAGCAGGGTGACAGGGGATCCCCTGTCCTCCCCAGTCCCCAGCCCTGTACACACAGCGAGGGCAGCAGCGCAGGGCCCAGCCAGGCTCCAAACCAGGCTGTCGTGCAGGGCCAGCCAGCAGAAGTCGGGGTTCCCGTAGGCCTCGGGGTCGAGCCCCACCGCCAGCCCTGTGAAGGAGAGATCGGGGCGGGGCTAGAAGAGATGACGGTGTGGAGCTAAACAGGGTGAAGCTATGGCAGGATATGGAATGGTTCGGGGATGGCACAGGGCGGGAGAGAAGGTGCTGCTTTTGGGGCTGTGGCTATGTAGAGAGAGCGCTATGCCAATAGGGTATGTCTAAACCCTTGGGCATGTGGCAGTGTTGAGAGCAGTGGGGGCTTGTCTAAGAGGTTATTACAGGTCTACTCTCCTGGTGTGGGGTTATGCTAACGAGGGCGGGACTAAAATCCTGGGGAAGTATCTGATTATGATTGATGGAAAAGGTCTGTGGCCCTGGGGGCATATTGAAGAGGTTGGGAAAGATGCTCTTGAGGTGGGGATATGATGGATGAGGGTGGGGCTAAACTCCTGTGGTGGGGATAAAACGTTGGACCAGGGTTAGACTCTTTGGGAGGGGGCCATGACCCCGGGGATGTGTCTGAAAATTTGGGGGCAGAGCTATGATGGATGAGGGTAGTATTATAGATCCAGGATTACGGCCAGTCTAAAATTTTGAGGATTGGATTTAATAGATGAAGGCAGAGCTATGCCTCTAGATGTGTATCTAAAACCATCAGGGTGGGGTTGTGGTGGTTAAAGGGTGGAGCTAAACTCCTAGGATGGGGCTGTTTTGGATTGGGTGTGAGTATCCTGTTGGAGGCAGGGTTATATCCAGGGGTGGTAAAGATGCATTTGAGGGTGGGGTCACAGATGGAAATAAGACCCCATCATGCATCAAATTGACTGGGGGGAGAGGGATTCAGGAGGCAGGGCTATAGCCTGGAAAGGGGTGCATAGGCACCAGAAGGTATTGACCCAGGTGGAGGCGGGCAGCTGGTGGACTAGGGTGTGGGCTCAGAATTGAGAGCAGGGTTTCACAGCAGGGCTCACCGGTGATGAAGGCAGGCAGTCCCCAGCCCAGTACATGGTAGAAGCGCATGGGACCACGGTCGACATGCCGGGGTTCACTGCGGCACCGGTACAGGTGCAGCGCCTCCAGCAGTGCCCAGCCTACCGCGCTCAGGTACAGGAACTGCAGCAGGATGGCCACCACGGTGCACGCCAGCTGCACCCACCCCGTCACTGCCCGCCCATGCCCACAGCCCCACCCATACAACCATATGCAGAATCCCTCAAACTCCACCACCTCTGAGAGGCCATTCTCCTGTTGAGGTTACACTCCTCTTAAAGGTCCCACTCCCTTTGTAGGCCTCACCCCTCGAGTTCCCCACCTCTTTGATGGGTCCCACCCCCTTGAGAACCAACACCTTTGATGAGCTCTACTCCTCAGATCCTCACTTCATTTATCAGCCCCACTTCTTTGGAAGCCCCTTTATACAGACTCCACCCCTTGAGTTCACCACCCCTTTGACAGACCCCACCCATTACAGTCCTCCTGTCTTTTGGAATGTCTCCCCTTAGGCCCAGCCCACCATGGCCATGTCCATTCCTTAGCCCCACCAACCCGAACACTACAAAGGCAACAGATCCACTGACCCAACCAGCCCTTCCCAGTGATCCCTACTCCTTCCCTCTTTTCCCAGCCCCCTTTTCCCACGCACCGGGACATCGGCCTGGTTGATGCCAAGCAGGAAGACAAGCTGTGCGAGAAGCAGTGCAGCTGTACCATGCCGGCGAATGCTGTGGCGGTTGGAGCGCAGCCGCCTCAGGGTCCCCAGGGCCAGGACCACCAGCGCCAGCCCCGCCAGCCCCACGCCCAGTGAGCCGTAGGTGAGTGCTGCCAGCGGCAGCACCTCCCCGTTCTGCAGCACCAGGATCGGCATGTCAGGCATGTGCTCAGTGGGCATGCCCCACAAGACATCCCCATCAACAGAGACATAGCTCCCTTTACAAAGCAATCAGTCCCTGGGCCTGGGAAGTCCTGCCAACAGTGCATAGCCCAATAGGAAGCCCTGCTCACGTTATTTAGCCCCGCCCCTGGTAACCCCACCCTTTGAAACCCCCACTTCAACCACGGCCCTCAAAACCCCAACTACATCCTCAGCCCCTTTCAACCCCACCTACTGTACCTCACCCTGCCCTTGAAACCACACCCACAGCACTGACCACACCTCTTTACACTGCACCCACAGATTTCAACCCCGCCCCAGGAAACCCTGCTCAGCCCCAGCCCCTGAAAACGCGCCTGCTTCACTCAGCCGCACCTCTTCTGACCCCACCCGCATCAGCTCTGCCCCCTGGAGACCGACCGGCCTGCTCAGCTGCACCCACTCAAATCCACCATGTCATGTCATGCCCCAGGGTCACTGCGTTCCCATGCCCCCCTCCGTGTCCCCTTATGTCTTCACCTCTCGGCGGGAGATGTCCATGAGGACGGCAAAGCTGGTCAGATGGTGGCACTGGCAGCTGACATGGCTCTGGTTGCGGAAGACGACTTCGCAGCCTCGGGCTGACCAGCCGCCTACACTGCCTGCCCTGCACAGAGGGCACCACAAGGTGACACAAGCCAGGAAACCAGCCAGGACACCCACCGGGGACACACACACTCTGGGGACACCCACCAGGGACACTCACTGGGAATATCCACCCCCACCCAGGGACATGCACCCAACTCAGGACAACCATCCAAGGGGTCACACACCTGGACACCCACCAGGGACACAAAAACTGGGGACACCCGGTAATGTCACCCTCCCACAGGGACACACATCCACCAGGTACATCCAGAGACAGCCCACAGACAACACACACACACCCACTGGGATATCCATCCAACCAGCAGAGACAACCGCTGCTACTTGGGGACACACCCACCAGGAACACTCACCCGGGAACACCCCTCCATTTGGGGACAACCCCCAATCCTATCCCTAACACTCACCCGGGAACACCCCTCCATTTGGGGACAACCCCCAATCCTATCCCTGACACTCACCAGGGTCAGAGCTGCCCCTTCACATCCTGTTCCCATATTATTCATCCATGACCCGCTGGCATCTATCCTGCCCTGTCCCTGTCTTCCCCATCCCCTCAGGATGTCCCCTAAAGGTGTCCCTATTCCCATGTCCCCTGTCGCCTCAAGGTGTCCCTATCCCTGTTACTATGTTCCCTGTCTCCATGGGATGTCCCCACTCCCGTACTCCCTGTGTCCCCAGAGTATCCCCATCTCCCTGGGGTGTCCCCATTTCCATGGCCCCTCTCCCCTGGTGTGTTTCCTATTCCTCTGGTGTGTGCCATGTCCCCTGTTACCTCAGCATGTGTGTGTCTCCCCATGTTGTCCCCGGCTCCCCAAGATGTCCCCATCCCCCCAGAGTGTTCCCTAGATATCCTTTGTTCCCCTGGGTGTCCTTATCCCTAGGTTCTGTCTCCCTGGGGAGATCCCTTGTCTCTCTGGAGTGTTCCCATCTTCCCCAAGGTGTTCCCATCCCAAATCCCCTGTCACCCCTGGGGTGTCCCTTGTCCCGCCCTCACCACAAAGAGTGGTTCCAGAAGACGCAGATGGGCTTGGAGCGCTCCTCGGTCTCCAACAGCCGGAACTGGAGAGTGACAGGTTTGGCCAGCACCTGGGGGGCCCCCGTGCCCCCCACGTCATCGGTGCCCCCCATGTGCACGCTGATGCTCACCACCGGTGTGTTGATGATGGGGCGCTTGGGCACCCTGAGGTGCACCAGGGTTAGGGAGCTCACTCAGGGTGCCCCAAAACCCACTTTGGTGCCACAGAGTGCCCTGGCACCACACAGGCACTGTGAGGGCACCCCTTTCTCCCCTGTGCCCCCTTTTTTGGGCACCCCATGGGCACCATCCTTGGGCATGACTTGAGCCATCTCCCCAACCCTCTACCCTCCATTCTCAGGCACTCTCTGTGGCCCCCAGCCTTGGGCACCCCATGTGCCTGCTTTCCCATCCCTCCCTTGGGATCCCTCTGGACACCCCTGTTCCCATCTCCCTATATCCCCCAGATGCTTGGCTTTGTGCTGCCCACCCCATGTGCCACCCCCATTCCCCCAAGCCCCCATCCCCAGTGGCACCGGAGGCTGCGCTTGTCTGTGTCGAAGTGCTGGGGCAGGAGACCGGCCAGGGTGCGGTAGATGATGACGCTGGCGATGGCCTGGCCCTCACCCAGAGATGGGTGGCGCTTGTGCCGGGTCACCACAGTCATCCCTGCCTCTTCCTCCTCCTCCTCCTTCTTCTCCTCTTCACCTGCTTCATCCTCCTCCTCCTCCTCCTCCTCCTGCCCACCTGTGCCCTGTGGTGCCTGCCCATGCCCAGTTGAGGGGCCTGGAGGCCATGAGAAGGGGTGACATGATGCTCTGAGACCTCACAGGGGTCCCCATGGCCACCCTGGAGTACCCAACTCTGCCAGTCCCATGACTATGAGGTTCCCCCAAGACTTCCAGCTCCAGGGGTCCCCATGTCCACACTGGGGTCCCCAACGCTGTCAGGTTCATGACCACAATGGGGTCCCCATGGTCACACTTGTGTCCCTGACCCTGCCCACCACCATGGCTACATCAAGATCTCTGATGCCATCCTAAGATTCCTGGTCCTTTCATCCTTACCAGGGTCTCCGGCCTGCCAGTACCACCCTGGGGTCCCAAACCTGCCAGCCCCATGGCCACACTGGGGTCCCCATGGCGGCACTGGGATTCCCAACCCTGTCAGCCCATGGGCATTTTGGGGTTCCCCCATCCCTGCCAGCCCCCAGACAAGTATCCCCAGCTTTGCCATGTCCCCACGGCCAAATGGGGGGCTCCCCAAGCCCCGCCAGCCCCATGCATGCAAGTGGGTCCTCAACCCTGCCACTTGTCCCCCTACACCCTGGACTCACGCCTGTCCTCAGGGGGCCAGAAGATGCTGTCAGGCAGGATGACGGTCGTCTCCAGGTCCGGGAGTTTCTCCCCCTGCAGTGCCTCATACCGTGGCAGGCGGGCACCCGCAAAGCTGCTCTTGTCCAGCCGCACCACCGACACCACTGTGGCACCATGTCACCCACAGCATGTCATGGCATAGCACCCACCAACCCTGAGGCACACAGACTCCAGCACACACCAACACCAGGGCATACCGACCCCAGCATTCACTGATCCCAGGACACACCAGTGCCAAGCTCAGTACACACCAATACCAGTACCCACCAATCCTGGTATACACTGACCCTGAGGAACACAGACCTTGGCACCCACTGACCCCAGGGCACACCAACCTCTGCATTTACTAATCCCAGGGCACACCAAGCCCGGCACAAACCAGCTCCAGCACCCACTGACCCTGGTGCACACCAACCCCAGCACCCACGAACCCCAGAGCCAAGGATCCTGAGTCACACAGACCCCAGGACCATAGATCCCAGCACCCACTAACTCTGTGGCATACAGACTCCAGCATTCACTGACCCCAACATCCAACAGCCCCAGAGCAATGAATCCATACACCCACAGACACCAGCAGACACCAACCCTCAGGTACATGGACCCCAGTATCCACTGAATCCAGGGCCATGGATGCCAATACCCACTGACCCCAAGGGCCATGGGTCTTGACACCCACTGACCCCAGCACCCACCAATCCTGGGATACACAGACCACAGCCCATGTCCCCACGGACATACACATGCCTCTAGGCACACCCATGTTCCCCAGGACATGTTTCCCAGCCATACAAATGTCCGTGTTCCCAGGTACACATCACACGTGCATGCATGCTCCCAGCACACATGTCCTTGCGCACACACGTCTGTGTGTGTATATGTCTGTGCTCCTAGACACATGTCCATGTCCCCAACACACACACATCCCCTGAGCACACACATATCCCCAAGCACACACATGTCCATGTCCCCAGTACATACATCCCCCCGCACATCCATGCCCACGTCCCCAGTACCATACCAAGGGCACATGTATGTCCCCAGGCACACACATATCACATGTTCCCAGTATGCCTTTGTTCCCAGGCAGACATCTGCCTCACAGCCCTCCAGCCATGCATGTCCCCACTGACCGATGTTAGGGGTGACAATGGTGAAGGGGCTGAGGTAAGTCTGGGGCATATTCCGTGCCAGGGCTCGTGCGTACTCCTCGAAGTGCCGCAGCAGCTGGGCCGTGCCACCCTCCGTTTGCTGGATCAGCTCCCAGTGCCGCTTGTTCCCCATGTCCAGCAGCGCACTGCCCACCCGCAGCAGGTTCTGGAGGCAAGGCAGTGGTAGTGGCACTGGGAGCTGGCACTTTAGGGTCTGGCCAGGTGATCCCTAACCTTCCCTGCAGGATTCTATGGCTGGGGCACATTGGCACCGAATAGTGGGGAATGGGGGTGCTGTACCCCCACAAAGTTGAGGGTGCACCCTGAGCCACAGCAGCATCTGCTGCTCAGAGGTGCCCACCACCTTGGCATCAGACCTCCTGCATCAACATTCCTCTCTAGGTAGATGCCCATCACCCTGGTGCATGGACTCCCTTACCCATACCCTTCCCAGGTGGGTGCCATCCATCCCAGCAGCCAGGTTCCTGCAACAACACCTCCCCCCTACCCATGCAGGTACCCACCACCCAGTGTTTGCAGTGTTTGACATTCTGCCCCAATATGACCCTCCCCACATGGGACCCCATAACTCCAACCTCTTTTCCTTCTCTCTCAACCTCCCTTCCTGACGCCTGTCACCCAGGTTTCTGCTCTCCTGCCCTAATATCCCTCCCCACAAGAATGCCCATCACTCTGGTGCATGGACTCTTGCACCCACATCCCTGTCCACAAGGGTGCCCACCACCCCATTGTCTGGCCTCCTTCCCCAGTTCCCCTCCTCAGGCAGGTGCCCATCAGCCTGGCATCCGCTCTTCTGCTCCTATAGGTGGGCGCCCAACACTGACTTTCTGCCCTAATCCCCCTCACCATAAGGGTGCCCATCACCCTGGGGTCTGGGCTCATGCACCCACATCCCTCCCCATGGGGGTGTTTATCATCCCAATCTCTTTTCTGCTTTGCCCATTCCCCCTCCGGGCATGTACCCATCGCTGTGACCTCATGCCCACCTCGGTAAAGTGTACGTCCTGGGTGGCAGCAAGGTGGAAGCCACGCTGGTGGCTCTCATGGCGCAGCAGGGCCCCTGCCAGCCGGTATGCCAGGTGCACGTCACTCCCGAAGTACCCACGGGCCTCACGCATTGCTTCACGCAGTGCCAGCGCCACACGCCGGGACTGCCCTGCATCCCACCGTGACTCATTCCCCACCAGCTGCTCTGCCTTGTGGGGGGACACACACAGAGTCAGGGGAGCCCCAGTGGCACTGTCGCATGGCTGCCGCTGGCGTTCCCCCAGCTCACCCAGGGGCGAATGGCAGCAAAGGCCAGCGCGCTGCAGTTGAAGAGGTTGGGGGGCAGCCAGCCCTTGTGCTCGTCACAGTGGCGCAGTGCCGTGCCTGTGGGATGGGGATACTGAGTGCACCATGGGGACAACAGGGCAGTCTCATCTCACAGCATGCCAGCAGTGCTGCCAGTGTCACACTCCTCCTCCACCTTGCAGTGACACCAGAGTGGTGCCCCCAGCCTTGCCCCAGTGGTGACATGCCCCATCCCAGCTGTGTCACCAGCGTCACTCCTGTGCCACCCCCCCAGTGACACCACTGTGACAGCCACCAGTCCTGTCCCAGTGATGCCACCAGTGTCACGCTCTCTGCAGTGACACCACAGTAACAGCCCCAGCCTCATCTCAACAAGTCCACACAGTTCACCCCCAGTTTGTCTTGGTGATACCACCACTGTGTCATCACCCCTGACCCACCCTAGCAGGGCCACCATAGTGTCACCTCCCTGTACCAACCCAATAACGCCACTAACGGTATCACCCCCTGCCCTGTCCCAATGATGGCCCATGGTGCCACCCTACCCCAGCTCCATTCAACTGCTGCCACCATCATGACACACCCCAGCCCTGTCCCACTAGTGTCAACATCCCATGCCAGCAGTGCCACCATCATATCACCACCATGAAGCGAAACCACGTGACACATCCTCTCTTCCCACCATTTCTCAGCAATGCAGTCACCTCCCTGAACCACCCAAGTGATGCCACCGTGGTGTCAACCCCTCTCAGTCCCATCCCAGTGATGTCACCAGTGTCACCCCCATCTCTATTCTGGCAGTGTGCACAGTGCCAGCCCTGCTCTGTTCCCATGTCCCCACATACCAACAGAGCCCTTGGGGCAGGGGGCTGCAGCTGGCAGCCCAAACCGAGTGCGGGGCCACCAGATGCTGGCCTCGATGGCCCGGGGACAGCTGTCATAGTTCACTGTGGGACACAACAGGGCATCAGAATCAGGGATGCAGGGTGGCACAATGTGACAATAGGGTGGCAGTGGCACCCAGAGTGACACAGGGTGACACAGGCCAACAGCAGGGTGACAGCAGTGGCAGAGCAGGGTGACAAAAGGATAACACAGGGTGAAAGTAGGGTGACGTAGTGGCACAGGGTGATAGCAGTATGACAGCAGCATGACACTGGGTGACAGTGGGGTGATACAAGTTGTCAGTGGGATTACACCAACAACCAAGGTGCTGGTGGAACCCAGTTGCCAACAGCCAGGGTGACAGCAAGGTGACAGCAGGTGACACAAAGTGACAATGCAGTAATCCAGGGTAGCAGCAGGGTGACAGTAACACCCAGTCACTGGCACTCGGAGTGACACAGGGTGACACAAGGTTGCAACAAGGCCAAGGAGGGTGACACAGGGTGATATAGGGTGACAGTGGCACTCACTGGCACCCAAGGTGATAGCTGTGGCAGAGCAGGGGACATAAAGATGGCATACGATGGTGTAGGATGACAGCAGGGTGACACCAGCGTGACACAGAGTGACAATGGGGTGACACAAGGTGACACAATGTGACAATGGGGTCAGCAGGGTGACAGCAGAGTGACAGTAATACCTGGTCACTGGCACTTGGTGACACAGGATGACACAAGGTGACACAAGGTGACAGAGAGTAATGGAGGGTGGCAACAGGGTGATGATGGGCACTCAGGGTGGCACAGGGCAACACAAGTTGACAGTCTCCCACCTTCACAGCCATTGGCCGTCACCTCGGCGAAGGGGTTGTCACAGCGGTCACAGTGGCGGCCAATGACACCAGCTTTGCAGGGACATTGTCCAGTGTTGGCATCGCAGCGGCGCGACAATGACCCAGTGGGGTAACACTCACAGGGATGGCACGTGTCCCCTCCTGGTGGGCGGTAGTGGTTGTCCTAGGGGGACACAGAGTCACTGTAGGCATGGGGATGGGGTGACAGGGGGCTGACAGGGGATGACAGGGAGGTGGCAGAGAGGTGACTGGGGAGTTGTTGGGGGCATGATGGGTGGTGACAGGGAGATGATGGGATGACAGTGGGGTGGCAGGGGGAAACAGAGAGGTGACAGGAGGAAGGCAGGGGTTGGAAGGGAGGTGACAAGGGCTGGCAGGTCCCACCTTGCAGCGACACTCGCCCGTGGTCTTGTTGCAGTCTGGGTCAAAGCCATGGGTGACATCACAACTGCAGGGGCCGCACGTGGGGTGTCCCCACCACCCCCGCGGGCATGGCTGCACCTGCCTAGGGACACTGGTGCTGGCATTTGGGCACCATGCCAGGATACCCCCACAATGCCACCTGTACACTCATGTGGTCCCTTGTACCAAACACGGTCCCTTGCCCACCACACAGCCACTTGTACACTCACAGTGCCACCCGTATCCCCACAGTGTCCCTTTCACCCCCACTGTGCCCTTTCTGTGCTCCCCCTGCCGTTTGCACACCCACCACAGCCCTTGCCCGTGCACTATGCCCATTGCACACCCACCCTACCCCAGATGCCCGCTCTCCACTCACTCCATTCCCTCCTGTTCCCGGTGTCCCTCACAGTGCCCCCTCCCCCCACTCCCCCCACCCCGGATGCTCTGTGCTCCTCCAGCACACACATGTGCCCCACAGTGTCACCAACCGGTGCTGGCAGAGGGCTCCGAAGGTGCCTGGGGGACAGTGACAGGCGTAGCCAGGGGCCATGCCCGGACGGCGGGTACAGGTGCCCGGAGGCTCGCAGGGGTCCAGGGCACAGGCACTGACACAGCTGTCACCGAAGTACCCTGAGCACAGAATAGGGTTGGGAAAACAACAGGGGACACTAATGGGGGACAAGGATGGCGGTGAGGGGCAGTGCCCAGGGGTGACAGTGATAAGAAGTGTCAGTGACAAGGGAGGGTGACAATGCCTTGGGGACAGTGAGAGGGGGTGGCAGCGCTCAGGGAACAGGGATGAGGACAGGCAGTACCTGGGGACAAGGCTGGCAGTGCCCAGGGAGAGTGGCAGTGCCTTAGGAACACTGACAGGGGTGACAGTGTCCAGGTGACAGTGACAGGAGGGTGGCATGCCCTGGTGACAAGGATGGAGTGGTGGTGCCCAGAAAGGGTAGTGTTGTTGGGGCAATATGTCACTGGGTGGCCGTGCTGGAGATAGCAGTGTCTTAGGGTTGTCAGGAGGTGCCAGGGGATCTCCAGTCACAGGGGTGACAGTGGGCGATGTCACAGGGGTGACAGTATCTCAGGGGGTGTGGGGACTTTTCAGGGGTTCCAGGAAGTTTCTGCTCACCAGGACAGCAGTAGGGGCTTTCACAGGGATACTCAGTGGTGTCAGTGTCTCATGGGGTGTCAGTGAATGTCAGAAGTTGTTAGGTGGTCTCCAGTCAAAGGCACAGAAATGAAGGATGTCACAGGCGTGTCTGCATCCTGGGGGTGTTGGACTGCATTGGGAGAGTGTTAGGGAGTGTTGGGGGGCTGCTGGGGCATCTCAGGGTGTCCCAGTTCACTGGGGTGGCAGAGGAGGGTGTCACAGGGGTGTCAGTGTCCAGGGCTATTGAGGAATGTCTGGGTGTGTTGAGGGGGTGTCAGGGGTCTGGGGGAGTCCCTGCTCACCAGGGTGGCAGCGACATGAGAAACTGTCCCAATCGTCACTGCAGTAGCTGTGAGGGGGGCAGGGCCCCGAGTCACAGGGATCAGGCAGGGCACAGCCCCCCTCCACGTTCACCTGCGCTGCCTGTGCCAGGCTCAGGGCGCCCGCAGTCACCACAGGGTCCCCAACACGCAGGCCCTGCAGGGTCACCCATAAACAGCTTCATTGCAACACCCCAAGCCACCCTGGACCCTTCAGCACACTCCACTCCATGCCTCATTTTCCCTCACCATTCCCTGAAGACCCCAAAAGAACTCCCTGCACGGTGTTACCATCAGTGTGATCTCACCACCATACAGGACCCACTACATCCCCCTACAACCCCTGCCCAGTGCCATCCCTACTTCAGTGTCCCCTGCCTCAACACAGGACATCCCAGGACAACCTGGACCACCCTGCAGTGTCAACCCCTCCTCAGTTTTCCCCCACCATGACACCGGACCCACTGTGCCACCCAGAATCCCCTGCATCATGTCACCTCAGCACCACATGGTGGCACCTCCATGTCACCTGCAGTGACCCCTCATTGACCTGGGACACCCCCTCACCCCACCCCTGTACCACCCATGACCTCCCCAGTCACACCAGTGTCCCCATGGCCATGTCCCCATGCTGCCCAAGCCCTGGGCCCATGTCCCTAAGCCTTGTACCAGGTCCTCAAGCACTGTACTCATGTCCCTGTGCTCCTCTTCATTGTGCCTGTGTCCCCATCCCCAAGGCAAGGCCCTGCTTCATTTTCCCCTGTCCTCACCCTGTGCCACATCCCCAACATCTGTGCCCATATCCCTGTGCCTATTTCCCCAAGATTTATGCCATGTGCCTGTGCTGCCCTCCCATTGTGATCATATCCTTACTCCCTCTTCCACATCCCCAAACCCACCCCCCACCCCTACACCTGCCACCCCATGCTCCCCATGCCCTCCATGCTCATGACTGTACCTGCAGGCACCCCTGGAACCCCTCCTCCACGGTGCCACTGTCCCCCAGCAGCCCCCCGAGGCTCAGCGTGTGCAGCTGCAGTCCCTGCAGCTCCCCAGAGACATCGCCCACCACCTGGGGGGCACAGGGACCCCTGTGGGTGCCTTGGAGTGCCACAAGGGGTGCCACGATGGCACCCAGGGATCATCAGAGTGGATGCCCCCCTATGACTCAGTCTCCCTGTACCTGGTGGCGGCCATAGTCGAGGGTGAGGAGGAGGAGGGTGGCAGAAGGGTTGCGTCCAGGGCCCCCCCGCAGCTCCAGCTCCACATGGTGCCAGGCACCGTCATTGACTTTGGCCTGGGGCAGACGCAGGGTGGCCAAACGGGCCCCCCCTTGCCAGGCACCAGCCTCCACCTGCCCCTCGCTCAGCTGTGAGGAGTAGACATGTCAAGGACTCCAAAAACCTGGTGGGCACCAGGCACTACAACACAACAACACAACCCCTTGGGTAATGCCCCCTCAAGGGGTGGCATCCCGTTGCACCCCAGCAATACATCCCCCTTAACTAACACCTCCTATTCCAATAGACTCCCTCCAGGGCAATACTCCCCTGGCACTTTTCCCAGGGTAACTCCTCTGTTCCAGCCCCCCACTACCTCCCCGTGGCCATATATACCCCCCAAGGCAATGCTTCTTATTCCAATGACCTCCGCCAGGGCAACGACCCCCAGGGTAATAAACCCTGTGCCAACAGCTCACCAATGCCAATAATGCCAATAACCCCCCACCCTCAGAGCAATAATCCCTGGCACTGCCCCAGTGCAAACTCCCCGATGCTCCCACTCAAGTCAATGCCCTCCCAAGGCACAGTTCCCTATGCCACTGGCACCAACCTCCTGAGACAATGATGCCACCCAAAGCAACAACCCCTTCAGGACAACCACCCTCTCTCCCCGGCACTTTCCTCAGGAAAATTCCACTATTCGACTCCCCCGTGCCCACCTGCAGGATGAGGGTTAGACGACCTCCGGTGCCCGCCCGCAGCAGAACCCCGCGGGGGTGGCGGGTGCGGAACATGATGCGGACTGGCCAGGGCATGGAGAGGGGCAGCGCCAGCCCGTTCCACGCCACACGGCTGCTGCCGATGAACCGCTGCGGGCCCGCCATCTCTGCGGGGCATGCACGTGGGACGGGGGGCAACTCGCAAGGACCCCTCCCCAAGTCCACCCCAGGGATCTCAGCGCCGTGAGGCGGCCGCGCTCCCGCTCTCCCCCCCCGGACCCACACCCGCCCCGTACCCACACCCCCCCATGGACTCCCCGCACCCCACCCAGGACCCCCACAACCCTACACGGCCTCTCACATACCCGCTCTCAGATCCCCAGCACCCACCCGGGGACCCCATGCACATCCCGCAGATGCCAACACACCCTCCCACAGATCTCTTGCACCCACCCACGGATCCCCCGTACCCCCTCACGAACCCACAATCACTCCATGGACCCTCAAACACATGCGGGGATGCCCCTTACCTCCTTCCCACACACCTCACACCCACCCAGAGACCCTCCCCCTGCCCCCCACGGACCCATAACAAGCCTATGGACCCCACACAGCCCCACCACACTGTCTCCCCAGGCCCCCCAGTACCCTCCTGGCAGGTTTTGCCCCCAAAGCCCAGCGGGCAGCGGCAGCTGAACCCCCCCCATTCATGCACGCAGGTGCCACCGTTGTAGCATGTATTGGTGTCACACAGGGTCTTCTTGGGGGGACAACCTGTGAGGGGACACAGAGGTCACATGCCACACATGACCCGGGACCCCTGGCCCCATGAGGCACAGACACCCCCCCACATCTTTGAACCCTTATCCAACCCCACGGTCCCAGTACCCCCTGACCCCCCACCTCACATCCCAACCCCATCCCAAAGGGGGTGCAGCCCCTTCCAGTCCCCCAGTCCTGGCATGTCCCCCCCCCCATTCCCAGCCTTGTCTGTGCCACGCACTCAGCTTGATGGCCCTGGCAGTCTTTTATCCCCCACCCCACAACCAAGGGACATAGAATGCTCTACTACCGTGTCCCTATCAAGCCCCATTACCCTGGCACCCCCTCTCCACAACCAGAGGGCACAGCCCCATGGCTCTGGTACCCCTGAACCCACAGCTGCACTCCCTAGCTTCCCATGCCACACCCAGGGTGCACAGCATCCCCTGTGCCCCCTGGACCCCCATCTATCCCTCCAGCCCTAGAACCCCCTCCCATCATTCAGGGGACACTGCCCCACTGCTCAGGTACCCCTTAACCCCACACCCCATCTCCCTCTGCTCGAAGGAACACAGCCGCCCCCAGCCCCTGCCCAGTGTCCCAGCCCTGGAGCCCACCGGGCAGGGTGCCATTGTTAGCAATGAAGGCTGCCATGTCCACGGGACGCTGGTCAATGTGCAGGTGCCGCATGCACCCCACGAAGTGTCGACTGCGGATCGGGAAACTCTCGGGCAGCGTTGGGACCCCCCCCAGCAGCAGTGGCCCCGTCAGGTCCAATGACCTGCAGAGCCTACAATTACCTCGGGGACTCAAGAGATCCTCGAGGCACCCCACAACCCATGGGGACCCCAAGGGATTCCAAAAGGACACCCAGTAACCCCCTCATCCCACAGGAGTCACAAGGGAACCCCAAAGAACACCCACTCACCTCAAAACCTATGGGAACCCCGAGGGATTCCAAAGGGACACCCAGCCACCCCCTCGTCCCACAGGAGTCACAAAGGAACCCCAAAGAACACCCACTCACCCCAAAACCTATGGGAACCTGAGGGACCACCCAAGGGGTGTTCCCCTGTGGGGAACTCAACAGACCTCCAAGGGACTCCCCAACCCCCCCAACACATGAGGACCCCAAGAGAACCACCCCCCACCCATAAGCATCTGGCACCCCCGAGGGACCTCTCACCAGTGAGGACTCCAAAGGTACCTCACCCATAGGGACATTCACCTCCATGGGACCCCTCTGTAGGTTCCCCAAGGGACCTCCACCCATGGGATTCCCAGGCCCCTCTCACTTCTTGCTGCCAGTCTGGGTGCCCTGGGCAGCGCAGGAGTAGTTGCCGAGGCGGGGTCCAAAGCGCAGGGCCATGGCCGTGTCACAGTCGTCCACAGTCACCACAGCCACCTTCTGCTCTGAGGGGCCCTGTGGGACCCCTGAGCGCCCCACAACCGGCTGGGAGCCTCCACATCAGGCAGGGGGGTCCAGGATGCCTATCCTGCAGCCTTTAACCCACTCCTCACCCTCCCACTGCCCTATGGCCCCTCAACTCTCAGCAGGTTCTCGTGTCCCTTCAGCCCACCAGCCCCCCACACTTCAGATCCCCCAACACTCCCCTCCATCCCTTCAGCCTCCCTTAAACCTCAGTGGTCCCCTTCCTTCCCCCAAGCCGCTATCCCTTTGACCTCTTCTTCCTCCCTCCCCCCATCCCAATTCCTTGGGGGTCTGCCCTGGTAAGGAAGGTAGGTAGGATTCCTCAGGGGGCCAATAGGTTGAGCTAATGGGTGAGGGTCCCTTGGGGTCCTTATGGATGGGGGTAACTCTTGAGAGTCCCTTGAAGTCCCCCAAATCTCCTCTTTACTCTCCTCATCCCTCCAACACCCCCTTTTCTTCCACTCCTTCCTCTTCCTCCATCTCCCATCTCCCATCCCTTGGGACCCCCATGGGTGGGCACATCCCTTAGGGATCCCTTAGATGCCCCAAACCCCCTACCTGTTCCCCCCTCTCTCAATTTCCCCACCCTTCCCCTCCATCTTCCCTTCCTTTGCCTGTCCCAAGCACTCCCCACCCATTGTGCCCCCCCATTCCCCCACCTTGTTGTAGTAGTGCAGCTGCACCCGGTGCCACTGCCCATCGCTGACACCTCCTGGCACAAAGGGTGACACCGTGGTGGTGGTCTCACCTGTGGGCACAGCGTCAGGGCACCACAATCAGAGACAAGGAGGGGCGGCGGTGCCAGGAATGGGATGCCCAGGATTCAGTGCCAGGGATGCAGTGTTGGGGACATAATGCAAAGGGTGCAGTGGTAGCAATGGGATGCCCAGGATGCAGTGCCAGGGATGCAGTGTCAGGGGTGGGATGCCAGGGATGCAGTGTCAGTCAGTGCCAAGAATGGCAGGCCAGGGATGCAGTGAGGAATGCAACAAGTGATGCAGTGCTGGGAATGGGATGCCCAGGATGCAGTCCCAGGCAGTAACAGAATGGGATGTCTGGGATGAAGTGAGGGATGCAGTGAAGGATACAGTGCCCACAAGGGTGCAAGGGTGCAGTGCCAGGGTATGGCAGGGGCAGTATGTACCTGCTGAGAAGGTGAGCTGCAGCTGCTCATCCACAATCTCCAGTGCCACGAAGTCATGCCGCTCATTGAAACGCCCGTTATAAAGCAGGAGCCCATCCCGTTCCTGTGTGGCAAACCTGGGGGACGCAAGTGCCGGGGCACACAAGTGCCAGGGGTCTCCCAATGACCCCCAATCCCACCATTCCACCCTGGCACTCCTCAGCAGCCCCTGACCCTGCTGTGCCCCTGAGGCACACCCCTCACACCCTGCCCCATGACCAGCTGATGCTGGTATGCATCAGCCTCTGCCCCTACAAAGTGCCCCCCACCCCATTTCCCCCATGCCAAGGGGTCCCCCACATCTTTTACTCCCACCCTGAGGTGGTGCCCCTCACCCCACACCAAATCACCCCACAGCCCATGTGATGCCAATGGGGCATCTATCACCACGTCCCAGATGACGCCAATGGGGCATCCCCACCCCATCTGATGCCCTTGAGACACCAACCACCACACACCCCAAATGATGACAATCCAGGCCACCCACCCACCACCAAGTGCCCACGACACCCATCACCTCACAACCCATCATCTCCTCTCACTCCAGTGGGGCAACCATCACCATCTACTCCACACCCAATGTGACACCCACAGGAGCACACATCACCCCCCACCTCCCCAGATTCCCCCAGGCTCACGTGAGGCCAAGGGTGAAGTGGAAGCGCTGGCGGAGGCCACGAAAAGTGAGGAAGGAGTGTGGAGGGAAGCTGCGGGTGCTCATGGTGCAGAAGGGCTTCTCATAGTGCCCAGGGGGACACTGACACCAGAATCCACCTACCAGCAGGTTCAGGCAGGTGCCCCCATTCCGGCAGACCCCCGGGGTGCAGCGGCCCCCCCGGGCACTCAGCTCACAGTGCTCCCCTAAGCGACATCCAGAACCCCAAAACTGGGGTAAGGAGTCCCATCTCCCACACACCTCCCCATTAAACTCAGAGTGATCCCTCCAGGTGCTCAGCTTGCAAGGCTCCCCTGTGTGATATCCCGATGGTACCAGCATCCCAAAAATGGGGGTGGGGGTCCTCTCTCCTCCCCACCCCCCAGTAAACCCCGAGTTTAAACCCCCCAGGAGATAGGAGCCCCCACTCACAGGGCTCCCCAATGTGACACCAAGCACCCTAAGTAGGAGGGTGGGGATCTCTTCTCCCTCCCCCCCCCAGCATCTTTATCCCCAGCTCTATCACCATGACAACCACCTCTCATTGCCATGGAAACCCAGATACACCCCCTCCTCTCACATCCCATCCCCCACCTGGCTGGCACCCCCCACCAGGGGCTCTCGTGGGGGCTGGAGTCCCAGATTTGGGGTAGGGGGTATGGCTCCAGTGCCACCAGTCTGCCAGAGGAGGGAGGGAGGGCTGAAGAGGAGATGGTTTAGAAAAGATGAGGATGGACACTATGAGGAAGGGCTGGCCAGTGGCTCTAACCAGTGAAGTCTTCATGGCACTCGCAGGTGTATCCGCCCTCACGGCTCCGGCATCGCCCGTTGCTGCCGCAGGGGCTGGAGTAGCAGAGGTCGATCTCGGTCTCGCAGTAGTCACCGGTGAAGCCAGGAGGGCAGCGGCAGCGCAGGCCCGTGACGGGATGGATAGGGCGAAAAAGGATGGTGTCGGAGGCGAGGAAAGGCGCGGAGCTGTCGAACTGCAGGACGGAGACGCAGCGCATGTAGTTCTCGCAGGGCTCGCGCAGACACACGTTGTCATCAAAGGGCAGGACGCGCTGGGCTGTGGTGGCCGCCAAGAGCGACCGGTTAAGGTACAACCGCTCCTGCAGCTCTTCCGACGAGAAGAACCGTGATGTGCCCAGCACCGCAGCCGGAAGCAGGGCCGAGAGGCTAACATTGAGGATCCGCGCCGGCCCCACGTCTGTGTCCGTCTGGATGTTGAAGAGGATGACACGGTGGCGGGGGATGGCTAGGACAGCGGCCACCCCCTCCAGGAAACGGCTGAGCAGGGGGGACAAGAAGCGCTCCTGGGACATATCGGCCAAACGCAGGGTGATGCTGTTGCTGAGCATCTCATCTGTGATCACGGTCACCCGCAGAGTGCACTGCGCTGTTGTGCTGTGAACGCCATCTGGGGACAAAGGGGGGACACAGGAGTGGGTCAGCGACAGCAATGGGCAGCTCTGGGAAAGGATGGTGGGATGCCAATAGTGCTGTATGTGGGGCAATCAACCAAATCAGCTGCTGTTGGATGGGAACGGTGCTATGGGAGCTAGACCTGCTTTGCCACCACAGAATGGGGACAGCACTGGCCATGAAACACCTGGCCCATGTAGCCACTATAGAATGGGGACATGGGGAATGAGGTCTCCATCCCAGCATGGAATGGGGACAATCAGGTGGGGACAGTGCAGGCTGTGGGGGACCTTTCCTGCTCAGCCACCAAGGAATGGAGACAGTGATAGTTATAGGGTTAGTGCTGATTATGGGGCTGGTGCTGTTTTTGGGGTGCCCATCCCACCTGGCCATCACAGGGTAGGGACAGCAGGATGGGGACAGTGTTGGCAATGGGGCTGGAACTGGTTACAAGGCTCCTGTCCCACCTGGCCACTATTGAATGGGGATAGCACTGATTAAGGGGCTGGTGCTGGTTGTGGGTGCCCATTCTGCTTGGTGACCATGGAATGGGGACAGTGTGGGTCATGGGATGCCCATTCTGCTTGGATACTGTGGGGTGGAGGCATCTGAATGGGGCTGGTGGTTGGTTATGGGGTTGGGGCTGGTTATGGGGCTGGTTCTGTCAATGAGGCTGAGGCTGGTTATGGAGCCAGCACTGGTTATAGGATTGGTAGTAAAGGGGTTGCTTCTGGTTTCTGAGGCTGAAGCTGTTTCTGGGGCTGGGGCTGGTTAAGGGGCTGGGGCTGGTATGGGGCTGGGGGAGCAAAATCTCTGCTTAAGCATTGGGGCACCCACCTTTCTCCTCCTCCTCTTTGTCCTCCCCCTGGGCGAGGGCAGGGGGATGCAGGACAGATGGGGAACAGGCAGACAGATGGATGAAGGGAGCATGGGGACAGGGATGGGCCAAGCAGAAAGAAGGGGGTGCCACAGGGACCAGGGCTGCCCAGTGGCCCGGGGCCAGTTACTGGTGGCCACTGGCCAGCACGGGGAGGGGCCGGGGGGAAGGTTACCATGGCCACGGCCGCGAGGGCCCAGCTATGGCTGGACCTTTTGTTTCCCTCCCGCCTGCCCCTGTGCATGAGGGGTGGGAAGGGGGGGGGGCACGGGGGACTCCCTGCCCCCACCCTTTGTGCCCTGGGCCCCCTGCTTTGTGTGGCCAGAGCAGGGACCCCAGCCAGGGGAAGCTGGGGGGCGATGGGGGCCATGCGGCTGGGGACAATGGACATCAGACATGGCCTGTGACCCAGTTTCCCCCTGACCTGAGGGTGACCAAGGAGATGTTCCTCTGCCTTGGGGTGACCTCCATCCCCCAGAAGCACCTCTTGGACACCCACTGCCCAAATTGTGCTGACAACTTATGGCATAACCCCCTTTATTTTGCGACCCCTCCCCACTGGGTTTGGGGACTTCTCGGTGGAGGTCAGGGTACCCCCCCAATACGGACATCAGACTCTGTGTCTCCTGCCCTGCATTCATTCAAGTGGAGTTGCTTGCAAACACAAACACTGCAGTACTAGGACTCCCCCAGTACTGCACTGTAACCTGAGCCCTCTCAGATTCACCCATCAGACCCCCATAACAAGCCCACAAGGGTACCAGGACCTTGCTGGCCCACACCAGCCTCTGCTCTCCCAGTACATGCAGTGGGTCCTGCCCCACCCTCTCAGTGACAAACAGAGAAGTGCCAGGACCACTGTGGACAGCCCAGGGGGGTGGGGAAAGCAAAAGGGGTGCTAAGGACCTTGATGGTGTCCAGCTTGGATGTCTGGAGTGTAAGGGAGGTACAGCATCCCATTATCCCCCCTCCCCTAGATCTGGAGGGTGGAGGTAACCAGGATGGGGTGGTGGAACTACAAAACACCTCAGTGGAGTGGTAGGACCCCACAACATATCATCCCTTCTGATCTGGAGGGTGAGGGCAGCCAAAACAGGGTAGTGAGACCCCATAACACCTCGCCTCCATGCAGAAATAGAGATCGATGTACCCACAAACCTCACGCACCTCCTCCCACAAGCTGCCCTCCATGGGTGGTGGTCTTACCAGAGACAGACACCCTCATGACGGCCTCAAGTGGGCGGTTGTTATCCAGGGCTGGGCTGAGGCGCAGATCCCCACTGTGTGGGTCCAGCAGCACAAGGTTGAGCTCATTGCCCTGCTCAAACGCATAAGTGAGGTGGTCAGAGATGTCGGGGTCATGGGCAGGTATGCGGCCGATGATGCCCCCAGGGAAGCTGCCGGAGCGGTTGGTGATGTAGTTGTTGAAGAGGATCTCGAAGTTCTTGAGCTGGGGGCTGTTGTCATTGGTGTCACGCAGGCGCACATGGATGGTGGCCCGACTGACCAGTGGTGCCGAGGTTGCCTGGACCACCATGACGTATTCGGCCTTGGTCTCATAGTCCAGGTCAGCAAGGGCAGTGAGCTCTCCAGAGAAGATATCCAGCTGGAACACCTCGGGAATGTTGCCTTCCACGATCTGGTACATGATCTGGGCATTGGTGCCCTCGTCAGGGTCAGTGGCGGTGATCCGGGCCACCACCAGCCCAATGGGGCTGTTCTCCTCCACGAAGATGTCAAACTCGTCCTGCTTGAACATGGGTGGGTTGTCATTGACATCCAACACTGTCACCTGGATCTCCACTGGCATTCTCCGGGCTGGGACTCCCTTATCCACGGCAAATGCCCGCAGGGAATAGAGAGGCATGTTCTCCCGGTCCAGACGGCGCAAGGTGCGGACAATGCCCGAGGTGGACTCAATGATGAAGTCACCATCACCATCATCACCCCCTTGGAAGGTGTAGAAGACCCTGCCATTGAGTCCAGAATCACGGTCAGTTGCAGAGACCTGGAGGACACTGGTGAAGGTGGGGACATCCTCATAGATGGATCCCTGGTAGGAATCATGGAGGAACTGGGGTGCATTGTCATTGACATCATTCACCAGGATCTCCAGGTAAGTTGTGTCAGATTTCTGCGGGATACCATTGTCCCGTGCTGTGATGGCCAAAGTGTAAGACACCTGGTCTTCATAGTCCAGCTCCATTTGGGTGGTGACAGCACCAGTCTCAGCGGCAATGCTGAACTGGGGGATGCTGTCCTCCATCAGGTAGGTGATGCGGGCATTCTCCCCTGTGTCCTCGTCTGTGGCACTGATGACCACCACTGTTGTGCCCACTGGCTGATCCTCATTGATGTTGACGGTGTAGTGGGAGCTCTGGAAGACGGGGCGGTGGGTGTTTGCATCGGTGACATTGACAACCACCTGGGCAGTGTCCTGGCGGGTGCCATCAGAGGCAGCAATGGTGAGCAGGTACTGACGCTCCAGCTTGTAGTCCAGGGGCAGGGCAAGCGAGATGAGCCCACCACCACTGTGGCTGGTGATGGAGAACCGGTTGCGGGTGTTGCCACTGGAGATCTGGTATGTGATGACACTGTTAGCATCACGGTCAACAGCAGAGACAGTCAGGACACTGGTGCCCACTGCCGCGTCCTCGTTCAGGCGGGCGCTGTACTCCCGCTGGGTGAACTCAGGGCTGTTGTCATTGACATCCAGGATGGTGACACTGACGCTGGCCATGGAGGCCATAGTGGGGGTGCCCTGGTCCTGCGCCTCCACCCCGAAACTGTAGAAGTCGACCACCTCCCGGTCCAGCTCAGAGGCCACCACGATCCACCCAGTGCTGTTGTTGATGGCAAAGGGGAAGCTGGTGCCAGTTTCCATTAGGGTGTAAACTAACCGGCTGTTGTCCCCTGAATCAGCATCAATGGCTTGTACATGGATGACAGAGTAGCCCACGGGGACATTCTCCAGCACGGTGGCCTGGAAGGGTGTGCTGACAAAGATGGGTGCATTGTCATTGACATCCAACACCTGGATGGTAACCAAACCGCTGATGTTGGAGAGAGGTGGGCGGCCACCGTCCTGCGCCCGGATGCGCAGGGTGAACTCCTTGGTGATCTCATAGTCCAGGGGGGTAACAACATCCAGCGTGCCTGTCTGCGCATCAATGTAGAAGTGCCCACGGGTGTTGCCACTGACAATGCTGTAGTGTACAAGTGCATTGTTGCCTTTGTCACGGTCGGTGGCTGTCACCTGCAGAACTGCCACATTGGGTACCGTGTCCTCAGGGACCTGAGCCACGTAACGTCGCTCACTGAATTGCGGTGCATTGTCATTGTCATCCTCCACAGTGATGCGGACAGTGGCTGTGGCACTTCGGGGACCAGGATCCTGGCCCTGGTCTGTGGCCTCCACCAACAGTTCGAAGGCATCCACCGCTTCCCGGTCTACAGGGCCACGGGTGCGGATGACACCTGATCGGGAATCAATCTCAAACACCTCATTGGCGTCACCAGCATTGAGGAGGCGGTAGAGGATATTGGCATTGGGGCCAGCATCGCCATCAGTGGCCCGCACTGTCAGTACCTCATAGCCCACCTCCAGATTCTCTCGCACACTCTCTCGGTATTCTGACTGCTCGAAGGCCGGGTCATGGTCGTTGGCATCGCTCACTGTCACTGTCAGCGTGGCCATGGCACTGCGCCGGGGTATCCCGTGATCCACTGCTGTCACACGGAACACATGAGTGCTCTTGCTCTCACGGTCCAGTGGTGCAGCAGTGCTGATAGCCCCAGTGACAGGGTCCACGGCGAAGAGGGCATCGGAGCGGCTGTCGAAGAGTGCAGCCATAGTGTAGTGTAGCCGGCCTGCCTCCCCCTCATCAGGGTCCTGTGCTGTCACCTGTATCACCAGTGTGCCTGCTGGCTGGTTCTCCTCCACTGTGGCCTGGTAGCTGGAGGGCTGGAATTGCGGTGCTATGTTGGGGCTGCGGCAGGGGCGGTGGCGAGGTATGAGGGGTCTGGGGACCACTGTGGTCTGGGACTCCTCAACTTCCCCAGTGTCACTGGTCTCCCTGGGGATGTTGGTGCTCCCAGCATGTCCAGTGTCCACAGATTTCCTGGTGTCGCTGGAGACTCTCCCAATCTCCCCAGTGAGTTCAGAATTCCTGGTGTCCCTGCGGACTGGAGTGATCTCAGTGCCTCTAACAGTGGTCAGCACGTTCACAGTGCTCCTGGTGTCCATGGGGATGTTGGTGTCCCCGGTGTCTACAGTATTCCTGGCACTTCTAGTGCCCCTGAGGACATGGGTGCTCCCAGTGTCTCCAGTTCCTCCAGTCACCCCGGTGCCTCCACTATCGCGGGTGCCTCCAGCATCCCTGGTGCTTCCAACGCTTCCAGTGCCTCCAGGCTTCCGAGTGTCTCCTGCATTCACGGTGCCTCCAGTGTGCCCGATAACCCTGGTGCCGCCGATACCTGGGGACCCCCTAACGCCGCTGCCGCTGCCCCCACTGGAAGAGCCTGGTGCGGTCCCATCGCTGCCGTCAGCGGCCGGTGCGGGCCCAGCGCTGTCGCCGCTGTCCCCGGTGCTCGGCGGGGGCCGCGCGCCGCCGCTGTCCCCGGTGCCGCCGGAGCCACCGCTGTCCCCGGTGCCGCCGCGGAGCTGGAGTGGCGCCGGGAGCGTGCTGGACGGCCGGGTGCGCGTGCCGGTGCCGATGCCGGTGCCGATGCCTGTGGGGGTGCCGGAGCCGATGCCGGTGGCGATGGCGGGTCCCGGTGTGGGCAGCGGCAGCAGCAGCAACAGCGACAGCGACAGCAGCGGGAGTGCGGTCTGGCGGTTGGGCGGACAGCCCATGGCCGCTGCCCCCCGATGCCCCCGGTGCCGGTGCCGGTGCTGGTGCCCGCAGTGACCCGCGCCGCCGCCTGCGCCCCGCCCTCGCCCGCGCGCGCCCGCCGGGGCGGAGCCGCCAATGCACCGGGCCGGCCGCGCTTAAAGGAGCCGCCGCCGCCTCGGCGCCCGCCGGCGGCATCCGCAACCGCACCGACAGCGGCAGCGCGGGAGTAGCGAGCGCGCACACCGTGCGGGCTTCGCACACTCGTGTGAGGTGCACACCTGTGAAGGGCCTTGCACGCACCTGTGCATTGCAGGCACGCGTGTTGCACGCGCAGGGAACACGCACGTCGCACACGCAGGGCACACAGGCACCAGCGAGCACACGTGACATGGGAACTACGTATGTGACACACAGAGCACATGTGAAACACACACGGAGCATACCCGTGAGCCTAGAGCACGTGTGTGACACAGCGCAGAGATCATGTGTGTGGACACACAGCACACGTGTGTCACAGCACGTGTGACATACTCACGCCCCCCAAACCTCCCGTATCCCCACCGCTGGCCGTGACTCCACACAAGGGAGTTCTCCTCCCCTCACTCCGTGGCACCCCAGCATCCGATCCCCGGGCTCGACCCGCTGCACCAGGACCGGGGGCAATAGGATAGACTGGGAGCGACTGGACCAGGCTGAGAGTGACTGAAGATGCTGGGGGCACTGGGACAAACAGAGAGAGACAGGGGATGTTGCGGAGCGCTGGGACAGACTGGGAGGGACTGGAGAAGCCAGACGGGGGCGGATCCCCGCGGTCTGTGGGTGCTGCCCCTCCCACCCCACCAAGCCGGCGCCGGTCCCGGGGCGTGGGTGCAAGCAAGCGGCGTGGAGTCGGGCTCCCCTCCGGCGGAACGGGTCCGACCGGGTACCGGGGAGGGGCCCCCCAGTGCCGGGGCGGTGCTTGGAGCGCCGGGATCCCCCCGCCTCCGCCGGGGGCTGCGGTGACTCACGGGGCCGCTCCCCGCCGGTTCCACCCGACACCTGTGGCCCAGCCGGGGGTTTCCCACGCACACGCAGCGGGGACAGCCAGGCCTCGAGCGTGGGGATGAAAGGGAGGGATGCTCCCTCCCGTGTGTCACCCCACCCCGGAGGGGGGCTGGGCAGCAGCTGGGGCTGAGGCTGGGGGCCCTCGGCCCCACTTTGCATCACAAAGGGGCTTTGTCTGGGGCTGGCAAAAGGGAGAGAGAAGGGGGAGGGGAGTGCAGGGGGGAGGTGCGGGGGAGGGTGGTGTGTCACGGAGACATCTCCTCGAGCTGGACCCCCTTTCCCTCCTCGGAACCCCCCCAAGAACACACAGCTCAGCGACTCTTGGGTTTATTTTGGATGGAGGAGGGACATGCTACGTGGGCACGGGGAGGGGGGGACCCCCAGCACCACTCAGCCTGAGAGGAATCCATGGGGGATCCCGGCCCCACTCAGCAGGGTAGGGGGGACACACAGGGGGAGGGGCAGCGCCCTGACAGTTCTTTGTGGCTCAGGAGGGACAGATGATGGCTCCCCTCCAAGGCAAAGATGATGATGACTCAGGAAGCCCCAAAAGTCCTTGGGGTGCGGGTGGACACCCTCAGACCTCCATGTTCTTCATCTGCTCCTCCAGCACCTGGTCACGTCCCCCCCCTGCCTTCTTCTTCCCCCTCCCTTCCTGCTGCTTCTTCTGCTTCTTGGAGAGCTCCTGCTCAATGGGTGCTGGCTTGACGAACGGAATCAGCTCCCGCAGGTCTGAGAAGACAAGGGACGCCTGTCATCTCCCCACCTCCCGGCCAAGGAGCAGGGGATGAGGAGGGCACAGGGGGATGTTACCTGGGGGCATGAAGTTCTGGAGCTTCTCAGGGATGCGGATGCCTTCAGGGGTCTGGTAGTTCTCCAGGATGGCGCAGATGGTGCGGGTAGTAGCACACATAGTGGCATTCAGCATGTGCACAAACTCTACCTGTGGCAGGGGGACACAGGGGACACATGTGACATGGGGAAAGCAAAACAACACAGGAAGAACCCCCCCATGCCCACCAGCCTCACCTTGTCCATCATCTTCTTGGTCTGGCCATAGCGGATGCGCAGGCGCCGGGCCTGGTAGTCGGTGCAGTTGGAACAGGAGACAAGCTCGCGGAAGGCGCCAGAGCCAGGGAACCAGGCCTCCAGATCCAGTTTTTTGCTGGCTGCGTGGTTCAGGGAGCCTGGAGGTGGGACAGTGCTAAGTGGGGGGTCCCCTGCCATCCTGAATTTGCCTATCCTGGGACAGAATGTAGGGTGAAACCTCCAAGGTCACTCCTGCAGCTTGGTGCCAATCCAATATGGGTTCCTGCTCTGCCACAGCGATGCGGGGTTACCTCTCAGCCATGTAAATGTGGGGTCCCTGCTTGGCCACAGGGTCAACAAGCCACAGGCTCTTTGGTCGTAGGGACGTGGGAGTGTGGAGTTCTGCCTGGACATGGGGATGGGGAACTCCTGCTCAGCCATCAGGTACCTGCTGTGCCATGGGGATATGGGGGTCCTGTTTGGTCACAGGAATGTGGGGGCCCCTCTCAACCATGTGGATGTGAGATTCCCATTCAGCTATGGGAACATGGGGCTCTTTCTCAGCCACATGGCCATGGGCCTCTCACTTGACTATGGGGAAATGGGATTACACCATGGGGATCTGGGATTTCTGCTTTGCCACAGGGATGAGGGATTCCCATTCAACTGTGGGGATGTGGGGTTACCACTTGGCTGGAGGAATGTGGGGTTCTTGCCCTGGCAAGGGGATAAAGGGGTCCCACTCAGACACAGCGAGCTTTTAAATCAGGTATTTTTCCTGTAAGAATTTCCAGGAGGAGCTGGGACACTCCGACTGTCCCTCTGGGAAGGGACAGTAGGGACAATCCATCACAGCAGTGCCCACATCTGCTCTCACGGACCCAGAGCAAGGCTGAGAATTCAGAATTCCACAGAAATAAAATATCCCCTTCTCTTCCCCCTCTTCAGGCTGGGGACAGCAAGGAGCCAGGGACAAGAAACTGCCATGCTAGGAAGCAGGTCAGGGCCTCCCTCAACCCCATGTTGCACAGGGGCCCCTACCTGAGACAATGTTCACAATGTGGTAGGGAATCCCGAGGGACTGGTAGAATTCTTCAGCTGTGGCTATCATCTCCTCAAATATCTCCCAGGATTTGTTGTCGTGGGGAGACGAGTAGACAAACTGCTCAATCTGCAGAAGGAATTCCACAGTGATACCACGTGTAGCTCCAATTCCCACTGGAATCTCACAGTGACAGTCCAAATTCCAACTGGAACCCCACATGACACCTGGTATACACCCTAAATCCCCACTGAAAACCTGTAGCGACATTGGGTATAGCCCAAATTCCCATCAGAACCCCACAGTGACATCTGGAACACTATGAATTGCTGCTGGTACATCATGGTGACCCCAGGTACACTCTAAATTCTCATCAGAATACCACAGTGACACCTGGTACATCCTGAATTGCCATTGGAACACTGCATGACATTGGGTACACCCTGAATTCCCACTGAGAACACTGCAGCTGACATCAGGTACACCCCAAATTCCCACCAGGTTCACCCCGTGCTGACCCCCCCATACACCCTGAATTCCTGCCGTAACGCCACAGTGACACCAGGTACACCCTGAATTCCCACTGGAACCCCATAGTGACGGGGGGTATACACCCCAGCTTCCTACTGGAACACCATGGTGACAACAGGTACCCCTTGAATTCCTGCTGGGTACACTGCAGTGGCACCGGATACACCATGAATTCCCACTGGAACATGCTGAATTCCCACTGGAACCCCCACAGCAGTCCTCGGTACACCTTGAATTCCTGCCAGGACTGCTCCTTTACCTTCTCAAACTGGTGGACACGGAAGATGCCGCGGGTGTCCCGGCCATGGGACCCCACCTCCTGGCGGAAGCAGGTGCTGAGCCCCGCGTACTTGAGGGGCAAGTCCTCAGGCCGCAGCCACTCATCGCGGTGCAGGGCGGCGATCGGCTGCTCTGAGGTGGCGATCAGGTACTTCTCATCGATGGAATTGTCCTCCGCCCGCTCACTGCCCTTCCCAATCACCTGCAGGGGACATGAGCCACCAGCCCTCTTCTAGCTGCTCCTGCACCTCCAGGGACCAGCAGGGAGGTTTTCCAGGGCTGAATGGTTTGGGAATTCATCAAAGGAGAAATTTGTTGGTCCTTCAAAGCGGCTGATGGCAGGGACAAGTCACCTGTACCACCCATGGAGATGAACCCCAGAGCATGTCACCTCCTTGTCACTGCACTGCCCTCACATGTCACCTGTGCAAATGGACCGCAAAGATGAGCCACCTCCTTGTCAACTCACCACCATCATGGGGCTCCCATAAACATGGACCCCAGAGATAAGCCACATCCTTGTCATCACGTCACCAACGGAGAGCTGACTCTGGAGGCCATCTCCTTGTCACCTCATGGCCATCAGAGTGTGTCAGCCATGGAGATGGACCTGAGGTGAGCCACCTTCTTGTCACTGCAGCATCACCATGAAGTGTCTCCCACGGAGGTGGACCCCCCGCAAGATAAGCCACCTCCCTGTCACATTGTCAGTATCAGAACGTGGAGATGGATCCCAAGGAGAGGGGAAGGAACCACTGCTCTACCATTGCTGTCACCACCACTGCCACAAGCACAGCCTTGTCAGGGCAGAGGGGACCCCTCTGCCTCCCTCACCACAGCCCCATGGGGATGGCTTGCTCCCAAGTCGAGTCCTAAATCCAAAGCAATCTCTTACCTTGTAAAGCTCCTCATCAAACTGGCTGAGCTGGGCCACCTCCTGCATCACCTCCTTGCGCATGAAGAAGGGGGTGTACACCGGAGTGTACCCCCGGGCACGGAGGCTCTGCAGTGCATACTGGATCAGCGCCTGTTCCAGGAACACCAGCGGGCCCTGGGAACAAGGGTTACACTGCCTGTCACACACACACCCCGCTGGGCCACTCCTCCTTGCCCAGATGGCCCAGGAGACATGGAGCCCACAGAGCTGCAATGGCCGCCAGGCTCAGCGTGACCCCCGACTGCAGCAGGAACAGATCCTGACACAGCACTGTGGTCAGAGTTCATCCCACATCCCCACGATGAAGGCTCCCTTCACCCATCCCAGGGCAGGAGAACCCAAGGCCCCCGACCCTCCTTGTTCCCCTCTGAACTTGATCATTCTGGGGTCACAGCTCTCACCTTAAGGAAGTAGCCACGGCTGCCAGCCACCACAGCGCCCTTTTCCCCCTCATAGCCATCCACCATCACCACCAGATCCACGTGGGAATACTTCTTCCTGCAGCTGCAGTCACCCCATACCCGCTCCACCTTGTTGTCCACATCCTGCAGGAACCCGGAGAAAAGAGGAGCAGAAGCCTATCATCTCCTCAGTGACCTGGAACGCTGTGACACCAGTCTCTGAATCACACTGGGTCCACCTTGGGAGTTCAAACTCCAGCCTGTAGCTTATTGTATGGCCACGTGGCAGCAAGCCTGGCCAGTTGTGCACCCCTTAGCAAAATATTCCCGCAGAATGAATGGAGGCAGCACAGGGAGACCCTGTCCCTACCACAGGAAGTGCCTTTCCCATGAATTCCCCCAACCCATGGTGTGTCCAGCGTTGTCTGAGCTGGTCTTTGTCTGATCCAGGCGGAAAACGCCGGCTTGTCATGCAGATTTCCCTCATCCGCCCACCCAGCTGGGCTTGGGGGATACCCTGCTGGGAGCCCCCTGCTTCCCACTATGAGCTTCCCGGCTCCACTAACCCAACCCCACCTCCCTTCCCATGTCCCACCTCATTGTTGCTAATGGGCACAGAGGGGTGGAGGAGGTTCCCAATCTCCCTGAGGCTCTCAAAGCGTTCAGCCTCCAGTCGAAGGCGTTCGGAGTCGCATTCCAGGATCGCCTCATCAATGAGCAGTCGAACTTTCTTTATCTGGGATACCTGAAGACTCTGCAGAGAGACCTCTGGATGAGGTGGGGGAGGGAGAAGACCACTGGGAAGAGGGGCCTGCTAACCCAGCACAGTGAATCCTGGGCCCAGTATGGTGAATTCCAGACCCTCTACAGATGCTGGAGTGAGTCCCTGGGCTGGACACACTCAAGAACAGCCTGAAGAAACAAAGGGGTGACAAACTGGGCTCTGGAGGGCCTGAGCTGCTCCCATGGCAGCCAGAACTGCACTCATTAACCAGGGTGACTACTGAACTGGGATGGAAGCAGGCAGGAAGGGACACACTGAAGACATGGAGGATTGAGGCTGTTCAAATTCCCAGGGATGAGCTCTTCACTGACACAGAGCGATGATGGAGACACCAAGGAGTCAGTTATTGCTGGTGTGGGACTGGGAGATAAAGGATCCTCCCAGCTGGGGCATCAGGCCTCAGACCCCAACTCCCCTCATTTAGTGGGCACTTCAGGCCACCAATTTGGGCAATTCCAGGCAAAGCTCTGGACAAACTGTAGGCACAGTGGAGGGACTTGGGGTCTTACTCACCCCCAGGACATCAGCTGTGAGTTCATCCAGGTTCTGTGCACTCTCTGGTACCGATTCATCTGTCCCTACTGGCTCCTTTTTCTGCAGCGGGAAGAAAAAGAAACCCTAGTAGAGTTAAAGAGTAAAATTCCAGGGTGAGAACATCCTTCAGTGACACAAGGGCTGGGAGAAGGAGAGATGTCACCGACTGGTGATGTCCCACCATGAGGTGACCCAGGGCACTCACGTCCCACCTTCATCTTGTCCCCAATGGTTTTGCTGCACAGGTTCTTCAGCTTGTTCAGGTTGTCGGCACGAAACCTGCCTGGAAAGGAAGGCAGAGGCTGTCACCTGGAGTGAAGAAGGACTGGGGCCCCCATCTGGTGCAGAGAGGTGATACGGAGCCCCCACAGGAGCAGCAGCGGGCGTGGCAGATCCAGGAATACCCACAGGCACCGGCCCTGAGGTTTTTGGGAGGACAGAGGTTGATCATGCGGAACAGAGCCACAGGGAGTAGGGATGTCACTGGAAAACACCTGGAGTGACATTGCACTGAGACGCCCATGCCAGGCTGGAAACCCCCATGACATGCTGGGACCACACTGGGATGGGACACCCCAGCTCTAAGATGAGCTCTAATCCCACACTGGGATTTCCCATGCTGGGCTGGAACCCTCACTTTGGGATAGGACCTCTGCACTGGGACCCCCATGAGAATATGGAATCCCCCACACTGGGCTGAAAGTCCCATGCCAGACTGGGACCCATGCACTGGAATGGGATCCCCACCCCATTATAGGATCCCCCACATTGGGCTGCAACTTCCATGCTGGACTGGGAACCCCACCCACCCCTCCACCAGAATGGGACTCTCATACCAGGATGCGACCTGGTCAGGATGGGTCCACATCAGCACAGGACCTCTGTACTGCACTGGGACCCCCCCAGGGCTGGGCTAGGACCTTAATGCTGGACTGGGACACCCACACCAGGATGAGACCCACCTCCCTCCCCCCCTCCCTGACTCGGTCCATGCTGCACTGGAAACCCCACGATAGGATGGGACCCCATCTCTATAGGCTCAGAGCCCACTCATGCTGGGACCCTGCGGTTAGGATGGGACCCCCACACTGCGCTGGGACCCCACATTGTGATGAGACCCCTCCCTCAGCGGGATGGGATTGCTAAGGACTGAGCAGATCCTGGGATCTGAGGCCACAGTGACAAGATTCAGTGGGTGTTGGATAAGTGGAGCATGGATGTTCCCCCTTCGTGACTTCAGGGCTGGGAAAGGCAGAGCCCAGGACCCGGGGACACCCAACGCCGAGAACGTGACATCCCATTATTGGGAGGGATCAGTCCCCAAGGGATCCAGAGCCAGGGAACATGCAGCAGGACAGCACGGGCTCCACGGCACCGGCGCCGCGGGATTGCATCAGCCAGCGCGTCCCACCAGCCTTCGTCACCCTGTCGCCTCCGGTAGCCACCCGCCATTGTCCAGCACCGCCGTTCGGGGACACAGAGCCCGCGGGAAGGGCGCTCGGAAGCGGGCTGGGTGACAACGTGTGATGAAACGCTCTGGGATAAAACCAGGGCACGGCCGGAGCCAAGAACGCCCCGGCGAGATCCCACGAGGACATCAAGGCGAATGCATTAAAGGGGAGCCCCGAGCACCGCTTTCATCCCGCAGCAATGGAATGCTGGGGTGCCCTGGGAACGGCGGGGTTTGGGGGTACCCATTCCTCCTGCCGCCCTCCAACTCCTCTCCACATGCGGTACCCACTGACCGAGCTGCCCCATATCCCGCCGGGAGCCACGGGCAGGTGGCTCCTGTCCCCCCAAGCCACCCAGGTGTGGGTGTACCCTAAATCTGGGGGTGGCACTGCCTAGGATCCTCCCCGCCCAGCTGGATACTGCGGCAGTGCAGGGAGTGGATCCCTGGGGATCGCAATGGGACGGGATCCACGTGCGGGCTAAGGGGAACCTGGGATCTGCCCCCCAGCCTGGGAGGGGGGACGGCGGGTCCAGAGGGAGAGCTCCCACCCCAGTCCCTGGCATTAGGGGCGAGGGGGATCCACAAGCCGTCGGTCTCTGTTGTGATCTACCCACAGGATCCAGTCCCAGAGCACAATGACCCACCGAGGTGATCCCCGAGGGCTGGGGAGGGATCACCAAACACCTGGGGAGGGTGGGAAAGACCCCCTTAAAGGTCACTCCAACTCAGCGCGGAGATTCGGGGATCAGTGTGGGGGCCGGCTCCAGGTCTTCGGGAGGAAGGGAGAACAGGAGAGAGGGACTCCTAGGAGATCCCCCATTCCGAGGAGGGGCGGTGGTGAGGGCGTCCCATCGCCTGCGGACCCACCAGGGTGGGGGGGAAAGGCACCGGGACGGGGAGACATGCCCGCGTGTGACAAGAGGATGACAAGCCCTCGGGGCCCCCAGCCCAGAGGCTCCCTCCCCCCCACCCACGTACACCTCCGCCAGGCGCCGTCCACTCGCACCAGCTCATCCACCAGCGCGGGGTCCTTGAAGCGCTTGCGCTGCATGTCCCGCACCATGGCCGGGTCTCCGCCCTTGTCGGCGCGGAACAGATCCAGGTCCAGCACCATGACCGCTGATGGCTGCGGCGGCGCCGGGAACGGTGCTGGGGACAGCTGCTCCGCGCATGCGCGGGAAGAGGCGGGGCCGCGGCGATGCGGAAGGGAGCGCCGCAGCGCCCCTTGGTGGTTGGAGGTGGCGCAGCGGGACGGGAGGACGGGGCTATGGAGGGGCAAGGGAGGGATGGGATTGATACGGAGGGTCTGGGTGGCCCCCAGCATTCCTGACCCCCACCAAGGCGGGTTCCAGCGGGTCTGGAGGCCCAGGCAGGGCGGGAGGATTGGGGTATCGGGAAGGTATGAGAAGGTTTGGGGAGGATATGGGGGGATCTGCAGGGGCCCGAGCAGTCCGAGCGTCCTTGAGCCCCTCCGCCCTTGCATCCCTGGGGTTCCTCAGCCACATCGCAGAGATACTGGGATACTCGGGTGGGCTCTGAGGATGCCTTGCACCCCAATTGTTCGCGGGGGTCCCAAGGGCTAACCCCTACCACCCTCTACAGCACCCCATGGCACGACTGTGGCTGTCCATGGCACCACATGTCATCCCATGTCACTCCACTGTCCCCTCCTTGGGGGTTCCGGTGCGGTCCTGGTGCCTCCACTCACGTGGGGGGCCCAATAACCCCTTCCCTCATGAGGGGGTGTGCAGATGGAAGTCAAATGCTTCTCCATGCTTCTCCACATGTGCACCCCTACCCCACCCCTAGGTACCCACTCCCACGCATGTGACACCCTGCGCACACCCCCACACCGTCCCCCCACCCATTTTGAGCGCCTCGCACCTCCTATGCGTGTCCCCCCGTCCCAGTCTGCCCACACACACGGAGCCCGTGTACAAACTCCACTCCTGTATTTGGCATTTTTGGGTGCTCTGGATGGAGGACATGGAGGGGACACACACATACAAAAGCCATAACGAAGCTCCGGTCCGAAGCGGGTCCCTAAGGCCACGCTGGGAGGGGCGGGGGTGTGGGCCGTGGGTACCCCCGCCTTCCCTTCACAGCTGCCCGGGGGCGGGGTGTCCGTGGGTGCCCCTCTGCCCTCTCACAGCTCCCGGGAGGGCTGGGGGGTGCGAAGGTGCCCCCCCCCTATTACAGCTCCTGATTGGTGCTGCTGGATGAGGTCTTGAGCGGGACTGAGTCGAATCCATCCGGCATCCGCTGTGGGGTGGGGAAATTGAGGCCCAGAGCCCTCCTGTGATGGGGAAACTGAGGCCCGGAGTCCCCGGAGGGGGGGGAAACTGAGGCACACAGCCCCTCTTGGAGTAGGGAAACGGAGACACGGAACCCCCCGGGGTGGGGAATTGAGGAGGCCCATCCTCAAATCCCACCCCCACCATGGCTTGTCCGCTGGCTACTCCGGGGTTGTTTCCATCCCCCCACCCCACCCCTCACCTTAGCCGTCAGGGCTTTAAGTTTTCCAAAAAGTGACATTTCGGTAGCAAACAGCAGCTCGTCCTCCGCGTCCTCCCCCTCCATGATGGCGCAGCTGTCGGGCGAAGTCGCGTCGCTCTCCCGGGCCGCCGCGTCCATCACCAACTTGGAATATTTGTATTCCAACCTGGGAATGCAGACGGTGCCATCACCCCCCGTGACAGTGCTAACCAGCCCCCGTGTCCCCAAATCCCGCCGCCAATTGCTCACTTTTGAGTCTTTTTCCAGAAATAAGCGGCGAGCACGGCCAGCAAGACGGCCACGCACGTCCCGGTGGAAATTCCCACTTTTAGCCAAAAATCCACGCTGCGGCACGCCTGGATCACCTGCGGCGGCAGGGCGTCCCCGCCGTGGCACAGCCGGGGCTCCCGCCACACATAGGTGGTTTTCTGGGGGGGAAGAAAGAGGGTTCAGGGGCCACAGGAGCCGCAGCCCAGCCCGGGGCACGGGGCGGTACCTGAACGCCGCCGATACAGGCGCCGACGATGGGGCGCTGGTGGGAACTGGAGCAGCGGGGACATCCCTCGGCCGTCACCCACAGGAAATGGAAGGTGCAGCCGTCGCAGGTGCCCTCAGGGCATTTGCTGGGGAGGGGCAAAAAGGAGGGGGCTCACGTAGTGGTGACACTCCAAAGTGGAGAGGACAGACCCCCCCAGGGTCAGGATACCATGGCAGCGGTATTCCCAAAGTGGAGCACCCCAAAGAACTATCTACCCATGACAGCAGGAGACCTTGGGGCTCCCCAAACCTCCCCCGGGGTCTTCTTTGTTTCACTGCCTACCTGAGTACACGCAGGGCGCCAGTGACACAGCCAGGATGACACCTCAGGGTAAGGGGCACTGACACCATGTCAATGTCATCCCCAAAGCAAAGCACCTCAGGGACATGCCCACCCATGACAGCAGGAGATGTTTGGATCGCTCTGACAGTCCCCTAAGACCCCCTCGGTGTCCCCAGTGTCCCATCCCACCCACCTGGGAACAGCCAGGGTGACACCTCAGAGTGAGTGACACTGAAACTGTGACAGTGGTGTCTCCAAAGCAAAGCACCCCAGGGATGTGCCCAACCCTGAGAGCAGGAGATGCTTGGGTCACGCAAACCCCCCCTTAGGATTCCCAGTGTTCCCTTCCCACCTGGGGACAGTCAAGGTGCCAGTGCCAAGGTGCAGGGGGTCACAGCGCAGGCGGATGGTGCTGGCCCGGCCACCACTGCAAGGCTGTGTCATGTCATTGGACCTGCCAGGGGACATGGGGAGTCAAGAGGACAGGAGGGGCAATGTGTGGGTGTCACCCCGCTGTCACCTGCCTGCACCTGAAGAAGAAGATGATGTCAGGCAGGTCAGGGTGCCCGGGGGGGAAGAGCTCTGGGGGAGACACGATGCTGTCCAGCACAGGTCTGGTGGTGACACCTGCAAGGAGAGAGGGGTGTCTCCAGTCCCACCAGGGTGCATTTCTGTCCCAGTGTCCTAGTGCCACCAGAGTGTCCCAGTCCTAGTGTCCCAGGGCCACCAGAGTATCCCAATCCCAACAGGGTGTCCCAGTGTCAGTCTCCCAGTCCCACCAGGGTGTCTCAAGTCACACCATGGTGTCCCCAGTCCCACGAGTGTGTCCCTCTGCAGTGTATCCCAATCCCGCCGAGGTACATCAGTGACAATGTCCCAACCTGAAACATGGTGTCCCTGTAGTGTCTCAGTCCCACCAGGGTGTATTTCAGTCCCATTGGGGTGTCCCTGTGCCACCAAGGTATCCCATTGCTGCTGAAATATCATAGTGCCAGAGTGCCAGTGTCCCAGTCCCAGCAGAGTGTCCCAATCCCACCAGGGTGTCCCACTCCCAGTGCCACTGGGGTGTCCCAGTCCCACCAGGGTGTCTGAGTCCTGGAGTAGGCCTGGAGAGCCTGGATAAACTGACAGCCACTGGAGTAGGCTACTCTCTGTTCCACCCATGTGTACCAGTGTCACTGGGATGTCCTGGTCCCTGTCCTGCTAGGGTGTCCGAGTCTCAACAAGGTGTCCCACTCTCAGTGCCACAAGGGTGCCGCAGTCCCCGTCCCACACATGTCCCAGTTCCACTGGGATTTCCTTGTGTTGGTGTGCCCACGCCACCAAGGTGTTCCAGTGTCTGTCTCGCCCATGTGTCTCAGTGACCCTGAGGTGTCTCAGTGTCCCCCCCTCCTCCACTCACCCAGCAGGTGGTCACCCAGGCTGATGGGCTGAGAAGAAACAGCTGCACGGGCACCCGTGACGTCAGGAGGCACCAGAATGGCCTGGCACACATAAGAGGTGACCACACGGGCAGGGCCCCCCCGACCTGCCGTCACATTGTCAGCACATGAGGCCATCTTCCTGCCCTGCAGGGACACACATGACACATGTGTGGGGTGGGAATGTGTGTATGAGGGTCTGGTATTTGTGTGTGTAGGGCCATATGTGTGCGGGTGTAGCTGCACAAGTGTCCACATGTGTCTGCATGAGTGTTCACATGTGTCTGCACAACTGTGCAGATGCGTGTGTAAAATGTGACTGCACAGGTGTGTGCGTGTGTGTGTGCGTGTGTGTGTGTGCAGGTGTGACTGCATGTACACTTGTATTTGCACACCTGTGTGTGTGAATGTGTGTTTGCATACATGTCCTTGTTTTTCCATGACTACAAGCACATATGTATGTGTGTCCGTGTCTGCCCACCTGCATGCCTTTGTCCCATCCACATGCCCAGGTGTGTGCCTATGTTTGTACTCATGTGCCTGTGAGAGGACATGCCACCCCCATGTGTGGTCATGTTTGCACTTATGTACCCGTGACCACCCACCATGAGCCCAAGAGTGTTCTCATACACACGTGAATGTTCCTGTGCCCTCCTGTGTGTGCCCTTGTGTGCCTTCCCTGGTGTGTTGCCATGTCTGTATGCATGTTTCCATGGTCTTCTGCCCACATGTGCCCACTCCCCTGAGTGCCCACTCACATGCCTGTGTTTGTACTTTTGTGCCTGTCCCCACCCCCCGCCACCCCCGGGTGCGTTCCCATGTGTGCCCATGTGTCTGCCCACACAGGTCTCACCTGGTGCCCGCAGAGGCTAAGGCGGAAGTGGTGGCTGTAGGGCAGCCCCTTGGGGGTGAAGCTGGGTCTGGTGCCCACCCCGGCACCCATGCCCAGCGACGGGAACTCAAAGCGCAGCATCCGGCCTGGCAGTGCCAGTGCCAGGCTGCAGTTGTTGTAGCATAGCGATCGCAGCTGGCAACAGGGACAGGGAGCTCAGGGATGGCCATGCCACCCACTGGGAACACCCTTGTGGGGACTGTGGAGAGTTGGCACCACCCCTCAAAGACAGCAGGGCCACGGTAGCACCCACCAGGGTCACCCACTGCCATGCACCAGTGTCAGATACTGTCACCCATCTAGGGGGGGGCCTGGGAGGGGATGGTGTCATCTCACTGGGGACAGCTGGGGGACTGGCATTACCCACCCAGGATTAGACACTGTCACCCACCTTGTCACCCACCCAGGATGGCCACAGGGCTGGCATCACCCACCCAGGGTCAGACACTGTCACCCACATTGCCACCCATCCTGTCACCCACCCAAAATGGCTGTAAGGGGTTGGAGTCACCGCTGTGGGGACACAGAGTCACGCACCCAGGATGACTGGGGGAGCTGGTATCACCCACCCATGATGGTGTCACCCTCCTGGTGCTAGCCAGTGCCACCATCCGGGACATCCTGGGTGTGGGGGAGGCTGATGTCACTAATCTGGGGCCCTTGGCATCACCCATGGGGACACTTAGGAACACTTGGACCCCCTGCTACCCCCAGTTACCTGATTGCTGCACGTGCCAGGGCCACAGGGGTGGCAGGTGGGTGTCCCATCAGAGGGGTGACCCCGCAGATAGGTGCCAGGTGGGCAGGGCTGGCAGTTGCCTGAGCTGGGGTCCACAGCACTGCCAGGGGAACACGGGGCACAGGACCCAGTGGGCTGGGGGGCACAGCGGCGGCAGAAGGAGGCCACCCCCCCCTGCACGTTGGTGACATTGATGCTGTACAGCTTGGCCACATCACTGGTGAACCGCCGGCCCTGGCACCAAGATCACCATCACCATCTGCCCCCTGACCCCCACTGGAACTCCCAAAGTGGGGGCCCTCCAGCCCTCCCAAAGCAGGGCTCCCTGTCCCTCACCGCCTCATGGTAGGGGGTGCGCTGGAAGGCCCAGGTGAAGCTCATGGTCGCGTTCTTCTCCACCAGGTAGGTATAGGATTGTTTCCCTGTGGAGCCTGTCCATGTCTCCACCGGAGTGTTCGTGCGTGATTTGACACCCTGTGGGAATAGGGGGATGGTGACACCACTCAAATTCACTTGTGTCCCCCCCAAACTACTGTGTCTCCCCA
This sequence comes from Turdus rufiventris, assembly GCA_013186435.1. Lineage (NCBI taxonomy): Eukaryota > Metazoa > Chordata > Aves > Passeriformes > Turdidae > Turdus > Turdus rufiventris. Next base: position 139,448 of record PYHW01009783.1, on the reverse strand, counting down.
CTCACCACCATAAAGTAGAGCTCACAGCCAACGCTGCAGAGTGTCTCGAAAACAAAGGTGATCCTGGCCACCTCTCTGCTCTCTGTGTCCTCCAGCACTGGGCTTGGAGGGCTGGGGACAGTGTGGGGACACTGCTAGCTCTGCCCCATGGCTGTGTCCCCCCTGCTCCCTGGGGGACACCCTTGTGGTGGTCCCCACCTCACCTGAAGCCAGGGACCACCAGTGTGAGGATCATGAAATCACTGTCAGAGGCTCCAGCTGCCGTGTAAATGTAGTCCCCAGCTACCTCCCAGCCTGCAGGGATGCAGTGACACTCAGAGGGGTCCCTGGCAGTCCCCCAGCAGGAGACGGGGAAAGGACAGCCCTCTGCCACTACCTGCAATGCCCTTGTACTCGAAGTTGATGCCGCTGAGCACGGTGGTCTCCATGTTGGGGGGCAGCACATTCCACCACTTGTACTCCAAGCCCAGCACTGGCTCAGTGCCCTCTGGGCAGCTGAGGCAGGCTGGGGACAGGAGGCAACAGCCCTGCACAGGGGTGGCACTCACCTCCCCCTCTGTCAGCTTGGGATGCCCTGCTTACCCCTTGAGGCCAGTAGTGGGGACAAGAGGGGACAGCTATGCACTAGAGTGGCACCACATTCCTCTCCCTGCAGCTTGGGATGCCCTGGTAACCACCACTTGGGCCAATGATGGAGACAGGAGAGGACAGCTCTGTACTGAGGTGCCACTCACCTTCCCTTGGCAGCTCCAGGGATCCCAAGTACTTCTTGGGGACAATAAGTGGGATGTTCTGACTGGATACATAGGGACAGCCCTGCACCAGGGTGGTACCACATTTCTCTCTGACAGCTTGGGGTGCCATGGTCACCACTTAGGAACAACGATAGGGACAGGATGGGACAACCCTGCACTGAGGTGGGACTCACCTCCCCCTGGCAGGCCCAGGGACCCCAGTTACTCCCTGGGGACAGTGATGAGGGTGTCCTTATTGGAGCCATGGGGACAGGAGGGGACAACCTTGCACTGGAGTGGCACCCACCTTCCCCCCGACAGCTCGGGCTGCTCCAGTAACGCTCAGGGGGCAATGACGGGGCTGCCTTACCGGAGCCGTTGGAATAGGAGCCGTAGGGACAGGGCTGGCAGGTGCTGCCGTTGCCTTTGGCAAAGCCAGGGTTGCAGGGGGGACACCGGGTCTTGACACCCGAGAGTGGCAGCCGGGCCGCCTGCGGCAGCTCCTCGCTGCAGATCTTGGGCTCTGCCCACTTGTACATCAGCTGGGTCTGCCCAGGGGGAGCGGGTGAGCCGGTGGGGACACCGAGGGACAGGGGGACCACCCCAGGGTGCCCCCGCATTACCTCCCCGTCAGCGTCGCAGGCCGTGTGGGTATAGAAGAAATCCTTGTCCGTGCAGGGGGGCCGTGGCTTGCAGGACCCCGAACCGGGCTCTGCCGAGGGGGACACGGTGGGTGAACCAGCCCATCATGCAAGGTGTCCTTGTGTTCCCTCACAGCCAAGGGGTAGTGGGTGCTCCCTACTCACATCATCTCTCCCTCCCCCGGGGCCACTCCTGCGGCGCAGAGTGCGGAGACAAAGGGTCCCCTAAGGTTGTCCCCCGTCACTAGCACAGGTGTCAGGTTTGTGAGAGGCCCCAACACTCTCCTCACCAGGGCATGTCAGGTCACCCCTGCTTCCCACATCACCCCTCCCTTTCCCAGGGTCACATACTAGAGGGACAGCTGTGGGAGGGGGGAGCCCCAAGTGTCCCTTCTCACCGGCGTAAGTGTCGGGGTCGCAGGGCTGGCAGGCGGTGGCCCCTTTGCCGGAGAAGGTGTTGGCCGGACAGGGCTGGCAGGCGGTTGAGCCGGCGGCGGGGGCGAAGGTGCCGGGTTTGCAGGGGAAGCACTCGGAAGTGAAGGCCACTCCTGGAAGCGGGAGGAGATTCAGGTAGCGGGGACGGGAGTGCGCGACGCCCGAGACCCCCCCTTCCTGCAGCCACCCACCTGTAATGCCGATGTTCCTCACCAGCACCGGTTTAGGCACCTTGGACCAGACGGAGTAGGCGGTGGTCCGCCAGTACAGCACGTTGTTCCCGCGGCTTAGCTCCACCTGGGAGAAGGATCCCACGGGATTTGGTAATCCCACTGCCAGGGATGGGTTTGGCTCTATGGGTGGAGGATCCTGCTGCCGAGGAGGGGGCTGGCACCAGTGGAGGAGGGTGTGTGGGACCCCCGTCTGTCACCACCCACCGCTTCCGCCTCAGCCTGGTCTTGTTCCCACGGAGGGACAAAAGACGCCGGGGCACACTGAGGGACCTCTCCCCGGTGTCACCTCCCACCGGACACTCACGCTGTGGAATTCCCAGCCCTTCTCTGTTGTCCGCATCCAGCGGGACTCCTCCACCGTGGGCTGGCACTGGTCATTCTGCACCTTCAGGGAAGAGTGTCAGCGACCCCATGTTCACAGGGACCCCACATGTCCCCAGAGACATGCCCCATGCTCCCAGACACCTTTGCATATTCCTAGGGACCCCTCCTTATGTCTCCATGAACTACTGCCATATCCCATGGGGCTCTCCTCAGGTCATGAGGGGCCCCTCACATATACTCAAGGTCCCCTTCCCCATGTCAACCTTCCCCATTTCCTCAGAGACCCCTGTCATATCACCAGAGATCCCCTCAAGGACTCCTCTCATGTCCCCAGAGACCCCTGCCGTGCCCCCAGGAACTCCTCCCATGTCCCTAGGGACAAATATCATGTCCCCAGGGACCCCTGAGGAATCCCCAGGGACCCACTCAAGTCACAAGGGACTTCTCCCATGTACCTAAGGACCCCTTCATGTCATCTAGGACCCCTCCATGTCCCAAGAGACCAATCCCTTGCCCCCAAGGACTTTCCCATGTGCCCCGGGACCCACACCCTCCATCCTTGCCCCTGTCACCCACGAAGAATTCGAAGACGATGCTGCTGTCAGGGTAGATGTACTCGAAGGTCACAGTCCCCGACTGCTTGAGGCTCACAGCATACATGAGGGTGGCCGTGCACTCATCTGTGTTGGAGGCCACGTAGTCCCCCAATGGCACCCACGTTGACCTGGGGCAAGTGACATGGCCCCGGGGATCCTGTCACCACTCTCAACTCCATAGTGGGCAGGACAGGGATTGTAGGGACAGCTGGGAGGGTCCTCAAGAAGCAGGAAGGGGAAATGTGGGGCACAGGGGCTTGGGGACATGGCAGGGTGTGGTGGCTCGACACATGTGTCTGGGGAGAATCCCCTGGCCTGCTGAGAGCCATGTGGACTGCAAGGAGAAGAGAGTCGGGTCCCCCTGATCTGGGAAGGTGGCTGGATGCACAACATGCTGCTGAGAGGGGCATCAATGGGGCAGTGCTGTGGTGCCAGTAAACTGAGTTTGGTGGTTGTTGGTGCAATTGGGAGGGTTTCATGGTTATTGGTATCAGGAGGGTTCAGAAGCTGCCAGTACATCTGGGATAGTTTGGTGGTTGTTGGTGTAACCAGGAGGATTTGGTGGCTGCTGGTACAAATGGGAGGGCTCAGTGGTGTAGTACAGCCAGGAGGGTTTGGTGGCTGTCAGTATATCAGGGACAGCTGGTACAACTGGGAGGGCTTGATGGTTGTGGTGGAAGTAAGAGGTTTTGGTTTGCTGGTACAACCACCTGGTGGGTGGTTTAATGGCTGTGGAACAACTGGGAGGGTTTGGTGGCAGCCAGCACAACCAAAAGAGCTCAGAGGTTGCCAGTGAGGATCAAAGGGCTGTGGTGGTAAAAAAAGGCACTGGCTGGTGGCACAGGGGTGTGGAGACCACTATGGGAGCTGTAGAGACCTCCATGGGAGCTCCATCTCGGAGGAAATGCTGATGTGGGGGTACCATGGGGTTAGGGTCCTGCCACTTTTGGGGCAGGTGATGCTGCTGGGTGTTCCCTTGCTGTGACCAGGGTGCCCTGGTAATGCTCTGCTGGTGTCACCTCCCAGGGCAGGATGACAGAAGGATGTCAGGGCAGCCAGGTGTTATGGATGCACAGAGGTGTCACACCCATCCTGCTCACTGTGCCCCGCATCTAGTCCTGCCATGCCAGGTGCCCATCTGCTGGCATCACAGCCAGTGACACAGTGACTCACGCTGTGCAGTTCTCTGCCACATCACCAAAGCTGTCATCCACCTCCAGGTTGGTGGCCACATTAGCGAAGCCATGGGGCACCTCGTCCCACTCATCGAAGCGGACACCAGTGCCCAACGAGTAGGTGCCCGCAGCACAGGGCTGACACATCTGTGTCTGCATCTCCAGGAACTCACCCGCCTTGCAGGAGAATGCTGTCAATGGAGATGGGCATGGTGGGTACCCTCTGATCCCCTGATGCTCCTAGAGCCTCATCACCCTCAGTTCTGTACTTCCAAGTGCTCCCAGGAGGTGGAGGTGTTGGGATCCCCCATTCTGATCATCCCCCAAAGGCAACCCTCCCATCCATGAGTTTTGGTACTTGACACCCAGCTCTACCCAATCCAGGCAGGTTGTAACCCTCTGCCATGGAGCTGGGGCACCCCCAAGGTTTAGAGGTGTGTGTTTGGGATTTTCAACCTGCTCATCCCATTCTGGTGAGTTTGTGTGAGGGGGAATTCTCATCTTGGTCATTCCATCCTGGTGCATGTGTGCGATGGGGAGATTTCCATCCAAGTGGTGGGATTCCCACGGCTCTTATCCCATTTGGTGACTATGTGTGTGATTCCCATCCCATACTCATGCATGTGTATGATTTCAATCCCTCTTATCCCATCCTAGCGCCTGTGTGTGTAAGATTCCCATCCCATCCTATCCCAGTATGTGTGTGGGATTTCCATCTCTCTCATCCTATCCTGGTCAATAAGTGTGTGAGGGGGATTCTCATCTTGCTCATCCTGTCTTGGTGCCTGTGTGGAATGAGATTCCCATCCCCATCATCCCATTCCATGATGGTATACGTGATTCCCATCCCATTCTATCCATGTGTGCATGTGATTCTAATCCGTCTCATCCCATCCCAACACCTGTGTGTGTGTGATTTCCATCCCTCCCAACCCATCCCAGGCAGTCTGTGTGTGATTCCCATCCCATCCCATCCCATCCCATCCCATCCCATCGTTTGTAGTTCTTCTGCCATCCCATCCTGGAGGGATTTCCATCCCACTGATCCCGTTCTATCCTCCTGTTGCTGCCTGCACTGGAGCCAACAATGGCTGTGCTTGTCTCCCCACTCTCTCCATCCCCTCAGCCTCATTTCCCATCCCTGCCTTTCCCACCCCTCAAGCTGACCCTATCCCATTCCTGGTCAGAAACTCACAGCACTCAGTGCCCCTGACAGGGTCGGGCAGGCCAGTGCAGAGTCCAGGTGTGTGTGGTACAGCCACCCTCCAGCGTGAGCCTGAGCTGTCACATGCTGTGTACTCGTAGTGGTACTCGGACTGCAGGAGACAGAGAAAAAACATGGTGGGGGGGGGACTTGCACCCTGAGATCTCTCGGGCTGCCCCCACATCCTGTGCTCCCTGAGAAGGGCTGCCCCCTGGGCCCAGCTGTGCCTTGAAGGGACAGTTTTGAGTTAAGGTGTAGCCCTGCCCAATGTCCTGCAGCGTCCAGGGCCTGGTGAGGGGGGCTTAGGAGGGTGCTCAGGGTGTGGGGGATACTGGGGTGAGGAGGAGTTCATTGTGGGGGGATGCTGGGAAATGGGGGTGCTGTGGGTGAGGGGATGATCTGGCTGGGGCTGGCCAGGAGCCTTGGAGCAGCAACAGCCCTGCACCTCCTCTCTGGCATGGGACTGAACCCCTGCGTCTCCCCCATGTACCTGGGAGCACATGGCATTTGTCATGTCCTCGGTGAGCCTTGGCGTGGCCATGACACTCTTTGCTCATCAAAAAGCTGTGGCACAACTCGGATACGGCCTGAGAGTATAGCGGGGAGAGCAGAGGGGACTAGGAGGAGCCGGGAAATGCTGGGGACAGCAGGGGCATCATGACCCCTCCCTCCTGAGCCAAGCCGGGACTGGCTCAAGGCTGGGTGGTGACACCAGGGACAGATGGTGTGTACAGGGTGAAGGCCATATCTGTGGTGGTGTTGGGTTTTAGAGTACAGGGGGACCTCCCCACCCCCTCGCAGCAGCTCTGGGGTGTCAGAGCCAGTGCTGTGGCTTCATGCTCCCAGTGGCTGCTGGAGCGTGACAGGCTGATGAGAAAACAACCGCTTTGATGTTTCCGTCAGCTGGAAACGCAGCAATGGGGGGGAAGAGGGGGATAGGGGGGTGTGGGGAGGAAAGAGGGATTGGACAAGTAAAAAGGAGGGTGGAGAAGAAAAAGTGGAGACAGAGAGGTGACTGCAGCAACCCCTGCCCATGTACAGGCAGCATGGAGACCCCCCTGGCCGTGGGACAGGGACACACAGGGAGGTCCCCACCACCCTAGGGGTACGCAGAGAGTCACCCCAACTTTCAGCAGCCCTGAACTATTACATTGCTCTCAGTCCCGAAGGATTCCCTTGGGAAGAGGGTATTTTTTCTCTCTTTCTAAACTTTTCCAGGTTTTTATTAAATCTACATAAATTGTCCTAATTCAGCTCCAGGGTGGCTCTGGGGGTGGAGGGCACCCCAAACTGCCACTGTCACTCTGCTTTGGCCAGGGGAAGGAGAAGGGCTGTCTCCAGTGAAGGACAGGGGACAATCCCTCTGGGGAACTCATCACTCCTGGGGCAGATGCCAGCCCCAGTCTATTGTTTCCAGCTCCGGATCATGGAACACAGACAAAAATAATTGGATCACAGAAAAAAAAAAAAAATCCTGGCCCAGATTAAAAGCAGCTGCAGATCTGAGGAGGGGGGAAGAAAATGGGGGGACAGGATGAGACGGACAACCCAGGGAGAGTATTTGGGGGGTTTACCCGCTGTCCCCAAGGTGGACAGATCCTGGTGAGTGTCAGTTTTTCTTCACAGGATACTTTGGCCACTGTGTGCTGGGCTGGGAATGGCACGTGGCTATTGGGATTGTGTCCCCCGCTCTTCATCAACCCCCCAGCAGCACTCAGGGAGGGTTTGAGGAGACCCCAATGTGTCTATGGGGTAGGGACTTGGAGATGATGATGGCGTGACGCCAGCTGGGGTCCCCAGGGAGACGCTCGGGGACTGGCCGAGCCCTTGGGAGCAAAGCCCCCTCCCCGGGTCCCCAGGAGGTCGGCCAGTCCCTCCCCACTATAGGAGACTCTCCACCTCCGGTGCCACCGGGACCCCCGAACCCAACCTGTCCCCCCCATCCCATAGGGAGCGTCCTCCACGTGCTCTGGGACTCCGTTTCATCGGTGTGTACGGGGAATTTGGGGGTGGTCGTATGGTAGTGGTGTGTTACCCGTTGCGCCCCCCCGCCCTCGCCATTCCCAGTGTCGGTACCTCCTTGCAGACGTGTAGCTGCTCCCCGGTGCGTCCCGGTGATACCGTGACAGCCAGACACAGCGCCAGCGGCATCCACCGGGCTCCGGTACTGGCCATGGCGGCGGCAACGGCGGTGGCAACGGCGGCAGCTCAGCCGGTGCGAGCACCGGCGCCGCGGCCCCGCCCCCGCCAACGGCCCGGCCTCCGCGCACCTGCCGCCACCTGCCCCCGCCCCCGGGAACGGCATCCGCCATCGCCCCCGGCAACGGGAACAGGCACCGGGAGAGGAACCCCGCGGGAACGGCGCTGTGTATCACCTCGAGAACGGACACCGGGAACGCAACCCCTGGGAACGACACGGGGCATCACCCCGGGGAACGGGAACGAGCAATGGATCACGAAGAGAAGCCCCTGGAACGGCAGACAGCACTCACTGCCTCCGGGAGCGCTTCCCAGGAGAACGGCACCGGGAATCGGCATCGAGAATGGACATGGCACAACACGCTTCGGTATCGGGAATATAGACACAGGAATGGAACTCCCAGGAACGGCACGCCCAAAATTATACCCGGGAATGGTATCCGGGCATCGACACTGGGAGTGTTAGCCATGAGAACGGCACCGGGAATCCATCACCCTTGGGAGTAGGAAACGGGACTGGGAATGTAATGCCCGGAACGCGTTCCCGGGAACGGCATCGGGGATTTATCCCTGGGAACGGAACTGGGAATGTTATTCCAGGAACAGTACCGAGACCGTCTTGGGGCATCACACCCCCGCCTCCCCGCCCCCCGGAACAGCCCCTCCTCCCGCCCTCCCAGGGCTGGGGGTGGACTGGGACATGGCAAGGGAGGGTCATGAGCTCCCCGGAGCCACCTCCACCCCACCGGGGATTGTGTGCCATTCGTGTGCCGCCCCCCACCAGCTGTCCTCACGGAGCTGGGCCAGCCCCACTGCACTGGGGATAGGACAGGGGATACATGTGGCTGCATATTCTGGACATGAGGGACACGAGGGACAGAGGGGATATAGGAACACGGGGAACACAGGAACATCAGGGACACCGGGTACAGAGCTGATACAGGAGGATGGAGGACACAGGACAAGGGGAACACAGGGGATGTGGGAGAATGGGGGACAGAAGAACATGAGATATAGGGGATATTGGCACATAAGGAACTGGGGGACACAGGAACATAGCTGATATGGGCCTACAGAGGGACACTGGTACACATGGAGCACATGGAACACAGGGAGATGGGGACATAGGGGGACATGAAGGATATGGGAACATGAGGGACATGGAGAGCACACCTGATACGGTGACACAGGGAGACGGGCAACACGGGCGTATGAGGGCCACAGTCACAACAGGACATGGGGGACGGAGCTGCTAAGACAACACAGAGGTCCCAACTCTGGTGGCACAGGGCCACCCTGTGGGTTGGGGGACACAGGTGACACTTGTCCATCTGTGGTGGCACAGGGATGTCAGCAAGTACCATGGACATGCAGGGACACAGCCACAGTAAGGGATCATGGCTGTCCCCATGACAGCATGGGGACAACCCCATGCCTACTATGCCACAGCTGGAGACAGTGGTATGGAGTGGCCAGGCTTCACAGCATCTGCAGGGTCACCTTGGCAGATGAAGCCTGCCAGGTACCATTAAGCTGGTGACCCTCTCTGAGTGTCCCTACAGCAGGGCCACCATAAGCAGTCACCACAGCTGCTTCTCCCAGTAATGCCAGAATCACTGCTGTTTCATCTCCACAGTCATCCCCTTTTCTCCTCCGTGGCTGTCCTCTCATGCCCATCCTCTCGTCATCATTGTAGCCACCTCTTGGTCACCCACTCTACTGTCCCCTTGTCATGACCACGGCCATCCTCTTGCTACCACCACAGCTGTCCTCCTGTGATCACCATGGCCATCCTTTCATTACTAGCACAACTCTACTCGTCTCCACTGTGGCTGTCCCCTGGTTACCATCACAGCTTTGTCAGCACCATGGCCATCCTCTTGTCACCACCATGGATATCACCAAACATGCCCAATAAAACAAAGGCCATGCTCGTGGTGTCACACATGTTGTATGGAGCTCATAGGTCTCATTAGAGACCGCAGAGCCAGCAGGGTCCGTGCTCAGCTCACACACAGCCCCATGCTCAGCCTTTGAAGTGCCCCACACAACGGCAGGGTCCGATGAACTACTCCCAGCATGGCACGGAGTGTGCAGGGCTGGCACAGACCCCTCAGACCCAAGCACGGAGCTGGGTACAGGGCCAACTTGTCGCCTCCCCACGTGGTCAGGCGCTGGAAGGGCCGGAATGAAGCCGGGGCGTTTCGCTTCCCGTCGCTGTCGGGGCCGGGTCAGTGCTGGCCCCGGGGCTGCAGACGTGGGCGCGGGTCAGAATCGCAGGGCGCTCATCGGCCGTGGCCTCGCCTATCTGATCGACTCATCCCGCCCGGCCCAGCCGCACAGCGCCCGAGGGCTTCGCGGAGTTTTCTTCTCACCTCGGCCCGGCGAGGCCCGGCCGATCGAATAAGATCAACGTGTAGGGGAGGGAGGGCGGCTGGCGCCACGCATACACACACGCGCACACACGCGCGCACACACGCGCGCACACACGCACACACGCGCGCACACACGCGCGCACACACGCACGCACGCACACACATACACACACAAAGCCACCGCCACAATCATCCGCCACTTCCGGTCCTGTCCTATATATACCGTAGACGCGCGGAGCACGACGGGAAGGCGCCACAGCGATGCAGAGCGCCCCCACCCGGCCGGAGGACTGCCCTGCTCCATGTCTCCCGGGCACGCGCGCACGCACACACGCGTAGGCGCGGCCGGGCACACTCACCTGGGGGAGGACACGGCCTCTCTCTGAGGGGCTGCCTCGCTCCCGGCCCCAGAGAGCTGGACCAACCGGGCCGCCAGGCTCCACTCAACGACTCCCCACCGCACAGCTGCCCCTCCCACTTTGCACAAATCCTCCCCACCCCAGGACCCCCATAACTATGGGAGCCCTCCATTCCATAGGAGCCAGCCTCCAAGGACGTCCTCACACACACCCAATGGGACCCTCAACTCACACCACAGAACACCCAATAAGGGCACCTGCCCCATAGGACCCCTCCAAAATCCCACAGGAGGCCCCCCAACCCCACAGGACACCCAGGCCAGCACTGCCACAGAGGAACCCCCACTTTATTTGTATGTGGTGGTCCAGTATTTACAACCCGGGGGGTCACCAACCCCCCACTGCAGAAGGAGATCCCCCCTGAGGGGCCCCCACGCTACAGGAGCATAGGAAGATCCCATGGATGGGGCAGGCCCTACTTGTCCCCCACAGCCTGCCATAGTCCCACTAGGATCCTGCTCAGCATCAAGAGAAGGGGTTCACAAGGCAAAGCTGGGTCCCCGAGTCCTGGGGGTCCTTCACCCACTTCTCTACAGAATTCATGACAAATCCTTTTCTAACAGTCTAAAGGTGCTCTGTTGGCCCCCCCCCCAGCTGCCCTCGGTGGGCTCACAGAGGCTGATGGGCCATGATGATCCCTGGGCTACCACACGCAGGATCCAGGTTGCTGCCAGGGGCAGGACTGAGGGTGGTTCAGGGTCAGAACTGGGATCTCTGGTTGGTACTGGGACACTGGGATCAGTACCAGGGTTTCTGGTCCATACTGGGAGTCTTCAGAATCAGTCACAAGATCTCTAGTCAGTCCCAGAGTCTCTCATGTCACCAGCAGCTCCTCATCTGGTCACTTTCCCACAAGGACGTAGAAGGCCATGAGAAGACAGGACACGGACACAGCCACATGCAGGCGGGTCCCAATCACAGCAGCTGCAGGTGGGACAGGGTGGGGTGAGGCCCCATGTCCCCATCCCAGATCCATCTTGAATCCCCATGAGCCCAGCCCAGACCCCATGTTTCCATCCCAAACCCCACCGTTCCCATTCCCAATATCCCTGTGTCCCCAGCCCAGACCTCAAAACCCCTATCCCAGACCTCTGTCAGTGTCCCCATCCCAGATCTGTGTGTCCCCATCCTGGACTCAATGCCCCTGTCCCAGACCCGACCCCAGCGATCCCAGCATCCTTATCCTGTACCCCAGTATTCCACGTGCCCCCATCCCAGCGTTCCCAGCAACCCCGTCCCATACTCCAGTGTCCCCAGTGCCCCTCACCCTTGTGGCAGACTCCCCATATCCCCCTGCGCTCGGACAGGAGCCAGGTGCGCAGTCGGGGCACCTTCCGCAGGTACGCGCAAGTGCAAACCAGTAGCAGCCCGAACACCAGGAGCCCGTCCAGGGAGTAAACTGCGGGGAGGTCGGGGAGGGGTCAGCGATCTCTCCGGACCCCTGCCCAACCCCCTCCAAGAGGATCCCCACATTCCGTGTGAACAACCTATCTCTGTCCCTATGAGGGGATGCAGACTCCCCAGGATCCCCCTAAAAAGGGACACAGACTTCCCAGTACACCCACTGAAAGCACTCCCAGTATCCCGCCCCCAAAGTGACACTCTCCCAGAAGCTCCTCCCAGTACCTCCCTCACGTCAGCCCCCAGGGTGCACAATCAGACCCCCGCCTTTGGAACCCCCAAAAGTCCCCGTTTCCCCCCCTCCCCTCCCTTTGAGGCCCTGGACCAGCCCGGACTTCCCGGTCCGTCCATTCCCTAGTTCCCACCACCAGTCATGGAGGCCCCTGGATCCTCCCGTCCGCCCACAACTCCTCGTTCCCCCGTTGCCAGCGCTGGTTATGCCAGCCCCCGGTTCTCCCCAGGCCCGTCATGGTACGCTCCGATACCCAGGACCCCCGTTCCCACCGTTGGTCATGGCGCCCCCGGACCCTCCCGGCACCCCGCGGCGCCAACGCGACAGCGGAAGCGGGCGACAGGCGCGGCCAGACGAGCGCCGACCCGCCCCACGCAGATCCTAAGGAGCAGGCGGCCTCAATCGAGCGCCTATTAGAGGAGGTGCGCGTGCAGAGCCGGTATCGCCCAGTGCGCGCCCAGCAGCGCCAGTACACCCGAGCGCAACTAACGCCCGCTCTACCTGTGCGCTCAGCCGTGTGTGACAAGTCCCCATGTGCGGGATCCCGATGACCCCTCAGTATTCCCAGTAACCTCCCCCAGTCCTTCCAGTAACCCCCCAGTCCCCATTCCAGTTTTCCCAGTAACACACCAGTACTCTCAGTAATCCCCAGTCCTCCCAGTAAGTCCCCAGTGCAACCAGACCCCAGTCACTCCCGGATTCCTCAGTAACTCACAATCTCCCCATAACATTCCAGTGCCCAGTGCTCATCCCAGCCCCCAGTAAGCTCCGGTCTTCCCAGTACCTCCCCAGTGCAACCAGTCCCCATAGCAGTGACCCAGTAACCCACCAGTACTTCCACTAGCCCTCAGTCCTCCCAGTAACCCAATACCATCCAAGTGCAACCAGTCTTCATTCCAGCCCTCAGTGAGTTCCAGTCCTCCCAGTAACCCCCCAGTGCAATCTGACCCTCGGGTTCCCCTGTAACTCCCAGTCTAACCCTAAGGCCCCCTCTCCAAGCACCCAGTCCCCATTCTAGCTCTTCCAGTAACTGCCAGTCCTCCCTAGTAACCCCAGGTCCCCCAGTAAACCCCAGTGCCTCCAGTATCCCAGTCCTTCCCAGTAACATCATGTGCCATCCAATCCCCATCCTACTATCCCCATAAGCCTCCCAACTGACCCCCCAGTGCACCCATTAACTCCTGTACCTCCCATAACATCCAGTGCATCCAGTCCCCAGCCCAGTTACTGGAGAAACTTTAGTCCCCACAGTAACCCACACAATCCAGTGTTCCCAGTGTACCCAACACCAGTGTTCACAGTGCTCACAGCAATCCTCAGGGCCCTCAGGGTTCTCAGTGCCCATCAGTAGTCCCTGTGTTTCCAGTGCCCCCAGCAGATTCCAGTGCCCCAAGTTGTCCCAGTCTTCCCAGTGACACCAGTATCCTCTGTTCCCAGTGCCCCCAGTGGCACCAATGTTCTCACAGTGGTCCTGGTGCCCCCAGCAGTCCCTAGAGCTCCCAATGTTCCCAGGACCCCCAGCAAACCTAAGGCTCTCAGTGTTCCCATTACCCCCAGTAGCCCCAGCAGCCCCAGCGCTCCCAGCAAGCCCTTTGCTCCCAGTAAACCCAGTGTTCCCAGTGCTCCCCAAGAGAATCTGGTGTCCCCAGCAGGCTCCAGTGCCCGTCCAGTGCCAGGTGCTCAGCCTGAAGACCCCTCGCCCTCCTTAGGTTCCAGAGCTAATGAGGAGCATATCCATTGGAGAATATCCATTCTCCTCCTGCTCCCTTGCACCCAGCCACCATGGCCAGCTGCAGCTCCCAATGGGAGGGACACTGGGGGTTGATTTGATCCCTACTAGTGACAGCTTTGCCGGGGTGATGACAAAACCTTGAGGAGCAGCACAGTTCTGGGTGGGTGTTGGCACTAGGGCGTGGGGCTGCGAGACCCAGGGGAATGGGGATGGGGTGTGATGGATACCCCAAGGACAATGGGGATGCCAGGGGTGATGGAGAACATCCATCTCTCCATTCATATGTCCTTGTATGCTCTGTCCCTCCACCATTCTTCCCTCCTCCGTCCATCCATCCCTCCATCCATCCATCCATCCATCCATCCATCCATCCCTCCATCCATCCATCCATCCATCCATCCATCCATCCATCCATCCATCCATCCA
>PYHW01009783.1:98006-120991 GCA_013186435.1 Turdus rufiventris | reverse complement strand
CATCCCATCCCATCCCATCCCATCCCATCCCCTTCCTTCCTTTCCTCTGTGGAAGCTGCCTGAGGGTCACCTGGAAATGTTGCCATCCCGATCCCATGGGTGGTGGTTGGGTACCAGGTGCTGTAGGAGGGACAGGGGGTGCTTTCAAACATGATGGATGGATGGTGTTGGGTTGCTGAGATGTGCCAGTGAAGGGAGGTCTTTGGGTTCTGAATGCAATATTTGGTGTTGGGGTGCCGGATGCCCGGAAGATGGCACAAGATAGGGTTCCAAGCATGATGGGTGTTGCTGGGGTGTTGAGTTAATGAAGTTATAACGGGGTCCTACACATAATGTGTGGAATTCAGGTGCCAATATGATGGGTATGGTGGGGGTCCCAGGTGTATCGGGATGCCAGAATTATGGGAGAAAATGAGTTCCAAATGTTATGGGTAGTGGTGGGGTCCTGAACATGATGAGTGGTGTTGGGTTCCAAGAGTGGTGCTGGGTGTTGGGGTCCCAGATGCTGTGGGTGATGTTGGGGTGTTAAGCACGATGTGGGACTTGGGGGTGTCAAAGTGTTTTCTGAGCATGTCCCCTGCCTCCAGGACCCTCTGGAACGGGAGCGAGCCCTGCAGCTGCAGATTACCGAGGCCTCCCGCCGGCTCTGCCGCGAGGAGAACATTGGCCGGCAGGTACGGAAGAGACGGCAGACGGCAGCGCTCCGGGAGGAGCAGAAGCTGCGGGACCTGGAGCAGGTCCTGAGCCAGCGGCGGCTCCTGACAGGGCAGCGGGACACCAGTACTACCAAGGGTGAGCTCCCCAAGCCCCTCAGGTGGTGGGGGGATGCTGGAGAGCAGGGCTGCTTCTTGGTTGTGTGTCCATGGAATAGGCACCTGAATTCCACGTTCCCTGTGAATACACCCCACTAGACGTAGCCCAGTCCTTCATCTCAAGTGCATGGACCCCTCTGGATGCATCCCAATATGCCATCCACAATGCCTGTACCCCAGTTCCCATCCCTGGTGAATGCACCTCCCTGGATGCACCCCAACTTTCTATCCCCTGTGAATACAGCCCAGTTCTACATCCCCAAAGAATGCACCCCTCCAAAATACCCCCCAACATACCATCCCTGGTGAATGCACCCCAGGTCCCTATCCCTGCTGAATACACACACCCCTTGGATGCCCCCTGGAAGGCCTGGTATATGCATCTTGATATGCTCTCACTCTCAATGCATCCTTTTGAAGGTACTCCAATACTTAATCTCTGGTGGTTGTACCCTTGTGAATGCACCCCAAAACTTTGTCCCCAGTGCATGTTCCCCAACACACCATCCCTTGTGTATGTACCCCCTTGAACATACCTCAAAACTTCATCCAAGGTGCATGTACCTCGATAAACCATCCCCAAGGGTACCCCACTGAATCCGCCCCAGTACTCCACCTCCATTGATTGCACCCCCCTGAATGTACCCCAATACTTCACCCTTGCCGCTTGCACCCCATAACTATCCCAAATCACCCATCCTCAACACCAGCACCCAAAGCGGGGGAGCAGGATGTGGCCCAGCTGCCGTGTCCCCATCCCAATGGCAGCCATCCAAGATGGTCCCAATTCTCTCCTTCTCTCTGTCCTTGTCCCCTCCAAGGACAAGGGCCATGGTGAGGATGTCTCCTTCCCTGCTGGTGCCCCCAGCCTACCCATCCTGTGCAGTCTGGGAACTGCACGCGGCTCGGTAGAGCCGGCCTGGCCGGTACCGCTGCCGTCCCAGAGCGTGTTGGAACAGGTGGCGTGGGAGAGGGGAGCAGAAGCCCGAGGGGATGCACTGGGTGGTGGCGGGACCGTGGGAGCGCTTTGGCACCTGGATGCGGCCCTGGTCCTGTTCTCACAGGGCCCTGCCCCACAGAGCTCAGTGCTTCTGACGAGAGCTCCGTGTCTGACACCGGCCTGCTGGAGAAGGGTGAGGGGGCTGTGGGGACTAGGGGAGACCCCTGGTATGTTCCCTTCACATTCCTGTGTCCCCTCTATCCCTACTCTTTCTGTGTGCCCTCCATCCCATTCCACTGCCATGTGTCCTCTTCATGCCTGTGTGTCCCTTCCATCCCAACCCCTCACATCTCCCCTCCTTGCCAACCATCAATCTGTTCCCTCCATCCCAACTGTCTCTTCGTGTTCCTTCCATCCCAATCCTCCATATCTCTTGCAGAGGACACACGACCACCAGGACATGCCACCCCACAGAGGCCCCCATCTCCCAAGGACACCACCAAGGAGGAGGAGGAAGAGTCAGGTCTTCTGATGCCCCCTGCCAATCCCTGGCAGGACACCAGCCTGGACAGACCCTATGAGAGGGCTAAAAATCTCAGCATTGACCCTGAGGATGGGGAAACCCAGAGCTCCCAATGCTGTCTTGGGTCCCTGATGGCTGCCCCTGCCAGCTCCTTGGCCACTGGCAGCCCTGACTCTGCAGGCTCCCCAGTCTCCAGGACAGGGGACCTCCCCTACCGGTTCGTCCCCATCCGGACCCTGGTGCTGTGCCGGCAAGCAGGTTCCAGTGCTCCCAGCACCCCAGAGCCATCAAGACAGCAGGGACAGACCCAGTCTCTGAGGTATGTCCTGAGCATGGGGAGGATAGACAAGGGCTTCTGCAAAGAAGTATGGAAATAACCCCATGGAGAGGGGGATAGAGATAATCCCATGTGGCGAATAGAGCTCAATCCACGAGAAGGGGGATGGGAATAACCCTGTGAAGATGATGGAGCTCAGTTAATGGGGAGGATGTTGGAAATAATCCCATAGGAAAGATGGAGATAGTCTCACTGGCAGTAAAATGGAGTTAACCCTGTGGGAAGGAGGATGGGAGTAATCTTGTGGGAGAGGATGAAGAGAACCTCATGGAGATGATGGAGCTAAACCCATGGGGAGGAGGATGGAGATAATCCCATGGGGGAGATAATCCCATGGAGAAGATAATGGAGAGAATACCAAGGGAAGTGTGGACCTAACTGTGTGGAGGATGGAGAAAATCTTACGGGGAGGATGGACATAATCCCATTGGGAGGGGATGGAATTTACCCCATGGAGATGGTGGAGCTCAGTCATTGGGAGGATGGAGGCAATATTATGGGGAGGATGGAGGTAATCCCAGAGACAGGATGAAGATAATCCTATGGGGATGTGGAAGAAAACCCTGTCAGGAGGATGGGCGGAAATCCATTGGGAGGAGGTTGGAGATAATACCATGGAGAGGATGGGACTAATCCTGTGGAGATGATGGAGGTCAATCCTCCATCATCTGCCCCATAGGGAATCTGGAGCTATCCCATGGGAGGAGGCTAGATGTCTCCCCACAGGGTGGCTACACCTCACACCCATGGGTGCATTTTTCCCAGGGCTTACCTGGCTTTGGGATGAGGGTCCTCCTGCAGCCACTGTGTTTTACCTGCAGGGTGGACCCATGCTGGCAGCCAGCTGAGCCACGGGGCCGCAGCGCCACACCCCGCCGGCGCCCCACCTACTACACAGTCACTGTGCCCACCTCCTGCATCCCAGCTCCCAGCCCTGCATACTGCTCTGGCTCTGATGACAGCATCTCTGACTTCTCCAGCATCTCCCACACCACCTCCCCGGGCAGCAGCAGCCCTGACATGTCCTTTGCAGTTCCGGTGCCCCTTGCTGATCTTGGTCACTACCCACGAGGTGCCCTCCAGCTCCTGCCGCCTGCTGGCCCCCTGACTTTCCTGTATGAGCAGGATCTGGCCCCGCTGCGGTACCAGCGCCTGGTTCCCTCCCATAGCCGCATTGTGCGCACACCCTCGCTCAAAGACTACGTGCCCACTGCGGCCCGGGGGCTCTCCAAGGCCACTGTCACAGAGGAGCTCAAGTCGTGGCACCAACGTGCCCGGCTGAGGGGTGCCCGGCCCCACTCCCTCGACCGGCAAGGGGCTTTCCAGAGACCTCATGGTGACACCACCAGGGATGTGCCCATTGCTCATGGAATCCTGTCACTGGTTCAGGTAGGACACGGGGTCTGGCTGGGAGTGGTCATGTGGGAGGAGGGGACACCCTGAGTGCTGTTCTGCAGATGACGTGAGTTGTTACCCTGAGGCAGTGTAGGGACTCATGGTTCTGGTGGGGTCCCATGAGGATTTCTACAGCAGGAGTGAAGACCTGAGGGTGTCCATGGGGTCCTATGAGGGTTGTTGGGACAGGACTGGGATCCCAGAAGGGACCCTGGGGCATGACCAGGAGGGTCTTGAGGAGAGGATCAAGGTCCTTTAAGATCTTGTGTGGCAGGATCTGGACCCTCTGAGGGTCCTCTGAGCAGATCCAAGGTCCCATGAATTGAGTCTGGAGGGTCTCTGATGGTCCCTGGGGCAAGACCAGGTCCTGGGTGGGTTCCTGTGGGAAGGTGAGGGACGTGAGGGAATCACAGGGGAAGAATTTGGGTCCCAGAGGGGTCCCTTGGGCAGGACTGGGTTACTGAGGAGGTTCAATGGCCAGGACCAGGGTCTTCTATTCTTGGGAACAGAAGTAAGGTCCTGAAGGTCCTTTAGGGTAGGATGAGGACCTGCTGAGGGTCCCATGGGCAGGTTTGGAATCCCATATAGGTCCCAGGGGCAGAATCAGGAGCCCCTGGAGCAGGACTGGGGTTCCATGTAGGCCCCTACTTCCACTTGAAAGTAGGCAAGACTAGGACTCTACAGGTGTTCTGTGGCAGAACTGGGGCCCCGGGGGAAAGACCAGAACTTTAAGGGGGTTCCTGGGGCAAGACTCGGGTCCCACAAGAGTCCCATGGGAAGGACCAGGAATTCAGGGGGGTCACTAGGGCCAGATCCATGTGGGTCCCTGGGGCAGCACTGGGTTTCCCTTGAGTAGAGAAGGATCTCTGCAGACATTTCAGTGACCAGCTCCCCCTCTCCACCTGGGGTCTCGCTGGGACAAATGCACCCGTGGCTCAGCTGGGACACATGCTGGGCACAACTCCCCCAACCCAAACCCAGGTGCTGGGATGTGCCCTCCCCCAGCAGTGTGGGGTGCCAACACCCACAACATCTTTGTCCCCCCAGGGTCCCCCGGTGCAGGTGCTGCGACGGTCAGCAGCTGGCGTGCCCGTGCAGGTCTATATGCCTGAGAATGGCGAGATTGTCACACAAGTGTGAGTGCCCACACCCCCAGCCCTGGGGCGGGCGCACGTCCTGGCTGGCCCAGGGGCGGTGGGGACGTCTCATGCCTCCCCACCCCGGCGTGGGGGCACGGGAGGGAGCCACAGCGGGGTGGCAGGGGCTGGCCCCCACCGTGGGTTCCCTCGCTGACACTGCAGTGCTGATAGGGACACTGTGACCCCAGTGGTTAAGGTGACTTTGGTGTCACCACTACCCTGAATTTGAGGTTCTGGTATCTAATAAAGGTGTTTTTTGGGATACGTCACTCTCCGGATGTGTCACCTTCGTGTCCCCTCTGAGGTCCCCCATCGCTGGGTCCAGCTGGCATTGCCAGGATGGGACTTCGAAGATTGGGGGTGTGGCTGTGCTAAGGGCAGTAATGGGGTGATAATGGGGTGATCTCAGTGCTAAAAGGGTGCCCCAGATCCAGCTGTGCACCCCTGGCACCCAGTGACCCAGGCTGGGAAAGGGCAAGGATTGCAAGGGAAGAATGGAATGGAGGTGAGGGGTGCAGGGTTGGGGTGCAGGAGGGTGCAGGGGCGGGGTGCAAGGGTGGGTGAAGGGATGGGGTGCAGGGGGAGGGAAATAAGGTGTTCGGGGAAAGGATGGGGTTGGAGAAAAGGTGCTGTAAACCAAAGTGATGAAGTGCAGGGAAAGGATGGGGTGCAGGGCAGGCGAATGAGTACGGGGGTGAGATGAGGTGGGAGAAGGGGTACTGGGAGGGGAAATGATGGAGAGTAGGGGATAGGGAAGGGATTATATTTAGATGTAAGGGACGGGATGCGGGTGAGGTGCAGGGAGTGGTGCAAGAAGGAGCGAATGGATGGGGTGCAAGAAGAGGGGAAATGGGTGTTGCCGGGGGAGTACAGCGGTGGTGGAGGGGGTGGGCGGTGCTAGAGAGGGCAGTGCCCGGGGCCGGCGGCGCTGCTCCAGCCGGTGGGGGCGGGCGGGGAGCGGTGGCTGCAGCGGGAGGCGGCGCTGGGGGGACGGGAGAGGGGGGGGACACCGGGCAGCAACCGAGCGCTGCCGGGCTGCGGCGGCACTGCGGGCCTGCGCCGGCCCCGCACCAGCGCCGGGAGACACCGTCAGAAGCGAGCGGCCCCGCCGCACCGGCACCGGGCGGCACCGGCACCGGCCGCGGGAGCGGCCCCGGTCCCGGTGTCACCGAGCAGCCGCGGCCCCTGTCCCGGGCAGCGCTGAGCGGGGACACCGGGCCCGGCCCCGGGATGGGGCCCGGCGGCCCAGGGAGCGGCTGGCCCTTGGCTGGGACCCTGCTGGTGGCCGTGGCCGCCTCGATGGGTAAGAGGCATAACGGGGGCCGGGGAGGGCCGTGGGATCCAGTGCCACCCTGCCACCGGACACGATGCCACCGGTGCCACACGAGGTTCCCTCTGCCGTACTAAGTCGTGCTACACACGGTCCCTTTGACCGGGGGTTGCTCGCAACGGTGTCTCCCCGGGCACTGCGTCCACCCCCCAAACCTCCCTCCTCTTTGCCGCTTTCGGAGTGTTCCCGGTAGCCGCTGACCCCCGGGAGCAGCAGGCACGGAGCTGGTGGCTAACCGAGCCGGGATGCTCAGCCCCGGGGAATTTGAGGGCTTCCTATGCTCGAACCCGTGCCTCAGTTTCCCCACTTGTCCCTGAGCTGCCATGGTCCCATTTTGGGCTGTGTGAGACCCGCAAAGCCCATTTCCGTGGCTCCCCGGCCGCTGCCCGAGCGCCTCCGGCCGCCCCTGGGCCTCGGCCCGTGGCTATTTCTGGGAAGACAGGTGGCTCCGGACAGAAATAGCGCGGGAAGTGCCACTGGAACACGCGGAAGGAGGGGAAGCTGGGGGGACCTGGAGGAATCTGTAGGGGCCGAAGAGCTGGGTGGGATGGAGGGGAGTCTGCAAGGGTGTAGGGCTGGATGGAACAGGATGTGGGGGTACACGGGGGCAGGATGGAGCAGGGTTTTAAGAGATATGGGGCAGGATGGACTGGGTTTCAAGGGAATAAGGCTACAGGCTGTGCTCATGTGAGGGATGAAGGGCATGGGGTGCAGCTGATGTCCCTGAGGGTGCTGATGGCCAGGTGCTCCAAGGCCCTGGTGATAGGTGGCTGTCCACAGTGGCCGGGGGTGAAGACTGCCTGTGGTACGTGGACAGAAACGGGTCATGGCACCCTGGCTTCGACTGCGAGTTCTACACCTTCTGCTGCGGCACGTGCCACCAGCGGTACTGCTGTCGAGACCCTCTGCGCCTGCTCACCGAGCGCCAGCAGCGCCACTGCCTTGCCTTCAGGTGCCACAGCCAGGGCTGATGGGGCTGGGGGCTCCCCTGAGCGGGACTGGGTGCTTGGCACTAGTACTAGGTGCTGGTGATGGGCATTTGTACTGGATGCTGGTCATTGTGTGCTATGCACTAGGCAGTGGTGCAGTGGTGCTGGAGACTGGTATTGGGCGCTGGGCAGTAGTATCTGGGCCCTTGTAATGGGTGTTGGGCATTGGGTGCTGGGTGCTGGTAATGGGTGCTGTGCACGGGTACTGAATGCTGGCCAGCGGTACTGAGGGGTGGACGTTGGTACTGAACAGTGGCACCGGGTGCTGGATGCTGTGCACTGGTACTTGGCGGGGGCACTGGGTGTTGGGCACAGTGAGTGGATGCTGAATGCAGGTGCTGTGCACTGGTTCCGAGCTCTGGGGAGTGGTACTGGGCAGTGCTACTGGGTTGCCATGCTGTTGGCTCTGGGTGCTGGGCAGTGAGTGCTGGGTACTGGGCACGGGGCAGTGGTGCTGGGTGTTGGATATTGGTACAATTGGGTTCTGGGCACTGGTGCTGTGCGGTGGGTGCTTTGCAGTGAGTGCTGGGCACTACTACTGGTTGCTGTGCACTGGGTACTGGTATGGGTACTGGGCTCTTGGCATTGGTACTGGGTGCTGGTATTGGGTTCTGGGCACTGGTACTGGGCACTGGTTTCTGTTCACTGGATGCAGTGCACTGATACTGGGCACTGCACACTGGGGAATGGATGCTGCGGGTTGGTCACTGATACTGGGTGTTGGCACTGGGTGTTGGATGCTGGTACTAAAAACTTGCACTAGGTGCTGGGCAGTGCTGGGCACTGGATACTGCTACTGATTGCTGGGCACTGGGTACTGGGCACTGCTACTGTGTGGGCAATGCTACTGGGTGCTGGGCAGTGGTTACTGGTACTGGATGCTGAGAGCAGCGCTGGACAGTGTCACTGGGAATTGGTACTGGGCACTTGGCAGTGTCACTGAGGTGGTGGGCAGTGGTACTGGACAGTGTCACTGGGTGCTGGGCATGGGGCAGTGGACAGTATCAGTGGGTGCTGGCTGGGAGTGTGTGCCCTAGTGCTCCCCAGGCCCTGCTCCCCACACCTGGGGGTCCCACAGCCCCAAGACCATCGCGGGCATCGCCTCAGCCGTGGTGCTTTTCATCGCCATCGTCACCACCATCGTCTGCTGCTTCATGTGCTCCTGCTGCTACTTGTACCAGCGCCGGCAGCACTCCCGAACCCCCCTGCAAGGTGTGGGGCTGGGGGGCAGGGATGGGGGTGCAAGAGGAGGGGGTGCCTGCAAGAGGAGGGTCCTGTAGCAAAAGGGGGTGGAGCAGGGTTGAGGGGGCCTAGAAGAATTCAGGGGGAATGGGGGTCTGGTGGGGTTCTGTAGGGATGGGGGATACTGGGATGGGGGTGAGCAGGAGGAGTGGGATCAAGAGGATCCTGCAGGTAAGGAGATGCAAGGTTAAGATGACCTGGGGGAATGGGAGGTGCATGAATGGGGGATGTATGGATGGGGGGTGCATGGATGGGGGGTGCAAGAGGAGGCTTGGTGCATGACAGTGCTGTAGGTACAGGGTGGAGGATTGGGGGAGCCTGGATGGAGGCCTGTGGGAATTGGGGTGTGTGTGGGTGGGCTATAGGGATGGGAGGTGCAGGAGGGTCCTGTAGGTAGAGAATGAAGGAGTTTGGGTAGAGGCAAGGAGGAGGGAGCCTGGAGGAATGCAGGGGAGGATTGGAGTGTGGGGGTTGGGCAGCAGTGATAGGGGGCTGCAGGAATGCTCCCGAGGTAGAGGATGGTGGGATTTTGAGGGGGCCTCAAGGAGGGCCTGGGGGTAGCAAAGGGGAAGTTGCAGGGACGGGGGCTTGCAGGTTCCAGTAGGTACAGGGTGTAGGGGTCTGGGCGGGGCTGGAGATGTGCAGGGGTGTTGGGGTGCAAGGTAGAAGCTGAAGGTATGAGAGGGAGCAGAAGAGTCCTGTAGGTGTGGGGTGGGGTTGGGTAGTGGGGGAGGCAAGGAGAAGGGGGGCTGTTGGAATGCAGGGTGGAATCGAGAGGGTGGGAGGGTGGACTGCAGGGATGGAGGCGTAGGAGGAGGGGTAGAGTACAGGGATGGGGGAGCAGGAGAGGTCCTGAAGTACAGAGTGGAGGGGTTGTGGGGCGGTGAGGTGGTGAGATGGCGTGACCTGAAGGGATGCAGGGGGAAAATTGGTCACTGGGCTGTGGATAACACCCCAGTGCCCACCGCCCTGAGGGCCACTGCCACCCTTAGGCACCGTCCTTGTCCCTGTTGCGGGGTGCCGCAGACCTCCCCAATCTCTCCTGCAGGCCCGGAAATCCCCCTGTCCAGCTACCCCCCTGCAGCTCCTCCAGCTCCCATCCCCGTGGACTCCAAAGCCGGCCCTTCGCCTCCCCAGCCTGGCTTCACCCCCATGGCCATGTATCCTCCGCCTGGCCCCGCTGCCCAGTACCCCACGTACCCCTCTGGCCCCCCTGTCTACTACCCTACAGGTGAGCACCGGGGGGGAACAGGGACACTCCCTGTTTCCCAGGGGGCCTGGTGGCCCCGTGACACTCTGTCTGCTCCCCCCTCAGCACCACCTCCCTACGTCCCGGCACAGCCCAGCTATCCTGGAGCATAAGCCCTGGCGGGGACCCTTGCACCTGCCGCCGGCCAGCGGGACCAAGCTGGGGACCCCTGAGAACCCCCCTGGCACTGGGGGGCTGCCCCAGCCAGCGCTGGATCCGGCTCTTCCTGGCCATCCTGGGGTGATCCAG
Source organism: Turdus rufiventris (assembly GCA_013186435.1). Lineage (NCBI taxonomy): Eukaryota > Metazoa > Chordata > Aves > Passeriformes > Turdidae > Turdus > Turdus rufiventris. The sequence continues at coordinate 110,786 of PYHW01009783.1, read as the reverse complement.
CGCCAGCAGAACAGGGCGGCCCTTGTGCTGCACACTGGGCCCTTTGTGGGTGCCCAGTCCCCGGCTCTGGGTGCCAGCAGCCCCGAGCACCCGCGGGGGGGTCCCCTGATGGCTGTGCACTGCTGTCTCCCTGCACACCCACCCCGGATTTACCCCTGGCTCTTCTTTCCCCCAGGGCTGGCATTAAACGATGTCTTGTGCCCACAGCCTGGTGTTGTCTCGGTGACTCTCTAATGCGGAAAGAAGGGGAGGGCAACACCCCCAACCCCCTCCCATGAGCTGTGAAATAGGGGAACATGAATTCCGCCCTCTCCCTTCTGCTCCCAAGACTTCTCCATCCCAAAATTGTGTTGGGATGGGTAATTCCCACCAAATCAGACGCTTGGATGAGCCAGCCTGGAGTGCTGCCACCCACCCAGCCCCCCTCACTCAAAACGGGGGTGTGAAACCACCCCTGGAATCTTTCAGATGAGAAAGCAGCAAATTCAGTGCTGGGATTGGGACTGTGGGTGCATGAACAATTCCTCTATCCACGCCCAATCTCCTGGACAGGAATAAGCAGGGAAGGGTGGGGGGGTGGTGTGTCACCCTGATGGTTGTTCCTGGTGGGATTCATCCCCTCCCCAGCATCGTTAGCTAAATTTGGGACCAGAGTCCATCAGTCTAGGAGAAAAGAGCCAAAGAGCCGCCTGAAAGGACAAACCCCTGTCCCATCTCCCAGGCCCCTGCACTCCATCACCCCCAAAAACCCTCTGAGGCACCCGGGGCGGGGGGAGCTGTGGGGGTGCAGCTCCGAGTTTTATTGAAGTGGGATGGAGAGGAAAAGAAATAATAATAAAAAAAAATAATAAAAGCAGCGAGGTGGGTTCTGGGGGGAGGGGTAGGGATGTGTGTACACAGCCAGCTGCGTGGGGGGCTCAGGATTTGGGGACCCCCCGCTCCCGGAGGTAGAGGTCACGGATTTCAGCCAGGTTGCGGCTGAGCACACCCAGTGCCTGAGCGATGCCGTGCAGCACAGCCGTGGTTTCCCGACGGCTCTCGGCGTATTCCCGGCGGAACGCCCGCATTTCCTGCACCAGCCGCTCATTGGACTGCACGAGGCTGAGCTGGGCACACTCGGGGGTCCCGTCCAGCCCCGCCGGCCCGGGGGGCCCCGCCTCTCCCGAGCCGCAGTGACTGAGCTGCTCGGTCTCCTGCTCCAATAGCAGGTTGGGGAAGTCGGAGCCCAGCGGCTCCTGCTGCCCGCCGAGGTCGCCGAGGGAGAGTTCGGAGGGTGCAGGGCGCGGGGGGCTCCGGCTCCAGCCCTCGCACAGCTCGCCGGGTGGGCAGATGCCGGGCCGGGGCAGCCGGCAGTCTGAGCCGCGGCCGGGAACGCCGTCAGCAGCGGCACCGTGGAAGGGCTCAGTCTTCACCTCCACAGGCTCCTCTTTCACCGGCTCCTCCTTGACACCTGCGGGAGGGACGGGGAGCACAGCGCAGCTGCAGGGATCTCCCGTGTCCCTAGTGCTCCACGGACCAAGTGACAGACCCTCTTGTGTCCATCGCTGTGCTCCCACATCCCCTCTCCTGCACCCAGTCCTGGTTCCATCTACACATATCTCCATAGTCCCATATCCTTCATGACGGTTCAATTCCATCCCGTGTCTCTTGACCCTCTCCTGTTTCCAGTACTCCCATATCCCTGTCCTGAATGTGGTGCCTCTATGTCCCTGTTTGGTCCTCATACCACCATGTCCCAGTTCTCACTCCACTAATCCCCATGGCCCTGTTCTGGTCCCAGTACTGGCATGTTCCTTGTCTCCTTGGTCCTGCCCCAAATCACTGTCCCAATCCCATCACGTCTTTGCCCTGCTCCCAGCCCCTTTTTAGCCCATGTCCAGGTCCCAGTACCCCCTGCCTTTTGTCCCTGTGCTAATCCCAGTCACCCATATCTTTCTCCTGATCCTGGTACCCTTCTGTCCTGGTCTCCTATGTCCCTGTTCTGGTTCTCCTACATCCCTGTCACCTGTGTTCCTGTCTCAATACTCCATGTTTGTATCCCTTTGCCTTGACTCTATGTTCCCTCTGTGTGCCTGTCCCACTGCTCCTGCCTCAGTCCCTCCACGCACCTGTACTGGTCCCATTGTCCTGGTCCCAGTTTTTCCCACATTGTGGTCCCAGTCCCCTCATACCCCTGCCCTGGCTCCCTGGATCTGTGTCCCAGTCTCTCCATGTATCTCTCCCAGGCCTAATGATGCCTTACGATGCCCTCATATCCCTCATGTCCCTGTCCCAATCCTCCATGTCCCTGCCACTGTGCCCTGTATCCATGTCCCAGTTCCCCATGGCATGATCCTAGTGTCCATGTCCTGGCCTTAATCTCCTGCGTCCCTGTCCTGGTCCCTCTACATACTTGTTCTGTTCCCAGTTTCTTGCTCCTTGTCCCCTGCTCTTGGTCCTGGTCTCCTGTGTCTCTGACCCAGAACTATGTTTCTGTCCTGGTCCTCTGTGTTCTGATTACTCCATGTCCCTGTACTGGTTCCAGTGCCTCTGTGTTCCTGTTCCAGTTCCCCATGTCTCTGTCCTAATGCCCCGTGTCCTGGTTCTCCAGGTGTTGATCCAGGGCCCCTGAGTCCCCATCCCCATTTCTCCATGCACCTGCCCCTGTGTCCTGGTCTGGCTGTGTCCCTTTCCTGATCCCCCACACCGTGGTCCTGGTCTCCTGTCTCCCTGCATGCACCTGCCCTGGTCCCAGCGACCTGTTTCAGTTTCAGTTCTCTTGCATCCAAGTCTCAGTCCCCCATGTCTGTATCCTGGACCCCCACATCCTGGTCACAGTATCTCCATGTCACTGTCACGGTCTCTTGCATCCTGATCCCCTCATTTCCTGGTCCTGGTCCCCTGTGTCCCTGCTCCTTCCATCCTCTCCCAGTCCCAGCGGTCCTGCATCTGTGTCCTGGTTTCCCATGTCCATGTCCTGGTCCCACACTCCCTGGTCCTTGTCTCTCTTGAACCTTTTCCTCCACGCATCTGTCCTGGTCCCAATGTTCCTATGTACCTGTCACTTGTCTCCACTTCCTAAACCCATTTTTCCATGTCCCATTCCACCTCTTCCGTGGGCCCTTTCTGGTCCCCCATATCCCAACCCAGTCCCCAGCAAATCCCTGCCCCGGTCTCCCATGTCTGTGTCCTGGTTCTTCATGTCCCATACATACACCTGTCTCAGTGCCTGTGTCTGTGTGCCGGTTCCTCCGCATCCCGGTCCCAGCACCCCCGTGACCCTCCCCCGTTCTCCCCCGTCCTAGTCTCGGTTCCGGTCCCCTATGTCCGTGTCCTGGTCCCCCATGTCCGTGTCTCCACTCTTCCGTCTCGGTCCCAGCACTCCCGTGCCCCTGTCCCGTCCCCCCGNGTCCGCTCACCGTGCTGTGCCGAGCCCTCGGCGTTGCGCATCGGAGGATCGGTTCCGGCGGGGCCGCGAGGACCCCAGACGGGGGCAGGGGCGGGCCCCGGGCCGGGCTCGGCCACGCCGTTCCCGTTGCTCCCGTTATTGCCGCTGCTCCCGCTGTTACCGTTCCTGGCGGAGGCCCTGCCGGCCGGGCCCTGCCGCTCCAGCCGGTGCCGGCTGATCTTGTCCCCGGCGCGGCGGCGCAGCCCCCTCCAGCGGTTCTTCACCTCGCCAATGTCGCGCTGGTGGCGGCCGGCGGCGTTCACCTTGTGCGTGATCCGCCACCAGATCTTCTGCTTCTCGTACGCGTTCACGGTACCGGCGGCGGCGCCGAACAGCAGCGGCTCGTACCGGAGCACTTCGCTCATCAGCACCTCCAGCTCCTGCAGCGTGAAGTTCGGCTTCCGCTTCAGCAGCCCCCGCCGCGCCCCGCCGCCGCCCGCCGCCGCCATGCTCCCCGCCGTCGCCGCCTCATGCCGCCGCCCGGCCGTCCATCGCCGCCGCCATGTACCCTGCGCCGGTTCCCCGGTACCGAGCGGGGGGAGCCGGACACCCCCCAAAGCCCCCGTGGGGCGCTGCCCGCTACCGGGGCCGCGACAGACCGGACGGGCCGGGGCTGCACAGTGCCCCCTACCGGCGCCGCCGAGCGCCGCTCCGCCCCCCCGCGCGTTAACGGCGGCCCCGGTGCGTTAACGGCGCCCCCTGCCGGCCCCGCCTCGCACAGCAGCGCGCCCGGTGCGTTACCGGCAGCTCCCCCTCGGGAGCTGTACTGCCCCGCTCCGCCCCGGGCCCCGTGGTTTCAGATGACGCCGTCAGTGTTCGGGTGACGTCCCTGGTGCTCTGACCCCGGGGCCGGCCGGATGCTCGGTGTGGGATGTCCCAATGGCCCCGAGGTGCCCGTTTGGGGCCACCCCAAGAGGCGGGAGTGTGGGAGCAAGGGGCGTGAGAACTCCCGGTACCGATACCGCTCCTCCCGCCAAAACGGCGTTTCACTGGTGCTGGGAGCCACCTCTCAGCCACGCACGTGGGTGTTTCAGGACAGGAGGAGCCTCCCAGGGGACACCCGGGTGCTGCTACACCCCCAAAACGCCCCCGTGGTGCCAGGGGAGAGAACAGTTCTGAATGACCCCGGGGGTTTGGGGTGACCATGGGGCAACCCCGGGGATTAAGGTGCCCAGTTTTGGAGTCACCCCGGGGTTTAGGATGACCCTGAGGCACCCTGCTCTGGATTACCTTGGAGTTCGGGGTGACCCTGGGGCAGCCCCAGGATACCCAGTTCTGATTGGACTCAAAGGGTTTGGGATGACTGTGGGGTGGTCATGGGGTGCCCAGTTCTGGGTGACTCCAGTTTTGGGGTGTCTGCATGGCTCTGGGTGCCTGGTTGTCCATGTCCAGCAGCAGCAGGGTGCCCCCTTTAGGGGGGTTCTGGGTGCATGGGTGACCACGGACACCTGCTTGGGGTATACAGGTGGTCCCAGGGTGCCCACTTCAGGATGGTCTGTGGGTGTGGGAGAGGGAAGAGCTGCCCCTGGCTGAGGTTGCTGAGTCCATTCCTAGTGACCCCCTGTGCCCCAGTCTGGGATCTGGGGGCCTGGATCTGTCCAGAGGCACAGGAAGCGGTGGGTGAGCTTTATTGCTGATGCAGTGGCCGCAGTCATATAAATCGTGATCAAGGTGTCATGACAGAAAGGATGGGGGGAGGGAGAGTGGGCATCACATGACTCCAAAACCTACTGCCCTCCTTGAGTTGGTGCTTTCCCTACTCTTTCTGAGGTGGATTTGGTTTCCATGCTCTGAGAGTTCTGGGGGTCCCCTCGCAGTGCTGTGGGCATGTACAAGTTGCCCCGAGTTCCTGGTCCCAGCCTGGCTCCCCATGTCCCACCACTTCATGCCTCCTCTCTCCCTGGCTGCTCCCTTCTTTGACCCTCCCATTCCTCCTGATGTCAAGCCTGAACCCTCAACTCTGCAGCCACTGCTGTGCTTGAATCCCAAAACTGCTGGCCACCCAGACACGTTGTGGTGATCTGATGATGGTCTGGGTGTCCCCTGCTCCCCCCACAAGGCTGGGGGTACTGCTGCTCACCCCAGGCTGGACCCTGGATAGAGGGTGCCAAACCCCTTCATTACACTCTGATGGGGGATTTCCATAAGGATCAGCTCTGCAGACCCCTGCTCTAATCTTGGCATCTCTGGCGGGGCTTGGTGCTGTAGAAGAGCGAGCTCAAAGGCTTCACAACAATCAAAAAATAAATACAACATCCTCCATCATGTCCTGCTGGGCCCGGCCCGTCCTCCGTGTCCTAGAGAGATCCCTGCTCCTTTTTGTCGGTCACTGCAGGTTCCAAAGGGCTTGTCATGGAAACAGTCACGAGAAAGGTGAGTGTCTGAGGGTCTGCCATGGGCTGCAGAGGAAAAATCCTCCTGCTCCCTACTGCAGCAGCTTCGGCAACTGCACCTGCAGAGAAGGATACCCGATTACCAGGAGAGCAATGGGAGGGGGTGCAGGAATGTCCCTGACATGGCGCAGGGACGTCCACATCCAGGGCAGGGTTAGATGGGATACTGGGGAGAAATTCCTCCCTGTAAGGCTGGTGAGGCCCTGGCACAGGTTGCTCAGAGAAGCTAGGGCTGCTCCATCCCTGGAAGCGTTCAATGCCAGGTTGGATGGAGACTGGAGCAACCTGGGATAGTGAAGGGTGTCCCTGCCCATGACAGGAAAGAAATAATCTCTAATGTCTCCTCCAAACCAAACCACTTCTCTTGGCCAGGCTGGCTGTCCCCCCACTCCAGCCCATGGATGGCCCAGCAGGGACACAAACCACCTGGAGTGTGCGAGACATTTCAAGGCTTCATGTAGGGGCCAGCATTAGGCCCTTTTGTTCCAGCACAGTTATTACTGCATGGGGTGCATACACAACAATGTGCTGCCCAAGGGTGAATATATGGTCCTCCTGTATTAAGAGGACAATTGCTGCCACAGCTTTCAAGCACCCAGGCCACCCTTAGCTAACATGGTCTAGCTGTTTTGAGAGGTAGGTCACTGCTCGCCACTGGTCCCCAAGATGCTGTGTCAGTACCCCCAGAGCAACATTCAGCTGCTCACATGTAAAGAGTTCAAAAGGCTTAGTCAAGTCCGGCAGCCCAAGAGCTGGGGCTGACATCAAGGAATGCTTCAGTTATTTAAAGGTAGATGAAGCTTCTCCAGCCATCCTGGGCCACCTTCCACCCCAGGGGCATGGGCTCAGCCACAAGAAGAAAAATAGCAAGAGCCCAGCGAGTTGTAAGTTACGGATGGCTTCTTCCTTATGTTCCAACCCCCGGATCCTGGTGGATCTACCCAACACAGGAGGTCTACCAAGGGATGGATCTGCACCTCTCACGTTCTCTGCCAAGGGATGGATCTCCTTTTGGATGCTCTGCCAAGGGATTGGCCTGCTGACCCCATCTGCTCTGCAGGGATGGTATTAAAGGATGGATCTTCCTTCCCCATGTGCTTGGCAAAGGGATGGATCTGCCCCTGTGCAGGGGTTGGGAGCATGGATACCCCACTCCAGAGAAGGACACTGCCAGAGTGACAATGGCTATGACCTCAGCCCCCAGCCCCACCCTGTATATGGGCCCCCCCCTGGCCCTGCACTTGCCTTCTTGAGCTGTTTGAGGTTGCTGGAGCGAATGGCTGCCAGGAGCTGGTCCCGTGAGTTCTTCTCCTGGACTGGCAGCACCCGGTCTCCTAACTTCCTCTGTGTGGCTGGTGAGAGCGAGTTCTTCAGGTTCTCGTTGATCATCAGTGGTGGAGCGAGCGGAGGAGGAGGTGGGGGTGGCACATTGGGTGCCCCCCCTTTCTTGGGAGAGCTTTTGGGGGAAGCCTTGGGGGATGGCTGTGGGGATGCCTTAGGGGACCCCTTTGGCAGTGCTCCAGGCTTGGGCACCTCTAGGAGGTCTTTCTTCTCCCCCCGTTCCTGTGCCAGTTTCTGCTCCTGGAGGCGTTTCTGCCTCTGCCTGTCCATGTTTCGGCTCAGCAGGTTGGTGACAGTCATGCGTGGCCCAGCCAGCTCAAAGTGATAGCCCAGCTTCAAGAGCGTGGTGTTCTCCTTCAGAAGCTTGGCAATTTCCATCTCTGTCTTTCCCCCACAGATATGCCGTTGGTTGTGGAAACGTAGCTCCGTCAGTGTGTTGTTCTGCAACAGTGCCCGGAAAATGGCCAGGATACCCTTGCCTGTGATGTGGTTGGAGTCCAAGTTGATGCTTGTCAGCACCTTGTTGGACTTGAGCATTATGGCAATGGCAAAAGCCACATGGTCGTCAGCACGAGTGTTAGCCAGCGCAAACACCTTGACCACAGTGTTGAATTCCAGGGCCTCGGTGAAGCGCACCAGGGTCTCGTTGTTGATGCAGTCAGAGTTGTTCACGTTGACCTCAGTCACTTCAGCGTCATTGTTCTTCACCTTCTCAATGAGCTCGTCAAAGATGCTGGAGGCTTCATCATCCTTGGCTTGATCTGCAGAGCTGCTGGAGGAAGGCTTGGAAGGGCTGCTCCCAGCTCCTGCCTTGGCCTCTTCTTTGTCCTCCACCTTTTCTGCCTTTTCTGCTTCTGCCTGGGATTTATCCTTCTCATCTGCCTTGGATTTTTTCACAGCTGAAGCCTTTTCCTCTTCTTTTTTATAATTTTCTTTCTTACCTTCCCCTCTTATGTCTTTTTCTGCCTGTTTCTTTGATTCTGAACTCTTCTCCTCCTTTTTTTCCTTCTCCGTGTCCTTTGATACTGAATCCTTTTCTTCTTGCTTTTTTTCCTTCTCTGCCTCCTTCTTTGCTCCTGAGACCTTCCCTTCTTCCTTTTTATCCTTCCCTGCAGCCTTCTTTTTAAAAGATGAGCTGTTTTCTTCCTCCTTTTTATCCTTCCCCACATCCTTCTTCAACTCTGAGCTCTTCTTTTCCTCATTTTTGTCCTTCCCTGTGTCATTCTTCAACACTGAACCCTTATCTTCCTCCTTCCTGTCCTTCCCCATCAGCTTTTTCTCCATGGCCTTGACTTTATCGTTCATAGCTTTGTTCTCTTTGCTCTTGGTTTCAGTCTCAGATTTACCTTTCTGGTCTGTTTTCTGAACATTTTCTTCCTTTTTAGAGTCTTTCTCCACTGTAGTATCTTCCTTTTTAGAGTCTTTCCCCACTTTAGCATTGCGTTTCTGGGCCTGGTCTTTGGAAGGAGATTCCTTTCCTTTTTCTTCTTGATTTTTGTCTCCCTTATTCTTGCTCAACCTGCTTTCCTAGTGAGAGAAAAACACCTGGGAATTACAGAAACAGGTGCCTCTGACCTACAGACTTGCCACCCCAGTCTCACTCTGACCTCTGTCACATGGGAACATGCTGCAGCCTGTGGCTGGCCTTTGGGAGAGGAATGTTTGGCCCAGCCGAAGTCCCGGTTCCAGGGAAGGGTTCAGCATTTGAGTGCCTTGAATGTAGGCAGAGCCTGCAGGACCCAGGTATGACGAGGTCTTGCTGCAGCTCTCCAAGGCAGCTCTGCTCTCCTTCTGCCTCCAGCCCCCTCCCAAAGGGCTCTGGAGGTCTGCAGGATATCCTCTCTAACAGGCCTTAAACTAACAAGCAGTAGAAGGCATCTTCTCTCATACCCTCTATAAGTTATAATTTTTTAATCATTTTTCTAACTAGGGATGGAGGTAGGGCCTGTCTCCCTGTGAGCCCCAGGTGCTTTCCCACCTTTCCTGAATAGTTTCCAGCTGGATGCTTTTCACACTCTGTAGCTCAACACTCTCCACACTGTCCTGGATGTCTGTGCAAGCAGGAGAGTGTCCACAGCAGTGTCCCCAGTGACACTGATGACCCAGCAGTCACTCCAACCCTGGGCTCTGCAAAACCATTTTTCTTTCAACAGCAGTTTGCACTTTTGAGCAGAAAACCGAGGAAATTGGAGCATGGCATTTATTGCTTTCTAATATATGAGGTTCTCCCAGCACATCTGCTACCAGTGTCCAAACACATCATAAAAGGGAAGGGCTTAACTTGAAGAGTCTGGGGGAAGAACTTTTGGTCATTTTTACAAGCACCTGACCCTTGCCCTTGGTACAACCTGCCCCGGGCATTGTCCTGTGACACAGCCAGCTGCAGCAGCTTGGAGACACAGCCAATGCCTCATTGCAGCCTACATCCAAGGCTGAGGGGCTGGGAGGGGGTCTCCATCAGCATTGGTAAAACCTTTGAGATGGTTCCCATCCTTCTCTCTAAATTGCCAGAGGGCAGAGTTAGGTGGGATATTGGGAAAAAAATTCCTCCCTGTGAGTGTGGTGAGGTCCTGGCACAGGTTGCCCAGAGAAGCTGTGGCTGCCCCATCCCTGTTCAAGGCCAGGCTGGATGGGGCTTGGAGCAACCTGGGATAGTGGAAGGTGTCCCTGCCCATGGCAGGGGGTGGAATGGGATGAGCTTTAAGGTCCCTTCCAATCCAAACTAGTCTGGGATTCCATGACTTGAAAGACATCCATTCCCAAGGGAGAGGAGTCAAGGCTTCAGGTGGCTGAAGGCAGATGAACTTGACACTGGAACCAAGTTTGCTGCACAGAGGAGGATCCTACCATAAATTTCACATCAAGGTTTGACAATTTAAATTAAGTTTATTTAAATTTGACAATTCCCTCCTCCGCAGCTAGGGAACACACAGGCCCTACCACTGGCCTGGCTCATCATTTTTGCTGGGGGGATTTTAGGACTCCAGGGAAAGGAGGAAGGAAGATGCTTCTGGGAGATGCAGCTGTGATGCCTTTATAATCTTCCTGGACCCTCCCACAATTGGGACAGCTTTGTGGCTTCCCCCAGTGCCTGGTAACCCCAAATCTGAATCCTGACACCCCAGTCTGCAGTCAAGCTGGTCTCCTTCTCTTCATCTGAGGGCTCCATGGTGTCCATGCTGGGGCAGCATGAGGCTGAGCTTTCCCCATGCACAGCACTGCCAGCCCTCTGGGACAGATTTTTGTGGAAAGAACTGGCTATGCATGGGCAGCCCTGGGGACTGTTTGTACCTGGTGTATAAACAGATGCCATTGGGGACGAGAGAGCTGTTTATTTAGCTAAGAGATTTCTTGGCTCCCTGGTGCAAGGCTGAACAGGGACAGGAAGGTTCATGCCAAACCCCTACAGAGCCTGGCCTGACATCCACACAGTCCCCACTGCTGCCACCCCAGGCACCAGGGATGGGGCTCACAAAGGGTTCCTGGGTGCTGTAGGGCAGCAGCTGATGCCACCTCCTCTGGCACTGAGCCGGGGGTCCTTCTCATCAAACTGTGGCCTACTCCCAGCACCAGGATGGTGCACAGATGCTTAGTGACATTCTGAAGCACCTCAGTGCAGGAGGAGGCCTGGCAGGAGGAATGTGGGATGAGGACACTGGTGTTTCCCGGCCAGTACCCAACAGGGCTCTCTAAGGTGTTTGGGAGTGCCCAGGTTGCAGGTTTCTGTAAGAAGGGACTTTTATCCTCCTCAGGGCTCTGCAACCCTTTGGTGACCACAGGCTGAGCATCCCTTGAGTCAGAGCCAGCCGTCTCATCCCACACCAACTGCTCCAAAAATCTTTCTCCCTCCCAGCCCAAGCTCACCCAGCCTAACACTGGGGAACTCTGAGTCTCCCCTGAGCACTCTGGGCACATAAAAGACCAAGAAGAGCAAAGGCTTTGGCCAGGGATGAGCGGATCTTGGAGAAAGGGAGAAAAACCCTGGTGAGAATGACCAGCAAAATTTCCCATGCTTGGAGAAAGTGATGGTTTACCCCAAGCAAATGAAACCAGAGGAAAATGAAATCCATGGCAAATCCCTGCTTGGGAAAGCTGCTGCAGTGCTTGCTGAGAATGTCCTGTTATCTGGTTAAAGCTTACATCCATGGATGTGTGGCCACATGTCCACGTGCTGCGGCGTGGGGCACGTTTGGGGGAGAAGAGACCTGGAGCCAGAGAACGGGATGTTAGAAAAGAGGTGGGGAAAAGGAATCAGGAGAAAGAGACTGGGAGAAGTCAGGGAAAAGAAGCTGGGGGAAAGGAGCCAGTTGTGGCCCCAGGCATAGGAACAAGGGAATGCAACAGATATGCAGATACCATCATGTGTGTTTCTACCACTGTGGGTAGTGCTTGTGGGATCATTTGCATCCAGCAAATTTGAGATGCATCAGAAGGATCTCATCTAAGAGCTGCAGGTTACTGGAAGAAGTGCTGGATAGTCACAGGGGGTGAGAGGGCTCATGCTGCTTCATCTCCTGTGAACCTGCCTTGGGAGAGCCCCTGGCAAGTGCCCAGCTCCAGTGGCATCAAAGGAGGAAGAATCAGGAGGGAAAAAAGTTCAGGCAAGAAACCAGATCTGTGTTTCTAAAACCAAGGGTCACTGTGACCCATCTCCATCCCTTGCTGAAGCCTGGGGACATCTCTAAAGCAGGTCTGCTCTGGGCCCTGCCTGAGGCCACATGTGTGCCCAGGAGAAAACATGGCCTTGTCCCCTCCTGCCTTTCCACAATCTCAGGGCTCTTGGTGTGTCCCACTGGCCCAGCCCACGCTGCAGGTGCCAGTCTCAGATGTCACCAGCCTACCACTGGTGATAATGCTAAAGAGCTTAATGCTAAAGATATCCAGGCTGGAAGTGCAGGTGGAAGTGGAGCTTGGTGGTAGAGCTGTGTGGCAGGGGTGGAGGAGAGAAAAAAGTACTTTTCTCCTGCTCTGGAACTCCTTGCTGCCCCCACGGCCAGCAGCACAGCTTCTCCTGCAGCCCAGCACCAGCCCTCCCCTCTTCATGGCCATGCTGAGTCCTGCCTGCTCACTCCTCTCTGCCCACTGGCATATTTACCTTGGGTACCTGAAAACCAGTGCTGCTGCACCCCCTCTGTGGCATTCCCTCTGCCACAAGAACATTTATTAGAGGAATATTTTTACACAGCATGTCAGACCTTTAAAATAAGCCTAATGAAAACAGCCTGGTAGTTGGTTGATTAATCACCAGTGTTTTGATGAACTGAGATGCCTTCCCGTTTCCTCTAAATAGACTAAAATGAGCATTGCCATGGCTTGTTAGCATTTGTAACCCTCAAACCCACTCAGATGTTGCCTTAAAAGGCAAAGGAGACTGGGAACTTCTTGCCTGGAATCTAAGCACTCGCTCCAGCGCTGAGTAAGGCATGGGGCTGGAAATATAGCGGAGGATGCGGAGAGTGAATCCGGAGGTGGAGTGAGAGTCTCACTTGCTGCCCTGAAAGCCCCACAGCTCATTTTGGGGTAGAAAATTACTGTTTTAACGGTAGTTATTGATCTGGCTGTTTGTTCAGCAGGTGGAATGTGGGCACAGTAACCCTGCTGTGCCCAGAGCAGGTTTCC
>PYHW01009783.1:26845-97884 GCA_013186435.1 Turdus rufiventris | reverse complement strand
GAGGAGAGGAGAGGAGAGGAGAGGAGAGGAGAGGAGAGGAGTTACCCAGGGATTCACAAATCCTGTACCCAAGATGACAGAAGGGGTACTTGGTGGCCCAGCAGCTGCTGTTACATCAGTCCCTGGCAGAAGGGAAATATGGAAGTATATTTGCAGAAGTTTAGTCTTTGGAAGGGGACAGCTTTCCCCAGCCTGCAGTTATTCTGAGAGATATGTCCTGGGATATGTCATGGTCCCAGCACAGCTGGATGTGCTTGGCTCAGCCAAAGAACAAGATGTGAGGTGGAATCTTGGGAGCATGAGAAGCTCCATACTGGCTCCAGGGAGCAGTATCTCACTGGGGTTCAAGGAGGGCTTGGCTGAAAGGGGGAAGCCAGAAGGCCCTCAAGATCAGAAGGGCATGGAGCTTCTGCAGTGAGTCCAGAGAGGCCACAGAGTTGCTATGAGGGCTGGAGCCCTTCCGATCTGGAGACAGACTGGGAGAGCTAGGGGTGTCCAGCCTGGAGAAGAGAAGGCTCCAAGAAGACCTTAGGCCCCTTCCAGTGCCTGAAGTGGCTCCAGGAGAGTTGGAGAGAGACTTGGGACAAGGGCCTGGAGAAACAGACAGAGGGCAATGGCTTCCCACTGCTGGAGGGCAGGCTTAGGTGGGATATTGGGAAGAAATTCCTCCCTGTGAGGGTGGGGAGGCCCTGGCCCAGGTTGCCCAGAGAAGCTGTGGCTGCTCCATCCTGGAAGTGTCCAAGGCCATATTGGATGGGGCTTGGAGCAACCTGGGATAGTGGAAGGTGTCCCCGCCCATGGCAAGTCTGGAATGGGATGATCTTTAAGGTTTATTCCCACCCAGACCATTCCATGATTCAAGAGTCCAGAAGGCTCCTCTGTGCAGGTGACTGCTGGCGATATGATCATGCTGGTCCCCATGAGGAAAGGGGCATGTCAGCAAAAGATCTCAGGCCAAACCTGCACTTGCAGCTCCTGTGAAAGTGGCTCCAGGAACAGTGAACTCAACTCAACCTGCAGCCATGCCATTGGCTAAATCTCTAATATCACCTGCAGCTGTAGGGGCCTCTGGAAGCTGAGTGTGAGACTTCATTCCATGATGATATGAGAACCTCAGGAGCATCACAGGGGGAGCCTAAGCCAGGATCAAGCCCATCCCAATTACTGCTGGGAAGTCCAGGGTCAGCTCCAAGGTGGCTAATGGTAGTTTCTGCATGTGCATCGGAGCCCACCACAACCCTTCTCTGGGGACCCACTGCCTCCCTCCTTTCCAGCTCCCCTGGCAGGGCCATGCTGGCTGTCTGGCACATGGATTTGGCCACCGACAAAGACTGTCCCCCCAGAACTGTGCTCCTGGCAAAGCAACCGCAACCCCTCCAGAGCTGCAGACTTGGGAATAATGCCCAGGCCAAGGAGTTGTTCCTCTCTCCCAGCCTCTGCTGGGATAATAAATTCCTCCTGTAGCCTATGGGACATTTTCCAGTTCATCTCTTGGCATGGCATGGCTTAGACATGCACCAACACCAGCACACCTCCATTGGTCCCACACAAATTCTGATTGGCTTTTGGAGCTGGAAAAACAGGGAAGTAGGGAAGCCCAGGGATGAGGGGAGACCTTTGAGTCACAGACAGGTGATTCACCAAAATCTCTTGGTCAGCTGCAAGGGTCCCAGGTGAGACTGGTGAGGGAAGGAAACTGGGTTGAGTTACTTGAAGGAGCAGGTTTAGGGATAATTATGGATCCATGACTATCAAGCCAATCTGCTTTCACTGCTTAGGGGGTTTCAGTCTGTCCTACATCCCTTTATAGTGCTGCTGCCAAGCCCTAAATTCTCCAGAGCCACCATAAGACTCTGGGACTGATTACACAGCTCTAACTTTGGGCATCACCCTCTGAAGGCACCTGCCTACCTGCCAGACTCTAAGGACCCCCATGTTCCCTCTGTCCCACCTACCTATCCCAAATCCCAGAGGCACCAGCATCCCTCCACCCCTCAGTGTGACCCTGGGGCTGAGGAGGCTGAGCACAAGCCCTGTGAGAGCTCCCCAGGGACAGGGATGTCCTCCAAGACTGCCCCATGCATGGAGAAGCTGTTGAGGGGTCTGGGGGCAAAGGCAGGGGACGTTGCAGGTTGTTTGATGTTCCTGGTATTTGGGTAACTGCTCCTAGAGAGGGTTGCTAGAGTCAAGGCAAACCACAACAAGCTGCCCAAGCTCTTTTCTTCCATTCCTCAGCCAATTTTGAGTAACCTAGGGACAACTCAGAGCCAAGGACATTCCCAGAAAGAATACTGTGGCCTTGGCTGAGTCCTGGGAGCTGCTGAACCTGGATTACCAGAAACCTGCAGAGGAAGCAGGGCTGCAAGGCTTCTGCTGACCCTGGGACACCCTGGACAACCCTCCTGCTCCTCAGCTGAGAGCAAATATCATGGGCAGCTTTGTGGGAGACCCTGCTTACATCCCTGGGGCTCCTTGAGAGGATCAGGCAGCAAAGAGTTACTCTTGGAATGTTTGGACTCTTTTGGCACGAAGGAAGGTTGAAAGGACCTCAGCTTCCAGCACTAAGACACACATGACCCCTGGCCATGCTCTGTGTGCTCAAGCCCAGAGAGATGTAAACAAGGAATTCAGCTTTTCTCCTTCCCTTCTGCCCAGACATCTCTCACCCCAAATATCACTGTGACTCAGGCCAATGTTTTTAAAAACACCCCTTTCTGAGATGCAGAGCTGTTCTCCAGAGATTGGGCAGCTTCTGGCCCTGATTGTGCCTTTTTTTTTTTTTTTTTGTGAATTAAGGCTGATAAATGTTTTAATTTGGTTTCCTTTAACAGAAGAGCTCCAGCCCTTCCATTCCATGGGGACACATAGCCATTTTCCAGAAAGCTGTAAAGCCACTGGATACTCTGCAAATGCAATTTTTTTCTCCTCTAACAAAATCAGGTTTTAGAAGATCAGGTTTTTCTCTTCTCTTTGCTGTACTCCCAGATCTTCTCCTGGCACTGGCATGGCTAAACTGGATATTCTCAAGATGAGACCTTCTCCCTGGTTGTCTCCTCTTCAGGGATTGAAAAGGGCAGGGAATGCCAGTGATTAAAACTATGAACACCTCTGAGCTGGATTTCTGCTCAGTGCACTTTGTGAGAAGCCTACAAAAAGCATTCACTGGATTTTTAGGAACAGGAGAATTGCAATTCAGCCCTAGTGAGTCTTAATTCTACCTCCATCCTCAGTTATAAGGGCTGGATGCTCAAAGAGCAGGACACTGCTCCCAGTCTACTGGCAATACATGGACACATCTCCAGGTCCCTTGCTAGTGCAGGTATCCAATGGATCCCATCCAGCAGCCATCACAGACACCCCCTGGCAGTGGGCACCTGGTGCTGGAAGATGATTCCAGGTCCTTGAAGCAGGTAAGATGAGACCAGCTCCAGATGCCTACCTGGAAAATCATACCAGTTTTGCTGGTCATTGCTTTGCTTGTCACTCCGTTAAATAGTTTGTGGAAAACAGGAGCATCAGCTCCTCAGGCTCTGGCACTACATGGAGCTGCATCCCAGGACAGAGCACTTAGTGGGCATAGAGCCCGGGCATGCCAGGGGTCACCATCTCTGGTTCTTGAGAACTGGAGAATTCCCTGTAAGGAAGCAAATGGCAATCATTCTCCTTGGCAGAGGCTGCCATGGTGCTCATTCCCATGACAGGCATGTCCAACATATGCCATGGTGCCCCTGTCAGGAGGAGGGACCCTTTGGAGCCCTCAGCAGCATGCAGCATAAATCCTGAATACAGTATATAAGCCTTGGGGTGCTCAACACATGGTCAGGGGGCTGTACAGGACACCTTTATGACCTGGGCTGGTGCCTCTCCAGTTGTGTTTCAGGAAATCACAGAATAATGAAATCACCGCGATTAGAAAAGCCCTCTAAGATCATCAGTTCCAACCATTCCCCAGAACTGCCATGCTCACCACTCACCCATGTCCACAAGAGCCACAAACACACAGCTCCTAAATCCCTCCAGGGATGGTGACTCTACCTCTGCCCTGTACATCCTATGTCAGTGCCTTACAGTCCTTCCCATGCAGAAAATTTTCCCCAATATCCAACCTGAACCTCCCCTGGCACAACTTGAGGCCATTTCCCCTTGTCCTGTCCCTGTTCCCTGGCAGCAGAGCCTGTCCCCTACCTGGCTGCTCTCTCCCATCAGGGAGTTGTGCAGAGCCAGAAGATTCCCTCCTGGGTCTCCTTTTCTCCAGGCTGAGTCTCCCCAGCTCCTTCAGCCACTCCTGGGGCTCCAGACTCTTCCTCAGCTCTGTTCCCTTCTCTGGACGTGCTCCAGCCCCTCAATGACTTTCTTGTCCTGAGCAGCCCAAAATCGTTCCCAGGACTGAAGGTGTGATGCCAGCAGTGCCAGCACAGGGCATGGGCATTGCCCTGGTCCTGCTGCCATACTATGGCTGGGACAGGCTCTTGTTTCCACAGCTCCAATTCCTTTGTTTTCATCCCTGTTTGCTCCATATTCTGGGCAGAGGAAAGGACAGAGCAGGACTCGACCCTCCATGGCATGTCTGTCCCCTGCCATCCTGCCAACCACACCTTGCCTTCAAAACATGCCCCCTGACTCTGAGATCCTCTTGCTCCATCCCGCCACGATTCCCACACAGCACAGGGTGAAATGGAGCAATATGACCGGTTAATCCCAGCGTCCTGCTGAGAGCTGAGTCACTGAGATGGTTTTAGCACACACGTGATGTCATAGTGCTACGAAAGAGAGGGACACATAATGGACCCAGCTCTTCTCCTCCTCCATGTCTATTTATCAGCTGAACATAAACACATATTAAACCTCCTGGACAGCTCAGCCCATATAAGCTAAACACTCCAAACACTTCCATGGATTTATCTGCACCCCAGTTGTGCTTTATGTAAATATAGAACACAGATTTTTACTCTTTTTTTCTTCAATTGACAAGAAATCCATGGGTTTTTTTCCTGCTCGTGTCCTTAGATGGACTGTGGATCTCCCAGACTTGTGTGTGCTTTTGTTGTGAGCTCCACATCACTGGGAACGCTGTATGCTGCAACTTGCCCTGGTAACAAAAGGAAAACCAAGGAAAGCAAAGCTTCTGTCCCCGAGGGCATCACAAAAACACCGATCCAGCTGTGAAAATCTTTCTCACAACATTTTTCTAGGAATGCAGCTCAAAGATGCCTGTTTTCCTGCTTCACATTTTTCAGCTGTTCCCCACACTGCAGATTTTTCTGGGAGCTGCCATGGGATTGTTCCTACTTCTATGTTTACCCTAGAGGGTTGTTTTATCATCCGCTGCAGTAACAGCTTCTGCTGCTCATCCCTCTTGTTACAGGGTTGGGACTTTTTCATAAACTTATAATGAAACACCAGAGCACAGACCATAGTTTTCATTTCTGAGCAATGAAAGGGATCTCCTGGGCTTCACAGAATTACAGAATCAATTTGGTTGGAAAAGACCTCTAAGATCATCTAGTCCAATCTGTGACTGATCCTCCCACCTTGTAACCCAGCCCGGAGCACTCAGTGCCACGTCCAGGTGTTCCTTAGACACCTCCAGGAAAGGGGACTTCACCATTGCCCTGGGCAGCCTTGTTCAGTATATGACTATCCTTTCCATGGGGAAACTCCTTGTGATGTCCAACTTGAACCTCCCCTGGTGCAGCTTCAGGCTGTTTCCTCTTGTCCTGTCCCATCCTTTGCTCCCTGGGAGCAGAGCCTGACCCCCACCTGGCTGCTCCCTGCTGTCAGGGAGTTGAAGAGTGACTTGTGCAGCTGGAGGGTCCATCTGTGGCCTCCTTTAATGACTGAATAGGAATGGCTCAATAATTTTGGTTGCTTTCCAAATGTGTGACTAATTTGGATGTCTCTGGCCATCATCCATGGAGGAATGCAAAGCCCAGGAAGCTGCCATCTCTATTTCCCTCTGTGCGCTGCTGGAAGTACCCACTGCTTTGCCCACTGCCCGTTCCATGGGACAGAAGCCACTGGAGAAGACTCTGTATGGATGTCCCAGTGTCACCCACCCCTTTCACCTCTTTTGAAGGCCAGAGGCTGTTCAGAACAATGTATTTTGGTCCATTCTCTCCTGTGAGAGTGGCAAGGCCCTGGCACAGGTTGCCCGGGCTGTGGCTGTTCTGTCCCTGGAAGAGTCCAAGACCAGATTGGATGGGGTGTGGAGCATCCTAGAATAGTGGAAGGTGTCCCTGCCCATGGCAGGGCTGGGTGGAATGTGATGGGCTTCAATGTTCCTTCCCACCCAAACCAGTCTGGGATTCTGGGATTCTTTGGACTTGATGATCTTAGTGGTCTTTTCCAATCATAAAGATTCTCTGATGAGGGAAAAGATCAGAAAGGCAAGAGCTGGGAATTAGTGAAGACTCTTGGAAGGGAGGAGGAATGGTCTTGGCAGTCAACAGAACCAGCTGATAAACAGAAGAACAGAATTTCAGTACACATGTTAGGGACAAACTGGGAAGATGCTCAAGGAATGATATAACTCATGCTATATGCTTGTTTACAAATTCCCTTGAGTCTGAACCAGCGAGTTAAATAAGGAGCTTGTTTTTCCTCTAGATATTTTCATGAAAAGATGACAAGCTTTGAGCATTAATAAGAAATTTAAATCCTGGCTTGTTTGTCTGTGGTGTTGAAGAAGGGCTCACTGCTGAGGATCTCCACTTTCCATGGAGGGAAATCAAGTGACTGGATTAAAAATTACCCAGCAGCAAGTTCCAAGCCTGGGAGAGCTAGAAAGGAAGGCACGACTTTTTACAAGGAGCCTGCAGGGATAAGGATGCATCGACCTGGAACAGGAGGAGGTCTTGCCTGCAGAGGAGTGCACTTAGTGAGTGGGATATCCAAGAGAAAGCAAAACAGTGCTGGAAGATAACTGAACCACCTCAGCTTCTCATGTGAGAAGGGGGTTCAGCCTTCACGAGACAAAAATGCACTTTGCACATCTGGCCCCGGCTGTGCAAAATGGCACTGGCATCCAGTGTCCCCTGTTCAGAGTCTTCTCCTCCAGGAAGCTGGTCCCTGAGCTTCCATGGAAAGAGACACCCATGACATGAGTATCTTCATAAAAATTTGGTTTGTGACCCTGGAATGACTCCCCTCCATAAGCAGGATAATGTTCCCTCATGCAACTTCCCTGCACTTCCCAGCCAATCATGCTTGACGCTGCATAAAATCAAATCAAAACAAGCCCTTGGGAGGCAGGACTGGGAGCTCTGATGGGATTGGGACTTCCAGGTGTCCCCCTCTTACGGGTGAGCTTCAAAGAACATTTGGACAACTCTCTGAGGTACATGGTGGGTGGGATTTTGGGGTTGTCCTATGCAGGGCTAGAAGCTGAACTCAGTGATCCTTCCAACTCAGGATATTCTATGATTCTGTGAGCAACCAGGGAAGATGGTGATGCTGGAGAAGGGAAAACACATCAGATGCTTTCTGCCTCTGCCATCAGGTGCTTGGTATTGTTGGGTGAGGTCAGGTGGGAATCCAAGGAAAGCCAAGAACAGCTGCAGGTGGATTTTGTGGAATGCTTTGGAAAGTAAAACCTCCTGTTGTGGACTTGGCAACTGTTAAGGAGGACTTGTCCACCAAAGCACCAGTCTATGGCACGTATGGTTCACATGAAGATCCGTCCCATGGGATAGCTCTTCTCATCTAGGTCCCATCTGGCAGAGGTTTCCTGAGAGTGTTTAGGGCTCACCAAATGCCAGTGGGAAAGATCATGGAATTATAGAATGGTTATGCTTGGAAAGGACATTAAAGATCATTCCCTTAAAGAGCATCATGGAAGAGACTCCATGGATGCGGTGTTCTCTCTGCACAGACGTGGTTTTTATAGATGTCACCAGCAATAAAGGAACTGGATCAGCTCCCAGCAACCCCGTCTCCTCACACAGCCCAGGTCTCAGAGAAACCCGCAGGTACGGCTGCACAGAGCCCCTGTGCCCTGGCACACTCAACTTCTCTTGAATGATGCAAGGATTTCAAGTGACAGCAAGTCAGTTGTGCCCCAGGTAACTCATGGAATCCTAGACTTGTTTGGGTGAAAAGGGACACCTCCCACTATCCCAGGTTGCTCCAAACCCTGCCTATCCTGACCTTAGACACTTCCAGGCATGGGAAGCCACAGCTTCTCTGGGCACCTGTGCCAGGGCCTCACCACACTCACAGGGAAGAATGTCTTCCCAATATCCCATCTGATCCCACCCTCTGGCAGTTTAATACCACAGCACCGACTTCACAACATGTTTCTAACCAGAATTTTTCTCATTTTGTCTTTGCCTGTGACAGTAAAGAGTCTTGAGCTGCTAGAAATAATCTCTTTGTTTATCAGCTAATGAATATTAATTTAATTCCAGCTCCCGCAACACATAGACCTTGTTGAGTACATCCAGAGAGGGGCACTGGCCCAAGCCCCACCCTTGAGCTGGGTTATACTTCCACGCATTAGCAAGACAAAGTTAAGATTAATTAATTACTGCATCACCAATATGGGAATTTGGCTGCCCAGTGTGGAAAGGTTGGGGCAAAGCTCACGTCTATTTTGGGCTGTTTATAATCTGCTTCCTAGTTACCCAAGTTTGCCCTTTTCATCACTAAGATGTGATATTATGTAGTTAACAATATTTCTAAATATACCCACTTCTCCCAATATTTAAGTGGAAATGGAGGTGCCTGGAGCCAGTGCAAGAGCAGGGCAATGACTGCAAAACAGCAAGATGGGCAGAAACTCAACCTTTCCCTTCAAAATACCTTATTTTGCTCGTTGGAGGAATTCCTGCACATCCCAGCTAACACACAATGTCCCACAATGGCGATTCCCATTAGGAGGCATGGAAGAACAGCAGGGAGGATGTAAGAAGGACATTGAACTTTTGAAGCAAGTCCAGATGAGGCCATAGAGATGCTCTGAAGACTGGATCCCCTCTGATCTGGAGACCCCCTCAGACTGGGAGAGCTGGGGGTGTCCCAGTTGGGGGGATCAGAGCATCTCTGTGATCTCCTCCAGATTTGCTTCAGAATATTGGGAGCTGTTGATGGAGAGGAGCTGGGATGGACATGTATGGGGTGATGCCTGCACACCCTGGGAGAATGCCAACCCCGTGGGAGTGCAGCCACCATGGGTGTACTAGCTGGCACAACATGAAATCTGCTGACACATAAGAGGGATTTGTCATTGGAGACTTGGAGCTCTGAGCAGCTGAGGGAGAGCTCGGCACATGCCTGGGGTGCTCTGGATGGCTCCATGTTCTCATTCCATCCTGCAGCAAAACATAGCCCTGGGGCTTCCTAGGACAGAGGGTACCATCAGCTTCCTGCACTGTTTTTTGTGACTGTTCCCGTGGCGTGATCATGCCATCTCATCCCATCCCATCCTCGGGCCAGCATGATCTGATGTGCCAGCACCACAAGCTGGCATTTTCTTGGTGCTAATCCCAGATCCTAACAATGGCAGGGAGGAAGTGGTGTAGGATATACTTTTTTTTTCTTGGCCTTCAGGGATTGAAACAGAAGAAGAAAGTCAGTTCTGCCCTATCCAGTTACTGCAATGCGATCAAACTGGGCCACTTTCACTGACAAATTTGACCTGTTGCCAATTTGCTTTGTCTTCCATGTCCTGAAGCTCCTGAACTGAGAGAGCAGCAGTAGCTTTCCAGGACCCCTGTGCTGCCCTCCCCTCCAGCCAGAGCCCTACCCTCTCCCAGGTGTCCCTCCTCCCAAGGCCATCCCCTTCCACATCCCAAGTCCTCTCCCACTGCACACACACTCTCAGGCATTTTCAAACAACATTATGTTTAACCAGGCAATTTCTCAGGTCTCTTTTAAACAAAACGCATATTTCCTCCCTTCCTCCTGAACATAGACACTTGACCAATTCCCAGCCAACCCCCCATGTTCCAACTGAAACAGCAACACAAGTTGCTGTCAAACCCAAATGTCTGCCCACCTGAAAAAGCAGATTTTTCAGTGTCACCTCTTGGGATCACCTGCAAAACAGAGGTGAAAACCTCTTGGGATCACCATGAAAAACACTGGCATGACTGGTCCCACATAACAGCATTTCCCTCTCTAGGGAGAGGGAACATAACATATTTTGCATAACAGCAAAATTTCCCTCTCCAGGCAAGTTTGTCCTGCAGCACCTGCACTTCCCCACCAGAGAGAAATTTTTCTTCTGGTGAGGAAATCAAGGCAGTGCCCTTGTGGGCATGGCACTCACTGTCCCCCAGACCATGCCAAGCACTACATATAGAAGGTGAAAGCTGTTTCTTATCCTCAGAACCAGAAGGGCTCCCAGGCTGCCCAGGACAGGGGTGGGGAAGAACAATTTAACCCCTTGTTCAGCTGTCCAAAGTCTATCTTCAGTTATTTCTCCTACAGGTGCAATTTTCATTCCCACTCCTCCCAATATTTAGAAGTGAATAAGGCTGCCTAGGCCATAGTCAGAAGAGGACCCTCCTATATAAACTCCATAAATATCCAGAAAGAGAAATTTCCAAGTGCTCTGTGGTAGTTATATATTGATTACCCAGCTGGAAGACCCAGGGTACAGCTGGGTGACCTGAAATAAATCTGGAATCAGCAGCCACATAACACTTGGCTCTGCTTGTGCTGCCAGCACTCCCCAGCCCTGCCCTGGCACAGCAGATGCGAATCCTACCTGCGACATGAAACCAGCCCGTGACCACATGGATCAACTGCTGAAGAGTCGGTGTCTTTCACTTTCTGGCTCAGCCTGCCATGAAAAACTAGGGAAACCAGATACTTCCCAGGCTTCCACAGACAAAGCACATACCAAATATTCTTAGTGCTGAGGTTAATAAATGTTTCAGAACAGTAGGAATGGCTCCCACTAAGTCACAACACAAGAAGAGAAGAACTGACACGAATCTCTTGAGCTCCAAGAAAACTCTTTGCCAGGATTTGCCAGGTGCAGAGAGGGAGATAAATGTACCCAAATCAAAGTAAAAGAAGGAAGTGAACAATTAATTAAGTGAACAATGAATTAATTAAGTAAAATGCAAAACAAACGGCATGGGGTAAAAACCTGCTTCTCAACGTGATTTCCACAAAGCAGCAAACATTTTTATTCCACAAGAACCAGACACTATTTGTTCTTTTCCATAAGAACTGAAAGAAATGAGAATCCAGAGATCTCAAAAAACAAAACAAACAAACAAAAAAAATACAACACCCCCGCCCAAAAACCCCCAAAAAACAAAACAAAAAACCAAACCAAACCAAACAAAAAAAACCCCAAACAAACAAAAAACAAAACCAAAAAAACCCCCGCAGCCCGTGGGATCGCTGTCACTGCACCAGCCCCTCCAGCAGCCTCCTGGGAATCCCAGCTCCGCTCCCAGCCCTGCCCAGCGATGTTGGAGCAGGGGCAGGGAGAAAATCTCTGGCACAGTTTTTAGCATTGCTAGTAACACCTGGATTTTTTGGGCCACCCTGTTACCTCCCGGAGTGCCTGGACCAGCTCCCTGGTCTCTCCGGGACAGCTATTCAGCAAGCGCACGCCTTTCTCGGTTTTTGTGTTTTCCATCCCGTCCCTCACTCAGCCCGGGGGGGAGGGGGTTTGAGGTGTGTTCCCACCTTTCCCGGAGCAGCAGTGTGGGATGTGACTTACATCTATCGAGTGCTCCCGCTGTAGGAGCCTCCTGGTGTCCTTGTCGTGGTGGTTGAGCGCCGTGTCACAGTTTTGTGGGCCAGGTGAGGAGTTTTCTGATTGGTTTGTCTGACTGCTCTCCACAGGGATGCTCGCGTCCGCATCCACCACATCCAGCTCCTTTTCCAGCTCCTCCATCTCCTCTGGAGACAAAGTAGACAATAAATTGTCTATATCTGGATCTTCACTAACTTGTCGCCGGTATTTGGCCACTTTGGACATCTTGGCTCGCTGGCGAGACACGGTGGCGGCTGTGTGGTACCCAAAACAGGAGGAAAAAAAAAAAAGAAGCCGAAGCTCTAAGGCTGCTTCCCGAGCGGCAGCAGGTGCTGAAGTGTTAAATCTCAGCAGCTCTCCGACCCGGGATACGGTGGTTACCCAGAGGGGCCACCCCTCGGTCCAAGAGTTGGCCAATAACAGGATCTAGTGGCAGCTTGGGCGCTGGGAAGCCAATGGAGCCCGGCGGGAGGCGGGGAATGGTGCTATCAGAGGAGCTTGAAACCCGAGGACATTCCAGGGAACCATGCAGAGCTACATGACCAAATTTAGTCCGAAGCATTTCGCCTTTTAAAGGCAATGGGCCAACCTAGTGAGAAAACAGGGAAAAATGCACCAGCCGGCAGGCCGGGGATGGGGGGTGGAGGAGGCAGCCGCAGCCTGTTCCATGGGGGCTGCGGGGCTGCTAAAGTGGGCAGCGTGGCTACGAAGGGATGGAGGGAGCCTCTGCTGTGACAGTGACAACTCTTAGCTAAAAATCAGCATGGAAGGATCCTCTCCAGAAGTTTTTCCTCTTTATCCCGCTGCAGTCTGGGATCGGTGCCGTCAGCCCCCCGGCAGAGAGCTGGAGGTGGGTGGTAGTGTTGAGGCAGAGCTGTTCCAGCAGAGGAATGGAGGCAGCAGGTAGCGAGTGCTCCTGGCTCTGCAGACCTGACCCCTGAGGACTGTCAGAGCTCCTACCGACCCTCAGACCCTAAGCAGCTGTTCCTGCAGCTGCTCTTCCTCACACACTCCCACATCCCCTCACCAAGCCCCAAAGACATCCCTCCTTCTACACAGATGGAATTCCTGAGTCTCCCCTGCTTCTGGTCCAGGCAGTGCCCTAAGCTTGGCCTTTGGCTGGCAGCACCAACTTTTCATTTCCCTAATCTATACAGAAGCTTTACTAGCACGTGGGAGCTCTCCCACAGGGACAGAAGACAGGCTTTTCTTGTAAAGTTTCCAGGCAGCTTTACCCCATCTCCAGCATTTTGTATACATTTGTTATCCTGCCAGCTTCATCCTGGTTTTCTTCATCCTTTATCATCCTCCTAATATTTACTGCCTGCTCTCAGGCCTCTCTCTGCTTATCCAATCAAGGAGTCCTTTGGTGTTTTTTGACAAAATAAGCTCTCCTAGGATTTTCCTCAGTCTAATCACCTCCTTCACCTGTCTTTCTGGCCCTGCACACAGGCCATCGGGTGCTCCAGGTGAGTCTCCTAGTGCCGTGTGTAACAAACTACAGTCCCCATCCTGACAGGAAATGTACATTCTTGGTGCATTCCAGAATTTTCTTTATCTCCAGTGCTGCAGTGCCCAGGTCCTGCTCATATCCTTCCTATGATTCACCAGCAGGGCTGAGATTTTTTCCAGATTGTAGAAGAAACTGTTGGGTTTAGTTTCCAAGCGCACAAACTTAAACATTGACGTGGTGAATTCCATCCCCATCACTTCTGTTTCCCTGATCCCGCAACCCTGGTCTTGGTGCTCACTTGCATTGGGAAGGACAGAGTAATTTTCTTCCCCAGCTGGCCTCAGACACAGAATCATGGGATGGTTTGAGTTGGAAAGGACCTTAAAGCTTATCACATTCCACCCCCTACCCTGGGCAGGGACACCTTCCACTACCCCAGGTTGCTCTAAACCCCACCCAGCCTGGCCTTGGACACTTCCAGGAATCCAGGGGGAGCCACAGCTTCTCTGGGCAACCTGTGCCAGGGCCTCCCCACCCTCACAGGGAACTGTTTCCTCCCAGTATTCCATCTAATCCTGACCTCTGCCATTTCCCTTGGCCTGTCACTCCAGCTCCTGATAAAAAGTTTCTCTCCATCTTTCTTGTCTCTCCTTCCCTGACACGGCCACAGCAGTGACAGTGCTGAGGGCAACAGAAACCACAGCGAATTTAGTCTTTGGTGTCCATTTGGTGCCGTTTTTACCTGAAGAAGCCAAATGAGTGCCTTGTTTGTTCCACCTTAGTCTGAAGCATTTCAGTCCATTAATATGGCCCTGGATCTAAGGTACTATCTGGTCACTTTCTAGGATTCAAAGCTAGAAATGTTTTAACACTGTGTGTTTTGGAAGAGAAATTTGAGTTACAGAGTCTGAGGGTGAAAGAAATTAACTGACAGGAAGGTGGACCTAGTTAGGTGTCAGGCTCTTCTCCCAGGGAACAAGAAACAGGACAAAAGGAAATGGCCTCAAGTTGCATCAGTAGAGGTTTAGGTTGAATATTGGGAAAATTTCTTCCCCGAAAGGATTGCTCAGTCTTGGCATAGCTGCCCAGGACAGTGGTGGAGTCCCCAACCCTGGAGGAATTTTCTGGGTTGGTAGTTCCAGGGCAATAGCTGGACTTGATGATCTTAGAAAGTTTTTCCAACCTATACAGGTCCATTATGCTATTCTATAAATGTCCACCCTTCCAGTATTTCTTTGGTATTGTTGTGCTCGGTCAGCAAGTGCTTATAGGAGGTGAGCAACAAACTGGAAACTCATTTCCCAACTGGAAAGTGCACAACAAAAAGGTAGTGAGAAATCATATCTTTGTATCTGCCTCTTCTTGGAACAATCCAAGCATTCCCAGGTGTGCCACCCCTGGCCCCAGGGACAGGACAAGTACTCAGCCCCAGGGACAATCTGCAATGCTAAGCCAAAGAAAGCATCCTTCTACTTAAAAGTGAAATCTGGAATTTTCACTGTCTGCCTTTCCTTTGCAGTAAATTGTTGAAAACTTTCCCATGTTGTAAATTGGTTTTCAACAGAATATAATCACAATCAACACCTTGGTAAAATGTCTATTTTGTCATTCCTGAACCTTGATTCTTGTGATGAGAAGTACCACACACCAAATTCCCTAAGAAGCTGTGAATGTGGCCTGGGAGACTCCAAATTTCTCCTGAAATATCACCTATCCTTTCCAGGAGTCCATGACTGTTGCGCACTCCTCTCCTGCCAGGCAGAGGTAGAACAGAGAATAATTTTGTGGGGAAATATTCCCACATTAGCAGAAAATCTGGGAGAGAAGCAGGGGACATCCCAAGCTTGTTATGATTTAGAGTGGATGGTCTCACTGTGATTTATCTTGGCCATCACACAGCCCTTTTTGACTGGGATATTGGCACAGCTCTGCTAGACCATATTTCACAGGGCTCTTGGGACTATAAAAATAAAACAGTAGAAAGAAATTTTTTGTTTTCACCCCAGAATAAGAGGAGCTCTGGATGTGTCTGCACGGACTGGTCCTTCATGGGCTACCAACAACTGGGACTGGAATGTGTTTGGAGATACTTGGTCCATGCTCTGGAGCTGGTTCCAGCCACCACAGTGTGGAATAGTGAAGTAAAGAATCCCAGAACTGTTGGGGTTGGAAGGGACCTCTGGAGATCATCCAGTCTGACCCCCTTGCCAGGGCAGGGTCACCTGGTGACACAGGAACACTTCCAGGTGGGTTTGGAGTATCTCCAGAGAAGGAGACTTCACACCCTCCCTGGGCAGCTGTTCCAGTGCTCTGTCCTCCTCCACACAAGGAAGTTCTTCCTCACACTGAGGAAGAACTTCTTGGGGTTTAGTTTATGGCCATTGCCTCTCATCCTGTCACTGGGCACCACTGAAAAAAGCCTGGCACTATCTGCTGGCACCCTTTGGAGATATTTGTCTGGGTTGATGGGATCCCCTCTCAATGTTTTCTGGACTAACACAGCTCCTGCAGTCTCTCCTCATCAAATAGGTGGTCCAGGCCCTGTGTGGTTCAGAGTAGTGGGATGTGGTTGTGGCTGGGCATGCAGGAGCTCTTGGCAGCTCTGAATCCATCAGTCCTGGATTTATCAGGATCCCATCTCCATAGCAAACAACGCTTTGAGGGCACTAATGAGTATTTTCAAATCATTGACTTTCAAGCACCACAACAAGGCATTAGAGAGGAGGGACAGAGACAGAGGCAGATTAAATGGCTTTTCCAGGCATATTTATGAACTCTGGCA
Source organism: Turdus rufiventris (assembly GCA_013186435.1). NCBI lineage: Eukaryota > Metazoa > Chordata > Aves > Passeriformes > Turdidae > Turdus > Turdus rufiventris. The sequence goes on along the minus strand of PYHW01009783.1, from coordinate 81,933 downwards.
GTGCCCCCATCTCTCTCATGGGACTGGGACCATCCATCTGCCTTTATTCTTTCCTATTAGTTGATAAAGGACAGCTGACCTTTGGATGGATTCCGCTAACCTGTTTTCTTTCACTTTCCTTCAGAGCTTGAGGGAGGAAAGCTTAAAACCTGATCTTTTTATAATGTCCTAAGCTGTTTGCTGAAGAGTGACATTTCCCTGCCTGGCCACAACAGTCTTGTGGCCAGTGAGAGAAACCGCTTCTCTCCCAAACCCAACGCATTTTTATCCAAAACCTCCTCTCCAGACACATGCTTACACGACAGCAAGAGTAGAGAAGACTATATATTTTGGGAAATAAACCAAATCCTTGCTGTGGGGAAACTCAGAAATCCCAGAAAACCCTTGGCTATCTTCCCTGAGCCTGCCCGCGGGTGCCACCTTAGGAGTTGAAGCTCCAGGGACTCACCATGCTCTCCCACAAATAGTAAAAGGTGGGACCAGAATGACCATTTGGCCTGATTTAATTAACCTACCACTCATTAGGGGAAAGGAGAAGGGCTACAGCAAAGAATTGCCAGCCTGAGAAGGGTTGGATCAGTCACAAAATAATGGAATTGTTGAGTTTGGTAAAAGCCCTCTAAGTTCCCCCAGCACTGCCAAAGCCATCACTAGCCATGTGCCCTGGTGCCACATCCGTATGTTTTTTAAATCCCTCCAGGGACAGTGATTGCTGCCCTAGGCAGCTGTGCCAGGGCTTGACCAACCTTTCCAGGAAGAAATTTTCCCCACTATCCAAAGTGAACCTCGCCTGGCTGTTTGCTATAGTCCTGTCCGTTGTTCCGTGGCAGCAGAGCCTGACACCTCCCTCCCTCCTGCCTCCGCCCTAGCTACACCCTCCTTTCAGGGAGTTTTGGAGAGTGAGCAGGTACTCCCGAGCCTCCTTTTCTCCAGGCTGAGCCACACAGCTCCCTCCGCTGCTTCTGGTGCTGCAGCCCCTTCGTCAGCTCCATTCCCTTCCCTGAACATGCTCCAGCCCCTCAATGTCCTTCCTGAACTGCGGGGCCCAGAACTGACCCCAGGATTGGAGTTACCACTCACCACTGCCCTGCACAGAGTGAAGTCACAGCAGTGCCAGAGGACACAGGAGTGGGGAGAGCTGCTCCAGTGGCTGAGAGAAGCCAAGATTTCCTACTTTTCCCATCTCCCCTTCTTGGCCAAAGCAGAAGCCACAGTACCACCTCCCAGGAACCCCCAAAACTGCATAACCTCCACTCCTCCACCTTAAGTGAGGCCAATCACACCTGTTCCTGAAACCCTAGGAATCTTTTAAAGCATCAAAACCTAACACAGCAGGTGGAGCATTCTAGCTCCTTCATGGTGCTTCAGCCCATTATTTATTAAAACAATTAAGTCATTGGAGAACAACCTGTTTTGCATTCAGTTTTTGCTATGGAATGATTTCCTGCTCTTACAGGAGAGCAGAGTGTGTACTGTTAAATTAGGAGTAGAAAAGAATAAGCAATTTACAACTTAGAGTGGCTGTAAAGGCCTGGGTGGGGGCAAGGCTCAGGGCAGAAAAGGAGGCTGAGGGGGGAACCTTCTCTCTCTCTCTCTCCACAGCTCCCTGACAGCAGGGTGGAGCCGGGTGGGGGTAGAGCTCCGGTTCCAAGGAGCAAGTGATGGGACAAGGGGGAACACCCTAATCTTGTGCCGAGAGCTTTGCAGCTGCCTGGGAATCTCCTGCCAGCACAGACACTGTTCTCTGGATTCCAGCTCTGCCTGCCCAGGGAACTGACCTGGTGATAGGGACGTCAATTCTCAGCTCCCAGCTCCACACGAGGATCCCCTGGGACATGTGAGGTCAGCCCAGCTCATGCAGCAGCATCAGGAATGACATGGGCTTGGACCCTGACATTCTAGGCAAGGTTGGACAGGCTTGGAGCAATCCGGTCTAGTGGAAGATGTCCCTGCCCATGTCAGGGAGTGGAACGGGATGAGATTTAAGGTCCCCTCAAATCCAAACCACTCCATGATTCCATGAAATTTGGAGCAGAGTGGTTTGTCCTTGGAGCAACTTGCACAGGTACTGTTCCTAAAAGAGTTGGAGAGGGACTTTGTCAGTGGGAAGGCCTTTGTCCAAAGGGTTAGATGGGGTACTGGGAAGGAATTCCTCTCCCTGTGAGGCCCTGGCCCAGGTTGCTGAGAGAAGCTGTCGCTGCCCCACGCCTGGAAATGTCCAGTCAGGTTAGCCAGGGCTTAGAGCGCCCGGGGATAGTGGAAGGTATCCCTGCCCATAGCTAGGCGTGGCACTGGATGGAATTTAAGGTCCACCCTACCCAACGGATCCTCGCTCTGGGATTTCACCCCTCACGGCGCGGTGACACCCCCGCCAACGCCGTGCCTGTCAATCAGCACTGGGGGCGGGGCCGGAGCACGGCGCACGCGCAGACACGCCCCTACTCTGCTGCCATTGGCTGGCGCGGGGCCGCCTCAGCCAATCGCGTGCGGGGAGGTGGTGGGGCCGAGCAAGATGGAGGAGTACGCTCGCGAGCCCTGGTGAGGGGAGCGGAGCGGGGCTGGGTCGGGGACGGGATGGGGGTCGGGATCGGGATCGGGATCCGCCAGCGCCGGGAAGGGGGTGGGGAGCGGTACGGGCGCGCTCTGGGGCCGCTCCCCGTCGCGGGGGCGGGGTTGACCTTGGTGGGGCCCCTTGAGGGAGGCGGCGGAGGTCATGCCGTGGGGCCCGCTCGAGGCCTGGGCACCCAAACCCCGCCGCTGCCGAGCCCCGAGCGGCGAGGAGCCGGCGGGGCCCTGCGACACGCGCTGCTCATGCGCCTCCGGGGGCGGCGGGCGCTGCGCTGGCCGTCCGACGTTCAGCACCCCCCTATTCAGCAGCCTTACCTCGGTCCCTCATCCTCAGCTTCCCTTCCAGCCTCCCCTTATCCTTAGTGCCTCGTATTGGCCTCCCTATCCTCAGTTCCCGTTATCCTCAGCTCCTCCCGTTCTCCCCCCACGCTCCGCTCCCCTCCTCATCCTCAGTCCTTTCGTCGTTCTCAGATCATCCGTCCTCAATCTCCCCTCCTTCTTAGTTCATGTCTCCCCCCCGATGTACAGTTCTTCCAATCCTCAGTATCCCCTTCATCCTCAGCCACCATCTCAGTCCCCCCATCCTCAGTCTGTCCTCTTATCCAAAGCCCTCCAGATCCTCTGTGCCACCATCTTCAGCCCCCCATCTCAGCCTTCCTCCATCTACAACCCCCCTCACTCTCAGCCTCCCCCACGCCCCAGTCATCATTTTCTCACCCATAATTCTTTCTCAGTTCTCTCCCTCATCCTCAGTCTCTTCCATCCTCAGTCTCCCCCACCCCCTCCTCAGCCTTCTCTCACCCTTAATTCATCCTCAACCACCCCTCAGCCCCCAAGTTCTCCCTCATCCTTGCCCCCACCCAGGTTCCCCCTCACACCCCCAGTGGCCCTGCCCCTCTCCCTCCCCATTTCCATAAGCTTAGCCCAGCCCCCCGGCCCCCTCCATGCCAAGTGTCTGAATCCTGTCATGGTTCAGCATTGTCTTTGTAGACCTACACAGCCACATGGGCTGTATGTCAAAGGGTGTATTGGTAATAATAAAAGGATTGAATGCCGGCTCAGGCGCAGGGTTACTGTATCATGGGCAGAATTTCTCAGCATGGAGAAGGACTTGGGACAAGGGCCTGGAGTCACAGGCAGGACAGGGGGGAATGGATTCCCACTGCCAGAGAGCAGGGATAGATAGGGTAGTGGGAAAAAATTCTTTTGTGTGTGGTGATGCCTTGGCCCAGGTTCCCCAGAGAAGCTGTGGCTGCCCCATCCCTGGCAGTGTCCAAAGCCAGGTTAGCCAGGGCTTGGAGCAGCCTGGGATAGTGGAAGGTGTCCTTGCCATGGCAGGGGGTGGAATAGGATGAGATTTAAGGTCTCTTCCAGCCCAAACCATCCTGAGATTCTGCTTATCTTTGCAGACAGAGACCTGCAACTGTTCATGAGGCTTTTCCCAAACTTTTCAGGTTGCTCTACTGGTGTGTGTTAAGTTTGTTCATAAACATCACCCCTGCCTTTTTACAGCATAAAGTGTGGGACATGAGCAAAGTCAATAGTATTAATATACTGCTGTGGGTTCTAGGTAATCCCAGTATTACTGAGGTTCAAAAAGACCTCTCGGACCATCAAGTCCAACCTGTGACCCCATCTTGTCAAGCAGACCAGAGCACTGAGTGCCACATCCAGTCATTCCTTGAACACCTCCACAGATGGGGGTTCCACCACCTCCCTGGGCAGCCCCTTCAATGCCTGGCAGTCCTTTCTGTGGAGGAATTCCCCCTGATACCCTCCTGACCCTCCCCAGGCACAGCTTGAAGCTGTGTCCTTAATGCTGTGCAATAGGGATGTTTTGCTACCAAGCCGTGTGGGGCTGTTGGTGTCCCCCATTGTTCTGGCCCCTTTTCTGCTGGTCACTCTGTGGTTCCCCTGTTATCCAGCCCCTGGGAGCTGCTATCCTGGGGTCAGGCTGGTTCCCGATGAGCCATTGGCACTGAGAAAAGGCCCCTTTGTACATTTAAAGTGAGGTGATCTCTATTCCAGTGGTTATCCAACTGTCAGGAGAGCTGCAGGATGCTGTGGGGCTGGGAGGAGGGACCGACCCATCTCCCAGGCAGGCAGAGCTGGTGTGTGGCTGTCCTGGAGCCCTGGGAAAAATGAAGTCTTGCCCTCTGCTCTCCTTATCGCTGAGCAGTCTCTGGTGCCATCAGGAGCGGGAACCTGACCTTATCCATATGTCATTTCCCTACAGCCAGGGCTCCCCTCAGAGTCAGGGAAACAATTAACAGTAATGTTATGCTTGTAGATAAGTGCCAGATTGACAATGGAATAATCTCTTTTCTTCTCCAGTTCTTTATGAGGTCAAGCAGTGCCAGGGCTGGGGGTATTGAGTGTCAGCTCTGAGGGAGTTTGGAGGAGCTGACACTGACACGTGGCTGGCTGTGCTGGGATCAAAGATGTTCTCTCATTCAAAAGCTTCTCAGAAAAGCTTGGAGAGTAGTTTAAAGGGAAAATTAGAAGCCCTGAAGGTAACAGCTAATGAGGTTAAAGAGGGAAGCGTTTCATAGTTGGGATCTCATTAACAAGGCTTCAGGAAAAAGCAGCCAAGATTTGTAGATTGGAATTCCTTGATGCTGTGGATAAGGGAAGCCCACTTTACAAAATCCATTTAGATTTCCAAAAAGCCTTTTAACGACATTACTCTTAGAGAGATAATAAAGGGAAAGCATTTGGATGTTTTATTCATTTTAGGAGAGAACAAAAAAATCCCTGAGAAAATATGAGTTGCTTTTCATCTTGGCATCTTGGACAAGAGTGTGTCTGGAACTTTTCCTGATGCAAGAAAGAGTGGAAGGAAAATAAACGGTCGAATTATTGAATGCAGTTAGGGCTGAGGGGGTTGTATTGAGACTGTGTGCAGGCAAGGCAGACAAACAGGAGGGGAGAACACATTTGGGAGGAGGGTCTGCAAATTAGAGATACTTTCTGCAGAAGGAAAACACCTTGTGGCAAAGCCTGCAGCACAGTGAGGGGGATTTGTTACCCCTCACTAGAGGAGGTCTGTAAAGTGTGGAAGGGGCAGGTCAGGGATGATGCTCTCGTGTGCAGAAGCTGGAAGCTGTAGGGGATCCTCAGCAAGAGAAACATGGCATTCCAAGTGAAATTGGAAGTGCTCATCAATGCTCCTGCCTAACAGAAGCACTGAGCTTGCCATGGTGCTCGGATTTGTGACCTGCATGCTGTTGTAGGCTTATTTTTGCATTTTATGATTACTGGCAGCGTAAGGGTTAAATCATCTGAGTGCTTGGCTGGAAGATCTCAATGCAAGATGAAAGAAACCAAACAACTTTGCTATTTTTTGTTTTGAAATTACCCACAGTGACAACAGAAGTTAATGGCATCTTAAAGCTCACCTAATTTAGTAGCTTGAGTTAGGATTGCAAGGCTCCAATTCTTGGCAGAGGTTCTGAACCCCAAATTAAGGCTCCCCTGGCAGTTACTGACAGCCTGTGCTGCAGGAAGGTGCATCTATGCAAAGTTTTCCTGGCTGCTCTGTGGAGTTGGAGCAGGAATTGTGGGTGCTGTACCTCCGAGGGTATCTCTGGTTTGTTTGAATGGACTTCAAAGATCCAGGATGCATCAGGAAAAGCCTTTCCAGCTCAGCAAAGATGACTTTGAAGTCTCAAATAAGTAGAACTAATGAAAAGGGTGAGTAATTCAAGAAAGCATGTTTTGTGCCAACTGAGCTGAGTCTCTTGGAATTTGCTACCTCAGTTCTCTGTAGGTCAAGAGAAGAATGAAATTGGGGAATTTAAAGCTATTTACATTATTTTAGTAGGGCAGAGCTGGAATTCTGCAGAAATTTTTCATGATGGAAGTATGTGTTGCTGCCTTATGTGAGGAGTTCAGGCATTTCTGTTTATTTGGTACTTCCCACTCCAGGGAAATGGGCCAGGAGACTCTGGCAAAGGTTGAGTTTGTTTTACTGGGATACTCTTGTTTTTTGTTGCTGCTTGCTCAGTGAGCTGGATATGAGACAGTACAGGCACCAGGTTTGATCTTTGCTCTGGTTATACCAGTGCCAAAGTGCTGGATCCATCCCACTCACACAGTTTAAAGTGATAGGATTTAATATTTTCATCTCTATTTTTCTTTCCAGTCCATGGAGGATAGTGGATGACTGTGGAGGGGCCTTCACCATGGGAGCCATAGGAGGGGGCATTTTCCAGGCTATCAAAGGCTTCCGAAATTCCCCAGTGGTGAGTAAAATCCTCTGAAGGTGCATTGACTGCAGTTTTGCCTCCACTATCCTTTCCCAGGGAATGTGGCAGTGAAGGGGAAGGAGAATAAATCCCTGTGCAGGGAGCAGGGCTGAATAAAGACCTGTGCGTTGTTAATCCAGACTGTGAGAGTCTGTCCTGGCTCGAGATCTGTGGGGGTTCATCCTTTGGAATAAAATTGCTGCTTCCCTCTTTGCTCTGGTGGCTGCAGTGGGACACTGGTAGCTTGTCCCCCCCTAACTGATGAGCATTTCCCTCAGGATGGAGAAGTGCATCAGGAAAGCCCTATCTTGGATGATCTCCTGCCTCTGGTTATGTCTGCATGGAAGGACATGAAGCCTGGGCTCTCCTTCCTCTCCTGGCTTTTCCCTTTCTTTTAAAACATGGAACAACTCTAGGAAAGAATCTTTTTCTCCTCCAGATTTATATTAAAGAGTATAATTTTCTTTAATTAATCTCTTGTTTAATAATTTTCCTTTTTATTTACTCAATTTTTTAATGCTCAGGTTTGGTTTCAGTGCAGGAGTGAGTAAACATTGGGAGTGATAAATAGTGAAATAGGTGTAAAGCACGTTTTGTCTCTGCTTCTCTCAGCTGCTTTGTGGGGATAGCTCAGAAAGGTGTTGGGCCTGTGGCAGGTTTTTGCAATATAGACTCAGCTTGGCTGCTAAGATCTTCCTGTTTTATTTTAACTGAATTCTCTTATTTTAGGGTGTAAACCACCGTCTGCGGGGCAGTTTGACAGCTATTAAAACCAGAGCTCCACAGCTGGGAGGTAAGGAATTTTTGAGTTTTGTTGCACAGAATTAAGTGTTGTTAGATAACAGAGTTTGGGAATGTAACATGGTTCAGCTGCACTGACACCTGAGCTGAATCTCAGCAGATTTGTTGGCCTAAGCAATGGGTAAATACAGTTCTGATATATCCAAAATGAGTTTGGCTGGGGAGGAAGCAGTCTGTGTTCCTGGAGTGATAAGCAAGGGTTAATAACTGGTCTTAAACAGCAGAACTTCCTGGAGCCCCTTCATGGTGTGGAGGGGGTTAAGATAAAATTAACGTATTACAAGAAATGATCCAGCTTGGATCAAAAATAGAACTTGGAGATGTCCGTGTGTGTAGGATGCTGTAGGATGCCAAGCTCCTGAGGTCACAGGAGCAGGGTTGGGTGAGGTGTGACATGACTCTGCATCATTGTCTGTGAGGAAATATGTTAAAAAGGCATAAATCTGGAAGTTCCCTTAGCTAATCTGACTTTGTTAGGATGAAAGTTCCATTATAATCACAGTTTGATAAATTTTCTGTAGTTAATTGTAGATTAGTGAGATGATATATAAAATGGGGGGAGGGGGGATGATGACATGTCAAGTTGGAAATTTTCCTATATTGATTTTAACTTGTATTTGGCTCTTTATGAGTTTGAATTTACTTCATGTCTGAAAGGGAGCACAGTAACACCGCTGCATCTGTTGTGCAGCACAACTGGCTTCTCTGCTCTCTCCAAAGTGGCTTTGGTTTGATTTGGAACAGGGAGCTTTGCTGTATGGGGAGGACTCTTCTCCATGATTGACTGCAGTATGGTCAGAATGAGAGGGAAGGAAGATCCCTGGAATTCCATCACGAGCGGAGCCCTGACTGGAGCCATTTTAGCTGCAAGAAGTAAGAAACTGGGGATATCAGTTGAAAAATCTCCTATTCTCTAAATGTGCAGTTCTCATTGTTACAGCAAAGCAACAGTCTGTGACACCCAAATTGGAATTTGCTATCTCAGATGCTGAAAGATAATCTGAAACTTTTCTCCTGTGCTTAGGACAGTAATAATGATGTTGCTAGTGTTCCTTGAAGGGAGGATGGGGGCAGTTACCCAGTAATTATCCTTTAATGCAGGTTGATGGATGCAAAATTACTGCTCTGCTTTAAGAGAGATTAAGGCACGAAGAGGATGGTGAGGCCCTGACACAGGTTACCCAGAGAAGCTGTGGCTGCCCCGTGCCTGGAAGTGTCCAAGGCCAGGTTGGCCAGGGATAGTTGAAGGTGTCCCTGCCCATGGTAGGGGGTGGAACAAAATGATCTTTAAGGTCCCTTCCAATCCAAACCATCCTGGGGCTCAATGGATTCTAACATGTAGCAAAGAAATAAAGTGTTGGTTTGTGCTTTCATTTCCAGATGGCCCTGTTGCCATGGTTGGATCTGCTGCGATGGGTGGAATTCTCCTGGCCCTGATTGAAGGAGCTGGAATTCTGCTGACAAGATTTGCCTCCACACAGTTCCCAAACGGTAAGGAGCCAGCAGAGGATGTGTCATAAGGATTTGCTTTCCTGATGTGCTCCTGGCAGTCATCTTCTTACCCAAGAGTGAATCTGCACTGCCCTGCCAGCTCCTGAGGCCGTGGAAAACCATGGAGGAGCTGCAGGTGCTGATGACACGAGATTATCACCAGCTGCTTCCCACTGGGAGACTGGAGATGGCATGGCTGAGATCAGGGATGTCCCTGCTGTCCCAGGCTTCTGCCACACATCTGGCACATGGTGGTTAGGGTTTTACTCAGGGCTGGGACACAATGGTTTGAGGGAATGGCAGGCAGCAAGTTGTGGAAAAGGAGAGGTGGTTCTGGCTGGCTGTGGTCTGTGTGGGGAGCCCCAGGGTAAGTGAGAGGATGTACACCTGGCAGGGACAGATACACGATTTCCAAAAATGGTGGTGGTGATTCTCTTCTAAACTGCTTTAATATCTACATCCCTTTTTTCTTTCCTAAGTAAAATGCAAGCAGAGCTCTCACTGAGTCAGAAACAGTTGTGTGAATGCTTCCTGTGAAAAATCCTAAATACCTCTGTCACAGAATCTGAGGCTGGTTTGGAGTGGCAGGGACCTCAAAGCTCATCTCATTCTACATCCTGCCATGGGCAGGGACACCTTCCACTGTCCCAGATTGCTCCAAGCCCTGTCCAACCTGGCCTTGGACAGTGCCAGGGATGAGACAGCCACAGCTTCTCTGGGCACCCTGTGCCAGGGCCTCACCACTATCACAGGGAAGAATTCTGTCCCAATATCCCATCTAACCCTGCCTCTGGCAGTTAGAAGCCATTCTCCCTTGTCCTGTGACTCTTGGTCCTTGTCCCAAGTCTCTCTCCAGCTCTCTTGGAGCCCCTTTATGTACTGGAAGGGGGTCTAAGATCTTCTCAGAGCCTTCTCTTCTCCAGGCTTAACACTGCTAGCTCTTCCAGCCTTTCCTCATAGGAGAAATGCTCCACCTTATTTTGGGAAGAAACACAAACCACTAGCGTTGGATGTCACTAATTCCCAAGTGAATCCTCTCCTGGGTTTGTTTGCCAATATTCTTCATCCAACCTGAACTATGACAATTTGTGTTCTTTAAAGATGCTTGAAAATTATTCTGCCTTGGAGAAAGTGCATCATCTGTCCATGACAATTAATTCTCTATGGATTGTCCCACCACAGCTGTGTTGCTCCCTCCAGCAGCAGGCAGTGGCTCAGGAAGCTGACTCCACACTTGTTCCATTTCATTGGTTGCTTTATTTTTGGGCAAGTCACCACAGTTAAACCTTTCCAGAGGGGCCAAGGTCACCTCAAAGGCACTAATGAGCAAGTTTCCAGCTCTTAGATAACTGGAAAGGTTTCTCTTTGCCTGCTCTGGTTCATTTCCCTGTTAGGAAACCTTGCCCAGGTTTCCCTGCCCATGGAGCAAAATGAGCCTTAAGATCCCTTCTAAATCATTCCACAATTCCATGATTCTATGAAACTTGGAGAGAAGTGGTTTATCTTTGGAGCACCTTGCACAGCATACTTTTCCTAAAAGAGCTGAAGAGGGGCTTTGGACAAGGCCCTGGAGTGACAGGATAAGGGGGAATGGTTACCACTGCTAGGCCGGGCAAGATGGGATATTAGGAAGAAATTCTTCTCTATGAGGGTGATGAGGCCCTGGCCCAGGTTGTCAAGAGAAACTGTCTGCCCCATTCCTGGCATGGAATTCCATGACAAGGTTGGACAGGGCTTGGAGCAGCTTGGGGTAGAGGAAGGTGTGTGTGCCCATGGCAGGGGGTGGAATTGGTTAAGCTTTAAAGTCTCTTCCAACCCAAACCAGTCTGTGATTCTATGCAACTTTTGAAACTTTTTATGAAACCCAATTACAGGATTTATGCTTAATTTAAGAGGGATTTATATAAACAAACCAGCTGTGAATTCTGTTAATAGCAAGAATTTCCTGCATTTTGGTATTTATTTGCCTTTTCCCCTGTTCCTGCTCCAGGCCCACAGTTGTCAGAGGATCCATCCCAGCTCCAGCCACCCCCGTTCAGCGACTACCGACAGTACCAATGATCGTCCCCTGCCACCTCCTTCTCCCTCTCCTTCTCCTTCTCCTCCCTGTTCCTCAGTGGTCCCATCTGGAGGATGCAGAGAGGATTTGTACTTACACCCTTACGCACCATGCCAGGAAGACCTGCAGCATTTCTCAATGTCAAACTGCTCAGGAGAACTTTTAGAAAATTTATTTATTCCTGATATATTCCATTGCTGTAATGTCCGGTAGAATACAAGGAGGTTTGAGACAAGAACGAAACAGAGTCTTGTCATCCTTTGGACACAGACTGGAGCAAAAGTCTGGGATGTCTCACCTGCAGTGAAGGCAGCTAGAATGTAGCCTCTTCCCTGCTGGATTTAGGTTATGGGGCTGGAGGGGGAAGCATTGCACCTGCTCCCAGCCTCCTGCTTTTCATCTCTGATCCTGGCCTGAGCACAGTTACCATATCTGCTCTGTGGTTTTGTCCTTAAACTCCAGCTCTGGAAGCCCCTTCCCTTTTGCCGGCTGTTACAAAATCACATCCAGGGAGGTTTTCTGTTGTTGCTCATTAATAACTCATTGAGGCTATTGCTTGCTGGCAGTTCCTGATACAATATCCAGCCTGGGGGATTTCCAGAGCTGGGCCACATCCAAACAGCTCTGCAAAAGGACACCCCCACCTCTGGGGGAGGGCAGGGACAGGTGGCACAGGAGCTGTAGTGACTCTGCTCACACTCCTGCAGGCAATGTAGGTCAGGCAGTGGCCTTCAGCTGCCTGGGCTGGGCTTTACTGTGCTGACATCTGCCCCTCCAGATCCCCTGGCAGTCACTGTTCCCTGTGCACCAGGAGAGGCCTCTGACTGGGGCACGGTCCTGCACTGCCCCCACCCTAGCCAAGCTGTGACACCTCTCCCGCCCTCCTGAGCCCCCAGGGTAGTCACAGCCCTGGAGCTGTCAGCAGCCAGGGCTAGGTTTCCTGTCCTGTCATCACCACAACACCCCAATTTCCTGTTTTATTCCAGCCCAAGCCAGAGTCTACCGCAGCTGGAGGGATCCCACTGCTCCAGGGTGCTCCTGCCCTGCTCCTGGGGTGCCCAGACCCCTCTATTCCCCCACACCAAAAATGGACACTGACACAGCAATGACACTGAACTATTGACCTTTTTATTTCAATCAGCTACAGCAGCTCTACATTCCCTACAACACTGTCCTTCCTCCCTCCTCCCGACAGTGACAGAGCCAAGGACTGCAGTGGCAGCGTTTTGTCTTAAAGCTTAGTATTAAATATTAAATATTCTTTCATTTATGTTTACATTACTTTGTCAAGGAAAACAAAACAAAACAGACAAGTAAAACTTTAAATTACATGAGTGTGTGCCTGTGCCTGGGGCTGCCCCAGCCAGGCACTGCTGGGGGGAGATATGCAAAACTCCTGGTGCGTGAGGAGCGGGATGTGCTTGGCTGTGTGGGAGCAGGGAGCTGTTCCCTGTGCTGTTGGAGCAGCAGGTGATCCTAGTGCAGCTAAAACACTGTCTGAAGGAGTTAGGAGTCCCCTGCAGCCCCAGCGCAGTGCACGGGGAAGGGGGTGAGGATTTGGTCAACAACTTTGCTGAAGGATTTATCCATTTCTTATTTGTTTTGTTTCTTTAAAAAAAAAACAACCAACAAACCAACAACCCCAAATGGTTTTGAGTCTTCCTTTGATTTTAGCAAAGACAAGAGTTTAAAAAGCACTTAGGAAGCTTTTACTAAAACCAGGCGCTCTCAGAGCAGAGAGTCATCTGTGCACCCCCCTTCCAGGCCGTAACGGAATTCCTGCAGGTTGGACACCCCATAGAAGTGGACAAAGGCTGCAGCCACCACCAGCACATGGAAGATCTGATGAGACTGGAACTGCAGGGAAGCAAAAAGAAGCCTTTAGACCAGACCAAAGGGTACAGCAACACCAACACCACTTCCTTCTCTTCTTCCTCGCTGCTCCAGGACTGTCCTCTGCCCTCTGCTGCCCGCTCTGTTGCACTCAGCAGTGATTCCTACCCTGTACTTTGCCCTGCCCACACACAGAACCCATTCAAGGTCTGCCTACCAGCATGTGCTGAGGCACAGCTGGACACCTCCAGCCCCTCAATGCCCCCTCCCCAGATCCCAGAGCTGCACTCAGACAGTCCGTTCACCCGACACTCACCCAGATGTCAAACTTGCCCGGGAAGAAGCGCTCAGGGATGCGGGCAGCGTAGAGCCCAGCACCTGTGATGTACATCACAGCCATGAGGAAGAACCAGCCCATCTGCCCCACCGTGGTGGCCTTCACAAAGCCCTCGGCGATGGTGAAGTGCATGGTGGGGACAACCCCACTCAGTCCCAGCCCCAGGAACACGCCTGCAGTCCAGAGAGGAGGTCAGGGAAAACCGCTCAGTGTTGAGAGGGAGCTGCTCCTCCCACCAACTCCCCTTGATCCCTCATCCTGTGCTATGGAAGCAGCTTTTCTTCACTGAATTCATGGAGTATCTCAAGCTGGAAAGGACCCATAAGGATCATTACATCCAACTCTTGGCCCTGCACTGGAGACCCCCAAACAATCCCACCCTGTGCCTGAATGTTGTCCAAACAGTCCTTAAACTTCTCCAATCCTCATGGCACTTATCCTTCACAAAATGAGAGACCCACAGCTCCACATCCCAGACAAACCACCCCTGTGCTTGCTGGGTAGAACCCCCCCAGTGTTTCTTATGCAGGGCTTCAGCAGCTCCCGCTCCTAGCTATGGGAATGGACTTTGGATTTTGGAAGGTGCCAGCCCTTTGGATTGCACCAGGAACACAGCCACCCCTTCCAGGAAAGTAATTTCTCGCAGCTCCTGAGTAAGGAGTTCAGCAGCTGAAATGTTCAACTCTGGCCTCTGATGACTTGGCAGAGAACAAGTGACACTGGCCTGGAGAGGCTCTGGGTGGCACCCAGCTGGATCCTGCTTGTGCTGGGGGCAAAGAATGCAGTGGGGAGGAGCCATAGGGATGTGAGTCCTGCCTGCCCCCTGCCCTCATCTGAGGGCTCTCAGGTGGCCTCTGTCTCAGCATGGTCTTTCCTCACTCATGTAACCAGGAGAGTGCTCTCAGAGACATTTGCTTCAGGAGCCCTAGGAGTTGGGGAGGGAGGTGTCTCCTGGTTCTCAGTGAGCATGGGACATGCTGTGGGGGGGTAAACTGGGGTGTGGGGCTGGAGGCAGCCCTCCACTCTATCCCCAGGAAGGCAGGGAAGAGCTCAGGAATGCCTATTTCCTCCACATCAGCTGCAGGTTCCTGCTGCTAAACTGCTTCCTGGAGAAGCCAGAAAAGTCACAGCCCCAGCCTGTCCAAGGCTATTTTTTAACTCCAAACCTCAGGCTCTGCTCAGGAGATGAATCCCCAGCACACCAAGAGAAGGCAGGCCACTCCCTGCAGTGGTGTGCTGCTCAGGGGGAATGAATCCTGCATGTGCTCAGAGCTTCTCCCAAATGGGATCTGCCCAAAGTGTCTCCCAGTACTTGGAGGAGGAAGGAGCTCCTACCTGCTCTGGTCTGCCTGTGCTTGGGAGTGGCAAATCGGTCCCACTGTGCCACAATGATGGCAGAGATACCCAAGACACAAACGATGGAGAGGTAGATGAGTCTTGGCTGTGGGGAGCAGTAGAACGAGTAGTAGAGCCACGGGACAAAGCTCCCCATGATCAGCAGTGCAATTCCTGAATAATCCAACCTGCAGCCAGGATGCAACAACAGAAAGCCACAGGTGAGCCCCAAAATCCACCCCCTCCATGTGTGGGAACTCTCCAGGCTGCACCTGAGTGGAGTCATTGGGCAGGAGAGGTGTGCTGGGGTCCCATCAGGGCAGGTGTGACAAGAGAAAGGGCCTGGGCACAGTGGGAATGCTGAGGAGGGGCAAGAGGAGGCTGGAGCTCAAACCACCGGGAACAAATCCCTGTGCACATGGATCTAAGATCCTCCACTCGTCTCACCACTGAAACATAGCCTCTGCACTGTCTGCACTGCCTGCCCAGGAACACAAGGGCATTCCTGCTGGATTTGTTCTGGAGACAGGATCCCGTGGGATCTCTGAGGGCTGTGCAAAGGGGATAGGCAAGATTCCAAGCAAGCAGCACTCAAATAAATGCCTTTAATAGCAATGTGGGAGCAGAATTGTACTTGAGAGCCTCACTGCAAAGGCTGACGGGAGCTTGACTCTTGGAGCAGCCCAGGAAGAGGCACAAACCACTGACCAGCCTTCCCACTCTGCTGGAAATCCTGTTTGTGCTCTTTCTTTCCATTTGGTTTCAGTCCAGACTGGATCCAAAACAGAGGTCTTTAAAAGCATCCAGTAAACTGGGACCTGCCAAACTGGCCATGGCCCCCAGCTGCCCAGTGAGAGTGAGATCCCTCCTCAATTCACTGCTATGAGAGGCACCAGAGTCTGTTCCCTGGGCAGTACAAAGGCCATTCCCTTGGAAGCCAGGATCCTGTTCCCTTGAGAGCTGCAGGGTCCCAGGATCTTTATCATGCATCTGAGGCCCCTGACCTGACACATTTAAGGTGCTCAGGCAGAACCCTCCAGAACCCTGTTGTGGTTCCCCTCAGTTCCATGCTGGGTTGGGTGGATGCTCCCTTCCCCAGGGATAAAACATTTGGGAACAGTGCTTTCCAAGAGGAAGTGCTGCAAGAACCCAAAACCTCCCAGGAGACCACATGACCACAAGCATGCTGACTCACTTTGAAAAAGTCCGCGAGACCTTCTCTGAGTGACAGTAGACAGTGTGGAAAAGCCAGGAGAAGCTGAGGCACAGCACTGCTCCCAGGAAGAACATTCCAAACACCACCTTCTCTTGGAGAGGAGCCATAAAGTACATGTTGGGACGCAGCATGGTCAGGATCCCCAGGCAGAGGAACAGAACAAACCCTGCAGGAACACATGGAGAGGGAAGTCAGGGGGACAGTTCAGGAGTCAGGTTAAGAACAGCCCTGGCCATGCTCCTGGATGTATCCCGGGGGTGCTCAATAACCCACAGTGGGTCCTTGGCTGAGGTCTTTGTTAGTGCAAACAAGAAGGGCTGGGGTCAGGGGAAGGGGCAAGCACAAGGCAAAGAGCTGCTGAGCTGCTGTTTTTCACAGGACCGTGGAAACAGGACTGGTTTAGGTGGGAAGGGACCTTAAAGCTCACTTCATTCCACCCTGTGCCATGGGCAGGGACACCTTCCACGATACCAAGTTGCTACAAGCCCTGTCCAACCTGCCCTTGGACATTGCCAGCAATGGGGCAGCCACAACTTCTCTGGGCAACCTGGGCTAGGGCCCCACCACTCTCACAGAGAAAAATTTCTTCCACTATCCCATCTAACCCTGCCCTCTGGCAGTGGAAAGACATGCCCCCCCTTATCCTGTGACTCTCAGCCCTTGTTCAGAGTCCTTCTCTAGCTCTCTTGGAGCCCCTTTAGGTACTGGAAGGGGCTCTAAGGTCTCCCTGAAGGCTTTCTCTTCTCCAGGCAAAATAAAATATTTCCAGCATTCCCAATGTGTCTCCTATCAGAAGAGCACCAGCCCTCAGAGCATCTCTGTGGCCTCCCCCGGACTAATTTCAGAGGAACATCCTCTGGGCCTTCCCCGTTTTGCCCAGGACACATTTCCCCATCCCATTCCTGCAGTGGCTGAGCCCAGCCCTGATCCCTCTTTCCCAAGGGGCTCCAGGAGCTCCAGGCACTCCATGTCTGATCCTCCTGCATGCACAGGATCCATACAGGGAGCCCTGGGCATGGAGAGGAGCCAGCACGGAGCCCATTCTGACCCTAATGCAGGGCCTGAGCCCCTCCAGCCCCAGGGCTCCCTCTTCCCTGCAGTCACCCAGCAGGTGTGTCCAGATGTTGCCTGTCTCGGTGTGTATCCGGAAGATGCTGCGGAAGCAGGCGCGGAAGGAGGGCATGGGGGGCCGGTGTCCGTGCAGGAGGTAATCGTTGTCCTTGAGCCAGTCAGGCAGGACGTCATACGGGATCACGCGCCAGCGTCCTTCCCATACCTGCAACACACCAGAGGGATCAGAGCAGCCCAGAGCTTCAAATCCACGGGGAATGGCCCAGCCCTGGGATGGTCCTTGCGGAGAGGAAGTTTGCCTTCTCCAACATCAGGTGTCCTGTGGGACTCTGTAAGCCACCCACCCATGTCCTGCACTTTGCTCCCCATAACCCCCCAGGGGGTGATTTTACCCCCACCCACAAGGATTGATCCTCAGCCCCCGAAGGGAGTGATTCCAGGAACCCCCCCAGGGAGTCAGGGGCGATTAATACCCTCAGCTTTAACCCTTCCACACCCACAGACTGTTCCCTGTTGTGGGAACTCCCATTTCATCAGGGATGAAGCAGAGGAGCCATGGTGACCACGGGCACTCGGGCTCCCAGGCTCCACCCAGGCCTGCAGGAACATTGGGATTGTTCCCAGGTCCTCACCCACCACGGCTGGGCCAACCCCCATACTGGCCATGGTGGGTGAGGGGATGCTGCTGGGAGCAGCCCAGCAGAGATGGAGCAAGCTGCAGCCACGTGGAGCTTTATCCAGACACATCCTGTCACCCCAAACCCGGGCATTGGGGAATCTGCTCCAGAATCAAGACTGGGGAATTGCCACAGGCTCCTGTACCTTGTACACAAACTCTTCCATCTTCTCCATGGCATGGTGGGCCTGCAGGGGGAGGGTCAGCACTCGCACCACCTCCTCCTCCTCTTCACGGGCCGCCGGGCACGGAGGGTCCTCAGCCTGCAGTGAAAAGAGCCGGGAGGGAATCGTTCCAGCCCCCGGGAGAGCAATCAGCCCTGCCCTTCTGAGAGCACCACGAGGGGCTGGGAATCATCCCTCTGAGCGGGACGGGCAGGACCCGCTGGTTAACCTCGTTTATGCAACACACTGCTGCCTGACCCATGTCGGGCGGGCTAATCTCAGATTTATCTTGTCGAAAAACGGGATTACCACCGGGGATTTTCATCCCTACAACCAAGGCTGGAGTGGCCACTCGGTCCAGAGGTGGCTGCGACATGGGAACGCTCTGGGTCCCAGCACAGCTCCAGCTCTCCTCAGCCAGGAAGGGGTTCGGGAAGGTGATTCCCTGACCTGTGGAAATACTGGGGCACTGGAAACACCCTGGGAACACCCAGACACAGCGATCCCGGTGACATCCCTGCGATGTCTATCTCGGCTCTATGCCTGCTCGGCAGGAGCAGTTTGGCCCGGCTCGGAACACGGACCGGCCCGAGCGATGACACGGAGCCGTACTCCTCTAGCTATTAATGGGATAACGGGCAGATTCCCGAGGACGGAGCAAGGAGACTGAGGAGGCTCTGGATCCCCTCCCGCCCGGGGGTCTCGGAGGGGCTCACGCTGGTCGCGCCGGTGGGTCCTTGGTCCCCTTTCTCTTCTAGGAGCGGCCCCAGCTCGGCGAGCTCCAGGTGCGCCCGTTCCCGCTCCCGGTCCCGACCGGCGGCCGCCAGCCCGCTGCCCGCCCCGGCGGGGGCCTTGCGGGACGCCATGGGGGCGGCGGGTGCGTGTGGTTCCCAGGCAGCCGGTGAAGGTCCCTCCGCGTACTTCTGCCGCCGCGCTGGGGGGGGGGGAAGGTGGGGCGAAGAAGCACAGAGTTACCGGGACCGGGGAGACCGGCGACAGGGCTCTCCCCGGTGGGCTGGAAGCAGCGGCTCGGCCCGTCCAGGGCGGCACTCGGACTCCCCAGTCCCCCGCCCGTCCCTCACCGGCCGCTACATCCCGCGGGCGGCAGCGGCGGCACCGGAAGCAAGGCTGAGGGAACGGGAACGAGCAGGGCCGCTTCCGTCCTCGGGGCCACGCCCTAAGGGCCCCACCCCGGAAAAGATTCTCGATGATTGGCCAAGATCACTGTCTGTCTCTCTGCTCTCCCGCCCCGCCGGCCGCCGCCCGCTGTGATTGGTCGAACCGCCTCGCCCGGCTGCCGGCGGAAGGCGCTCTGGCCGCGCTGCGCAGCTCTGTGGCTGCATCCTCGGTTGCCCCCTGCTGGCAGCCCGGGGTCCTGCGGGGGGATAGAGCCTGGAGGATCCCTGGGGTTGCGGTGACGCTGATACCGTCTTCAAGTTGAATTATCCGCCCCCAGGATGAATTTTCTCACCTTTTGCAAACGTAACTGTCGTAATTCACCTTCTCCAACAGAAGATGCTTTAATGAAGAAAATAATGTTGTGTTCCAAGCATTGAGTAAAGTCACATCACCAAAAGAAATACTCATTAGGCAGGCAAAGAATATGCTTTAGATAGGCGTGCTCATGTAAATTTTACTCTATTTAACCTTTTACCCCTCGGTGTACTTGATTTGTGGAAACTTCTTTGTACCTGGTGCAGAACGAATAATGTTTCCTTTCTAACACGACTCTGTGTTTAGAGAGCTATTAAAGTCGGCAACAAGAGGCGACAGACCCTGTCATCCATCGGGAATGTCCGTGTGTCCCAATAGCCGATAGCCCCTACAGCACCACCTGCCTGCCCACAGGTCCCACATGTGGCCACTGAGGGCTTCCCCGAATGGCCACAGCAACAATCAATGGCCGAGGTCACCCCCAGCCTGGTGGGACAGCTCATCTTTCCCTGCCTACAGCTTTAATTTCCTTGGCTGACAAGAGCCAGAGACTCCCGGCTGCCAGCAGCACAATGGTGGATCCTGTTCCCCATCAATCATTCATGGCCTCGCTGTTGGAAGGGATTTCTTGGGGGTTGCTGGAGTGGGGAGAGGGGAGGGATTTTCCAACCTTTGTGGTATTATATAGGCGCTGGCAGCATCAGGGAAGGTTGGAGGTACCTGGGTCGCCCACTATCCCCGCAGGGTGAGTGTTGTCGGGGCTGAAGGGAACACAATTTAGAAAGGACATGAGTTTGGAGGGGACATGGAATTTGGAGGGGATATGGGATTTGGTGGGCACACAAGGTCTGTAGGGAACATGGATTTGTAGGGGACACAAGATCTGTAGGGAACACAGGATTTGTAGGGGACAGAGGGTTTGGATGGGACACAGGACTGGGGACATGGGGTTTGAAGGGGACATGTGGTTGGGAGGGGACATGGATTTGGAGAGAACATGGGTTTGGTGCTTTTTGGGGTGTCATGGGAGATGGTGGAGATAGAAAATTATCTGGGAATTTTGGGAGGCTGAATCCCCCACATTCTACTGGAGCCATAGGGTCTAGGACAAGTCAGGGCTGGCTGTGGCCAGGGCTCTGCTCTCCCCTCCATAGGGACAAACACTGCCGTGTCCCCCCTCCCGGTGTTCCTATGGGTGTCTTGAGCTGCATGAAGTACCTGATGTTCATCTTCAACGTGCTGGTGTTTGTGAGTCCACCTGGGCCCTGTGGGGTGAAGGGGTGGAGGGAAACTGTTCCTGGGGAGCAACAACTCCAGCTGGCTCAGGGGTGGGTGACACCAGTCCTAGGGAGGGAAACAAGGGATTGAAGCATCCCCCATCCGCATGGGGTGACGTTTCCATCTGGATCAGGGGTGGGTGACACCCATTCCCAGGGAGGGGATCAAACCTTGGACATCCCCTGAGCCCATGATCATCTCCTGACCTCCCACTGCAGGCTGGGGGGACATGCCTGGCAGGCATGGGAATCTGGGTGGCCGTGGACCCGGCTGGTTTCCAGGACATCGTGGCTGCCAGGGCTGTGCTGAGCGCAGGCGCGTGGCTGCTGCTGGCTGTGGGCATTGCCCTGTCCCTGTTGGGCTTCCTGGGCTGCTGTGGGGCCCTGCGCCGGAGCCGTCCACTCCTGCTGCTGGTGAGGGAGGGAAGATGGGTGGGAAGGGGCTACAGGATATGGGCAGAGGGCACTGGGGGCAGGAGTTGCGTGCTGGAGGGTGGTGAGGGATGCAGGTGATCCTGGAGGAGCCACGAGCGGGTGTTCCTCATCCTCAACATGTCCTGCCCTCCACTCCCCAGCTTGTGAGTTTCAATTTGGAGCCCAGAGAATTTATAAAGCCACCAAGTAGGGTCAATTCTCTCTGAAGCCACTGGCTTGTCCCACATGACATTTCCAAGATGCTTCCCCAGGTTTCCCAAGATGTCCTCCCTACTGCTGGTGAGGGGCAGAAACACCTGTTTGAGCACCAAGATCCCCATTTCTTCAGCATCCCCAATCTCTTGCAGACAGTGCTTGTTTATAACCCCTGCATTGCAGCAGTGGTCAGAGATGTGGCATCTGTCCCCAGGAACTGTCCACACATCCCTGATAACAGGGACACAGGGCACAGGCAGAGCTGATGCAGAGGAGGGCAGGGATAATGTGAGCAAGCTTCTTGTGGGATCAGGCTGGTCTCTGACTCCTTCACCTGCTGCCTTCCAGTTCTTCATCCTCGTCAGCCTCGTCTTCCTCACACAGCTCATTGGGGCCGTTCTCTTTCTGGTGCACTGGAAACAGGTACTGGCACCATCCCCAGTGTCACCAGCCTCTCTCTGTCACACCGTGGCCATGGCTCAGAGTCCACCAGGCAACTGGGGATGGTGTAGGGACACCCTTCCCCTCACCTCTGTCATCGGTACCACAACACAAACCTCAAAGCAGGTGGGGGGGATCCACTGGGTGCCCAATTCCCCTCAGAAGGAGCTGGTGCTGTGCAGAATGGAAGAGGAACAGCCCCAGTCTTGGCACCAATTCCACAGGTCCAGCCCGAGCAATTCCTGTCTGAGCTGCAGAGGAACTATGGTGGGGATGAGGGTGCTGAGATCTTCTCCACAGCCTGGAACACCCTCATGGTCACGGTGAGCAGCTGGGAGGCTACTGGGGGACACACAGGATCCACCAAGGGTGGCCATGCTAATGGTGTTTCCCTTCTGTTCCAGTTCTCGTGTTGTGGTGTTTTAGGACCCGAAGACTTTGGGAATGGCTCACGCTTCCAGGAGCTGAACCCAGGGATGCCATGGCCACGGGCATGCTGTGCCCGGGATGGGCTTCTGCAGGCGGGAGAGGTCCTGGGCTGGGAGCAGTGCCAGGACAGAAGCCCTGGCTATATCCACGAGCAGGTACAGCACAACTCTGCTGTGTCCGTGTCCCTGTCCAAGCCTCAGTCTGTGCCAGGCTCATGGAGCAGAGCATAAGGGACAAAGCCTGGGACATTGTGCCTGGCTGTGGTCCCACAGTCCAGCAGCTCCCAAAGTCCTCAGCTTGTCCTACCCCACAGGGAACCCCAATATCCCCCTGCAACCCCCTCTGTGCTCCCTGTGGTCATGGGGAACACAAGAGAGCCTCTCCCTCCTCTCTCTGCCCCAGGGCTGCTTCTCTACCTTCGGCAGGACCCTGCAGAGGTACATCTCCCTTCCTGGGATCTGCAGCTTAGCCGTGCTGGGCATTGAGGTAATGAGGGGGGCCAGGGCCAGGGCAGGCAGAGTGCCCACTCTTTGTGGCAGGGGGGTTGCTCAGTGGGCAAGGAGAGCACGAAGGAGCTCAGGTCTGTCTCAAGGTACAGAGCCTACTCTCCACTGCAGATGGGGCAGGTGAAGGAACAAGGGAGGGTTTGTTTTACTCCTTCTGGCTCTCCTCACCCTGGTGTCTGTGTGCAGCAACAGGACAGCTAGCCCTGGTCCCTTGAGGAGCACAGCGATGGCCCCAGGCCAGGGATCCTCTCTGCTTCCAACCGTAGCCTGGCCCAGCCCTACTATAGGGCTGACCCTCTCCCACCTCCATTCCAGATCTTTGCCATGTTCTTCGCCTTCTGCCTTTACTACAACTTCGACTGAGTAGGACAGGGATGTGACCGGGACTTTGGGAGCAGCTGAGGACACGACCTCCTTACCCAGCAGAGATCAGCTCATCACTGAGCTTCAT
The DNA here is from genome assembly GCA_013186435.1 of Turdus rufiventris. Taxonomy (NCBI): domain Eukaryota; kingdom Metazoa; phylum Chordata; class Aves; order Passeriformes; family Turdidae; genus Turdus; species Turdus rufiventris. Next base: position 58,967 of record PYHW01009783.1, on the reverse strand, counting down.
TGCTTCCCAGGCATTGGGAACCTCACTGAGTCCTGTCTCTGCTCCAGAGATGGGCATGACTAGCTTTTCTGGGAGTAGGGACAGGACGTGGGTTAAATTCCCAGCAGGGAACCTGCAGAACAAGAGGTCTAGCACTTGACTTGCTCCTACTGCGATGAGCTGCCAGCCCTAACCTTTGGAGATGTGGAAGCACCAAGAATTAACCTCCTTAGCCCACTCCTCTTGGGCTCTTCACCCTGCACATCACATCGCTGACATCCTGCTCTTCCACATGCATCCTCTCCCATCCTTTGGGCTCTTCCTCACCTGTCGTAAGCTGGTTCTTGTCATTGGTCACCTCCTGGAGACACACCAGAGCCAAGAGACCATCCAAGTTATCCTAAATGGCCCATCTGGAATGTAACAGACTACTCTGGAGAGCCAGAGTTGTAAGACTTGAGTTTAATGACTTAGCCCTTGACGTTACATGGAAAATTAAGCCTTTCCTGGGAACGGATTCCTACCAGCTGGTTCTGACCTGTCTGCTGCTCAGCTACCGTTCTTGGTTGGTTGTGAAAATAGAAACTAAACTACTTAGTGCTGTTCCCATGTCTCTGAAAGTTGGAAACTGGAAGCTGAAGCAGTGGTTCCAGTTTTCCTTTTGTCATGCTGTGACACTGGCCAAATGCCAGGCAGGAATGGCGTTTGCTTACCCTCTCCTACTACAGTTGAGCAGATGAGAGGGAAAAAAATTGAAGGGCTCATGAGTTGAGACAAGGACTGGGAGAAAAAAACACTAAGGGTAAAACAGGTTCAAATTTAAAGGTATAAAGGAAATGTATTATTAATAGAGTCAGAAGAGGAGAATGAGAAGTAAAATGAGCCTTTAAAACACCTTTTTTTTCTGCCAGGCCCTCCCTCTTTCCCACCAACAGTGCAGGGAAGACAGGGTGGGGGGGTTTCAGTCAATTTGTCACTTGAGATCTGTTCACTCAGGGAGGGGAGTAATTTCTCTGCTATGCCATGAGGTCCCTCACATGGGCAAACAACCCTTCCAAAACTGCTGTGGTGTGGGTCACCCTATTCAGGCATGTAGTCTTTTAAGGATAGGCTGCTCTAGTTTGGAAGCAAGGGCCCTCCCTCTCTAACTGGGTCTCCTACTGGATTACAGCTCTCTCTGGCATCCACCCACTCCAGTGTAAGCCCTTTTCTCATAGGCTGCAAGTGAGTTTCTGCATCCCCTGTGGCCTTCATGCATTACAGTTTGTTTCACAATGGTTCCTCACCATGGTTGCCAGAGGAATCTTGGTTCCAACGTTTGGAGCACCTCCTCCCCCCACTGACCTCTGTGCTGCTATGTTTTTTTGCATGTGTTCTCACTTCCTCCTCTTCTCTGACTGGAAGTACTCTTGCCAACAAGTCCCACTAATTCTTGCAAGATCCTGCAGCGCTGAGAAGTTGATCTCATCTAGGTTCCATGTCAGGGAATCGCTTGCCCTGTTTCCATGGCTGGCCAGGCGGCCCCACAACCATTGTGCGGGCAGTAGCCCCGCAATGCTGGCACCATTTAACGCCTCTCATGTGGGGCACTGAGAAGGGGAAGACACTACCCCTGCCATTCTGCCTGCAGCTGTTAGCTAGAGGCAGCCAAGCAGGCAAAGGCTTACTGTGGGCCACAGCAGCACAGCACTGCCTCCCCACCCCTGGGGAAATACTGCCCTTGTGCTGTTTTGATTTTCTTCTTAAATGTCATCACAGAGGTGCTACCAACCTCTCTAACTGGGCCAGCAGCATGCCCATCTTCAGAGCCATGAGAGGTTGGCACTGTTAGGGTGGAAGTTTCTAGCAGCTTCTCACAGAATCTACTCCTGTCACCCTCTCCCACTACCAAAAACGAGGCTGCGCCACATCAACACATCTTTTCTTCCAAATAGTCCAAATCCTCCACTCAACAAAAGGGAAAAATAGATTAATTTTAAAGCTTCATATTTTATTAATATAATGGAACTTTTCACAAAAAAATAGCACCCCAAGGAAACAGAAACTCAAAGCTGATGCAGACCTTTAAAGGCAGACTCTTTCCTTGTAACCTGTGTGAGGGGAAGGGGACAGTGACAATCCCAGGAGAACAAAACCCCCTCAGGAATCTGGGCAGGATGTCTTCTTCCTACTGATGTTAACCCCTTTTCTTTTCTGCATGGTCAATTCACTGCTGGTGCTTGTTTCACTTTGGACGATTTTCTCTTCCAAAGGTCTGTAAGCCTGCAAAAACCCAAGAAATAAAAGAGCTGTGAATAATTTAATTTTACAGCCATTGGAACGCCTTGTGCTCCACCAAGGTCAGAGATGACTGTAACCTGGCTCTTCTGCAGCGAGCCTTTGTTATTCTGCTCCTGCTGCTGGGATTTTTAGGAAGGGGGATGACAGGAGAGCAAGACAATGGCTGAGCAGAGCAGTAGAACACACATAGATAAGCAAAGTCACTTCAGGGCTCTGTGTGTTGCTGCACAGATGGCTGCACTCTGTGCTCTCCTGACAACCACAGTTAACTTGCAACTGCATTCAGAGCTGGAGCAGTGAGCATGGCTCCCACAGGGAACATATCCCTATCCCAGAAGGGGGTTACCCAAATCATGTGCAGGAAGGGAAGGGAGAAGGCCCAAAGGTAACTGATTTTTGGGCAAAGTTTTGATCTGCTTAAGCGTGATTTTATTTTTATAATTGCTGTGGTGACAGAGAGGAAAGGAGGTAGGAAGAGAGGAAGGATGATGGGAAGAAGGCTGAACTCCACCAGGGAATAAGGAGACCAGTCAGTGAATGGATGAGCAGGTGGAGAACAGACACAGGTGAGCACCAGGCACAGGAGGATAGGGCTGCAGGATCCATGGGAAGGGTTTATCCATCTGTCCCTCCTCATTCTTGAGCAGCATGGCAGTTATTAGTAAATGAGCCCATTTAACTGGAAGAAGAGAATGTAATAAGCTTAAAAAAATCTAATGAAATTGAATACAGATCCAAAACACAGAACAGAAGGAGAGGAAGGAATGAACAAAGCAACTGTGAAAGGGAAACTGAGACAGAAGGACTGTAGAGGGAGCTACACCAAGCTAGCAGTGCGAGGTCCTTACCCTCAACTGCCCTGCGTATTTCTTGGTCCACTCCCTGGCATTAAGCAGGAACAGCTGCTTGTTGTACTTGTACTCTGAGGACTAAATGGGAAGAGCAAGACAAAGACAGGTTTGATTGAATACACGTCACTATGAAGCTGGGACAAGTCTGACTTCAGGACTCCTAAATCAGACTAAAACCACAACAAGCATGAAGTGTAAAATTAATTTAGTTTGCTTGAAGAACTCATGCTGCCATTTGCACTGAAGACAAGACCTTGACCATCTCTTCTGGCCTCAGCTGCCTCAGGGAAGGGAAACCCAGGGATGCCCCAGCTGATCCAGGTCAGGCCACACTCCTAGTGTGTCAATCCAGAGTGAGTGAAGCAGAAGTTGAGCCTAAGTCCAGCCCCTCATTCCCTCCCCACCTGTGCCCATGGCCAGGAGAGAGGGAAAGGAGCTCACGTACGATATCGGCCATGAGAGGGTCATCAGGGTTGGGCTCTGCCATCAGCAGCTGGATGGAGGTCAGCAAGGTGGAGATGTTCAGGGAAGGCCTCCATGCACCCTGTAAGGAAATGGGACGAGAGCAGTAGCTCAGAGAGAGAAACCAGCACACAGCAGCCTAGAGGCATCTCAGAACCCACAGCACCTCAACCCAACCTGCCCACAGGTGTCTTGGACTTCCAGGACATAATGCCCCATGGAACACACCAGATCCACTCTCAATACAAGGCTCCAAGGAAGCCCAACTGACAGCCAGGGCAGTGGTCATGGCTCTAAGGCTGCCGCTCAAAGTGCTCAAGGAGCATTTGGACAAAATTCCCAGGCACAGTGGGATTTTGGCTTGTCCTGCACAAATCCAGTTCGTGGCCCTTATGATCCTTGTGTGTCCCTTCCAGTTCAGGAGATTCCATGATTCTGTGGGCTGTGTACTGCACATCTCTGCTGTGCAACTCATTTTCAGACCTAATGCCAATCTTTAAAGCCTTGGAAACTTATATGGAACAAAGAACGTCATGTTCTGGCTCTAAACAAAGGAAATGTCACTCAAAACTTCATTCCCTGCTCCCTGTAAATAAGTCAGGAGCAAACAGACATTCAATCAGGCTCTTACAAGAAGCAGATAAGGAGTTCATTATCCTGCTCAGGCTCACTTACCCACAGCCAAGCACTGTCTTACCTTTGGGGGTAACTTAAGAACATCCAGACAAATCCTTCCAGCAGAGTCAATGTTGGGATGGTAGATGGGGGTCAGAAAGCGAATCTTTGGTGGCTCAAATGGGTACCTGAAGGGATAAGCATGAAGAAACAAAAGTTATTGTTGTATCTATAAGCCCAGTTGTTTTGCCACTCAAGCAACACCATAATTTCCTCCTCCCGGCCTACATGAAAACCTTCTCCACAAATCTTTGGAGGCAGTGCTCCGCCTTTGCTGCTTCCAGTTATGTCCAACTAACAATTCCCTGGAGAGCCTTCCACAAGGGAACAACATGAGAAACTTTACACTGATGAACAAGCTCTTTCCAGAAAGCTTTGAGACAGTATGATGAAGCAAAAGTCTTATTACTGCACTTTTAGGTTTTTAATCACACACCTGATATTCAATGCAAAATAAGTTTATCAGCTACCAGAAAAATTGCATTCCTTAAAAAGAGCATCTCAATTTCTTGTCGAGAGAATAAAAGAAAGACTCACATGTTAGCATTTACAGCAAATACCTTACGTCAGTTTACTCACATTTAAAGCAGGACTACACTAACTACATAATCAGAGAATCGGCCTGGTTTGGGTTGGAAGGGACATTAAAGTGCATTTCACTTCATCCCCTGCCATGGCAGGGACACTTTACACTATCCCAGGGTGCCCCAAGCCCCATCCAATCTGCCTTGGACATTGCCAGGGATGGGGCAGCCACAGCTTCTTTGGGCAACCTGGGCCAGGGCCTCACCACCCTCTCCTTTCCTCACAGGGGAGAATTCCTTTTTAATTGATGTAGCTAGGTTCTATTGCCAACTTACCTTTCAGGAACTATGATTTCCAGGTTGAATATTCCTTTATCATACGGTGTGTCCACACCTCCTAAAATTTCTTTAGGAGCAAAAAGAAAATACAAGGATTACATTCAAAATCAGAAATACTTAATGGTTTGGGTTGGAAGGAACCTTCAAGATCATCTTGTTGTTCAGCAGTCCTGATGTATCTCCCACTGTTACAGAGCTGTTCAGGTGACAGAACCATAGAATGTTAAGGGTTGGGAAGGACCTTGAAGGCCACCCAGTTCCAGGAACCCCTTCCATTATCCCAGGTTGCTCCAAGTCTCATCTAACCTGGACACTCCCAGGGATAGGACAGCCACAGTTTCTCTGGGCAACCCATGCCAGGGCCTCACCACCCTCACAGGGGAGAATCCAGGAATAAAAATTGTCATCTTATATAAGACCAGTTCAACTCCCCAGCAATCAAAACTAAAGGCAAACCAGCCAAGGCATGTTTAAAGGAAACTAAAATCCAACACTTCCATATAGTCCATAAAGCCCAAGGCACACAAAGACCTAGCAGCAAACTGCAACTCAGCACTACCTCTGGGAACCCTCAAGGTACATACGTGCTCGCAGGTCATCGAGCTGCCCGTTCTGCCAGCAGGTGATTCCTGGAGGTGGCTCTGTAGCCAGGAGCGAGAGCTCCCTTGTCAGCCGTGACACTCTCTGCATGGTGCTGGAGCTCCGAGACAGAATTGTATTACTGACAGACGTGGATTTTCAAAAATAGCACTTTAAATTGAGTATTTTTCTTGGCTAAGGACCTGGGGTTTGAGCAATTATCCTGATGTGATACCATAGTCACAGAGAGGCTAAGCCAACTCCTGGAGGTGCTCTTGCACTCAGCTGGAACAGGGGTACTACAATCCATCCCATCCCCTCAGTTCCCAGCTAAGTCTAATAAACCCTCGAGTTTAACAAACCTTCATGAACTGGGAGGCCACGACCAGTTCCAAACTCCTTACAGGACTGTAATATCTGCCCTAGGACCACCTGTGCCCCTTCGTAGTTAAGGTACCTGCTGCCCTGCTGGGGCTACCCATCAGTGCCTCTTCCTACCCAAAGGCCACATCTCCCCCCTGCTGTGCAGGCGGAAACATGAAAGCTGCTTCAGGGATAGGCCAATCCCTGCCACAACAACGCCCCTGACACTCTCAAAGCGAGGGTGTGCTCTGCCCACCCCCCACCGTCCCCATACACAGAGACATGGGGACACCCACCAGTGCAACCCGAGAGGAATGTGGCTCAACAACCCACCACAGCCCTAACCACTCACCCTGAGAATGGGGAACCCCCACTAGGCCTAACTGTCCCCTCCGGGGATTATTCTTTCCCTCAGGCACCATTAACACCACCCGAGCACCCCTAGCCTCTCCCCACAGAAGAAGCGTTTCACCCCGCCCCCCCAATCAGCCCTCAGCCTAATTACCCCGCACACGGGCAAGAGCTGCGCCCCGCTTCCCAAGGATGAGAACAGCCCCACACAGCCTTACCCCTCCAAGAGCGCTCACACAACCCCTTTAGAACGGCCTCCACCCTCTCTGATGACTAATCACCCCCTCACTCTAACTAATTAACGCTCCCGCCACAATGACGGAGGCCCGGCTCCCGCCGCTCACACCCGTGATGCAGCGCGCGATGGCGGCCGCACTTCCGCTGGTACCTGGCAACGGGCGGACGCCTGGCGGGAAGCCCCACCCCCTGCCCCGCCGCTCGGGCCCTGATTGGGCTGCCCTGGCGCTCAGCCCCGCCCCCTCAATTGAATTGGGGCGCTGCCATTGGGTAAGCGCTGAGGGTGGGACTCCAAGCCCCGCCCCCTGCTAAAATGCACCCAGGGGGCGTGGCCTGAGCGTGTGCTGCGGAGGCGCTCCGGGACTCTCCAGAATCCCCGGCTCCAGGACCCTCTCCCGCTGAACTGCGTTAAACCTCCGTGGGCAGCGGGCAGGGCCGCTCTGGGGGCTGCTCCTTATATAACCCACCTGTAACCGGCCCCGTGGGGCGAGGAACCGGCGCCGCGTCCGCCGCCACCACAGCTGGTGGGGAAGGAGGTAAAGGCGGGGAGGAGCTGGGAGGTCAGGCTGGCCCGTTCGCCCCCAGCTGCTGCGGCGCTGGCGCAGGGGCCGCCCTCTCCCGTTCCCTCCTGGCCACTTCCCCGCCCGTCTGAGGGGCCCGCCTTCCCTCCGCCCCGTTCCCCCATGGGTACAGACTCTCTGGAGTGGTTCTGGACCCGCTGCAGGAAAAGCCCTGTCAAGCCCCTACACTTGGATGGATTTGGGATTTATTTCCTCCTCTGACTCAATATTCCGTTTTCTTTCATCAAAACTGTATCCAGTACCCTATTTATCACCTTAAGTATTCAAAGAGGGGAAAGAACCTAGAGACTGGAATCAATAGTAGCCTCAGTGTGGAGAGTGGGATTATGGAACCAGATTTATGCAAAAAAAAAAAAAAAAAATCATTCTTAGATCCCAGTTAAGAATTGTTCTCAAGCCTGTCAAATCAGAATTAAACAACGGTGATAATTCCACTTCCGGAGCTCAGACTGTGGTTTCGGAGAGCAGGTGTGAGGCTGCTTGCTCTGTCTAGGTGTCTGACACCTCTATTTATCTGTTTCACTATTGCTTCTGAAGCAGCCAGGATATAGTCAAGGAGCATTTGACAAAGGAGAGTGTCCCAGAGAGGAAATTAAACTGTTGAAAATGTAGCTTCCCAGTTCCTATGCCTTGGACTGTCCCTGCTTCATCTGGTTCTATCAGCTCCAAGGGCCACTGGGACCAGAGAGGAGCTGCCTGCAATTTTCTTCTCTTGGGAATTACACAAAAGCTTGAGTGGCTTAGACCTTTGATGCAGAATCCACCTCAGTGGATATTTATGGTATTTAGGGGCATTTAAACCTTGACAACTAAATTCTGGATGCCTGTAGGAACAGGAGCAGCATAATGAGTTTTGGATAGTGCCACTGACAACCCTTGTATCCCTCCAGCACATTCCTGCCTGTGGAGAGAAATGCTCAGCAGTGGGAGAGCCAGGATCAATGACTGTGACCTTCTCTTTTTGGGGTGACATGTTGTAAAGACAGTGTCAGCTGTGCCACCTTCAAGGTAAGGCCTGTTTTTCACTACTTTCTGTCTTGGTGTATCTGTCTCAAAATGCAGGGATGAATCCAGTGTGAGGTGTATTTTCTGCCTGCCTGGTTGATTTTTGGAGAACAGATGTGATCTGGATGTGGCAGGGAGTCTGCAGTCTGCCCAGCCTTGCTGAGTGAGTGGACTCAAGCCACTGATTCATGGAGAGGTGTAAGAGTAACAGTGGATAAATCCCAACATGATGTCAATGACAGACAGCACACGCTCTGCCTTCTCTAGCGTCCCAGAGCATCTTTCCTTTCCTTGTGACATGACAGAAGTGTTCGAGAGTGCAGTTCCATTCTGACACCACCCATGGCCTGCACAAGTGATCCCCCTTGCCATTCCTTCCCATCCCGGCTGCTTACCCAGCTTTGACACCTCTTTCACTCTAGGCTCCTTCCCTTCCAGTGAGCTTCAGCCCCTTTTAATGAAGCCCCTGCTCCTCTCATCCTCTTTTAATGAACTCCTTGTCCCCCAGCTCTGATTCCCCTAGTCTCCTTTAGTGGGATCCCCGGAGCTGCCCTTTACCCACACCCTACAGCCCACCTGGGGCTGCCTGCCCTGTGCCCAGTCCCTGTTGTGGGGTGATCCTGCTCCCCGCTGCTCCTGCAGGGATGCTATACTGGAAGGGACGGGATGAGATGGGATGAGTCCCAGCCTGGGGATTTATCCCATGGGCTGTGTGTGAGACCAAGGGGCCTAGGATAAGCATGGTCCCACGGGCATGGTGGGGCTGCAGGGCCCTGGATTTGGGGTGACCCTGCAGACGATGTGGGGCCGAGGTCTTGGACAGCCTCTACGGCTGTGGGGGCCTTGGAGGCCCTGACGGGCGCAGTTCCTCAGTGAGGCTAGCTGGTGCATAGGGTGCAGGGGACTCTTCCAGCACACTTTGCATGGTTTAGTACCCAAAAATGCCAGCTGGGCGCTCCCCTGAGCAGCAGGAATCACCTTGTTTTTCCGGTTTTCCCAGGAAGTCGGTGCAGGGCGGTGCCGAGCTGGGGCGAGGGCAGAGCACCCCACACAGCCCGGCCCTGCCTTGGGCTGCACGCCGTGCTCGTGAGTTTGGGACCTTACCGGGGGCCTCTAACAAAGCGGGGGGGTCTGGCTGGCTGGTGAATGTGTTTGGGAATGGAGCAAATCCGATTTATTGAAAAGCTGCTGGATATGAGTTGAGCAGGGACAAGGGCTGAGTCGCCTGGTGCAGCCATTGGTGAGGGGGTGAGTGGAGCTGTTTTGGCTGGAAGAGCTGAGCTGGATTAGGGATTGTTGTTTTGCTCTTTGCTAATCCCTAATCTCTTCCTTCTCTTCTGGGGGTAAGGCTCGAAATTAGCAGCAGGTGGGGACCCACCTGGGAGGTGAGCGTTAAACTCGCTCAGTTTTGCACGGGAAAGCGAGTTTAGGAGGTGCTGCTGGGCTTGGTGCATACACGAGGTGGCAGCTGGGCTCCTCCTTTGCTTCCTGGCATCTTCTGTGTCCATTGTTCTGAACTGGGAAGCCAAAGCTTGGGACCTGCTTCCCAAACCGTACCCTGAGCTGCTTCAGCCTAAGACCCAAGGGCACCACTCCTGCCAACAGTCTGAACGCAGCTGAAATAGTTCAAAGGGGAATAAACGAATGAATCAAGAGTAGTTTTGTGTCATTATCACACCCAGCTGTGCTCTGGAGGCAGGCTGGGAGAGCTGGGGATGTCCAGCCTAGAGAAGAAAAGGGGAGACTTCAGAGCCCACTCTAGTGCTTAAAGCGGCTTCAAGACAACTAGAGGTGGACTTTGGACAAGGGTCTGGAGGAACAAGACAAGGTGCAATGGCTTCCCACTGCCGGAGGGCAGGGTGAGATGGGATATTGGGAAGACATTCTTCCCTGTGAGGGTGGTGAGGCCCTGGCACAAGTTGCCCAGAGGTGCTGTGTCTGCCCCTTCCCTGGCAGTGTCCAAGACCAGGATGGGCTTTAATGTCCCTTCCAACCCAAACCATTCTGGGATTCTGTGAAATCCACAAATTCAGATGTCGCCTACTGAAATCGCCTGACAGAAGGAGTATTGTTCCAGGTCTCTGATGAGCTGATTGCTCCTGCGGGCCTCCTTGAAATAAGTTGATGACTTCCAGAGGGTTTGCTGACAGCCACATCTGTGGGGTTAAAAAATGTTTGTGCACTAAATGGAGCTCTGGCAGCTCCATCTGTTTTGATTCCTTCCTTCTGTTGAGTGTTATTGGGATGTAATTTCATTGAGAGATTTAATTTAAGGATTTGAGTGACTCATGTGCAGCGAAGACCATTCTCTGTGGAGCTGGGTGGTCATCCTGCTGCTGAATGATGGGGCCAGAGGACAAGTTTGGTCTTGTTCCAGCATTTCTTTCTCATGAAAACTTACCAAACCAAGATGTTTGTGGTAAAAACTGCAGAGGATTTTTTTTTTTAGCTCTATTTCTAATTGTTAATTGGCATTATTCTTTATAGGGATTTGCTATCCTGAGAGGCAAGGGTTCCCTTCCTCCTGTAGCCAAGATGCTGCATCGAACCATTCATCTTTTCCGGAAGGAGCTCCGACTCCACGACAACCCAGTGCTGCTGGCTGCCCTGGAGTCCTCGGAGGCCCTGTACCCTGTGTACATCCTGGACAAAGCATTCCTGACCTCCTCCATGCACATTGGGGCCCTGCGCTGGCACTTCCTGCTCCAGTCCCTTGAGGATCTCCACAAAAACTTGGGCCAGCTGGGCTCCTGCTTGCTGGTCATTCAAGGGGAGTATGAGACCGTTCTTAGGGATCACATCCAGAAATGGAATATCACGCAGGTGACGCTGGATGCAGAGATGGAGCCATTTTACAAGGAGATGGAGGCTAACATCCAGCGCCTGGGGGCAGAGCTGGGCTTTGAGGTGCTCTCCTTGGTGAGCCACAGCCTGTACAATACCCAGCGGTAGGTGACTGCCCCAAATCCACAAGTGTCTCCAGGGAGGTCCTTTTAGAATAGAAGAGGCCAAGTGTCTTGGTTTTTTCCTTCAGAGAATATTGGACTGTCTGAGGTGAATGTGGTGCTGTTTGCTGGAGAAACTTTGTGTGTTGCTCTCTTGGGAGGAACAGAAGAGACTGTGCACAGGTTTTGAGGATTTCAGCCTAAAGAGCTCATTAACTTTTTTGTTTCGGGCAGTTTAATTCACCTAGAAACTTACTCTTTTAAACAGAGTGAAATAAATTCTCTAACACATTTAGTAGGACTTGTAAAAGTTCTATTAAATATAGTAAAGGGTTTTTGGTGTCAGATTTTTTCAAAATCTTTCAAATCAACTTTCACCGGTGTCTGAATATACTTGGATCTAACCTGTTACTCACTGTTGAATGACTGAAGATACTGAAATTGCTAAGAAGGAAAGCAGTAATAACAAAACCAGCCCTAACAGTCCAATTTTGCAAAACCCCTAAATTATGTAAATGAATGGATGTGTGTAACTTGCTGTCTTGAGTTCAAACTGTTTGCAGAGGTGTTTGCTCAGAGAGGACAGTTATTTACTATCCTGAACCTGTGTTTTGTGGCATCAGAAGTGTCCCACACCCTGCCCTGTGTGTCCTGGCTGTGTGTGGCTGTGCAGGTGAAGCCATGGCTGGAATCCTGATTCCAGTTTTGTTGTCTTGGGTCCTGAGAAACTGCTCTTGGGATAGATGTACATTCACCCAGGGGAGTTTTACTTGTAAACATTGGGAGTTGTTATAGCTTGTGATGTCACCTTCCTGTCCACTGGCAGTTCCAGCTTATTTCTTGATTTCTGTTGTGTGAAAAGAGATCTTGTTTTGTTTTCAGGATTTTGGACCTAAATGGTGGGAGTCCCCCATTAACTTACAAGAGGTTCCTTCACATTCTGTCTCTGCTTGGTGACCCTGAGGTGCCTGTGCGAAACCTCACAGCTGAAGACTTCCAGTAAGTACCAGCCAGTGAGTGGGAATTGCTGATCCTCTTTTTCTGCCCAAAAGAAGAGGCAGGGCCAAATAATAATGTGGCATTTTTGATGTTTTCTTGTTTTATTTCTGTGTGTGGAGAGTTATCGATTCTATATACAGGGGATAGGACTGTTGTTGGGAGGGGAGAGCAGATGATGAAATGGTCTGATACTCATCTCTTTTGATATTTGTGCAGCAGATTCCCACCATGTGGGACACTTCACAAAATAATGGCTAGATTCAATGATTTAAAGGTCTTTTCCAACCTTAATGATTCTGTGATTCCGTAAAAGTCTTAAACTTTTGCAAGGCACCTTGAGAAAAGCTTTTAAGAGATATCAAGCTCCTACAGAGAAAAGCCTGGGGAATTTACTCAAAGGCATGCTCTACATTCCTCTCAAGATTTTGGACAGGAATTGGATGAACCACTATAGTTTGTTTGATGCAGGAAGTTTGGTGGAATAATCTTACTGTTCCTTCCTGGCTTTAAATCTCTCCTCCCCTCTGCTATATGGGAAGGAGGGATTGAGCTCGTGTCTCCCAGGACTTGAGAAGAAGCTCAGAGTCAAGTATGTCTTGTGTTTAGCTCTGCATGAGGAGAGGTCAGTGATCCAAAAGGAGGTAAGACTGGGGCAGGAGAGAGCTGGAATGGAACTACAGGTACTTGGGATTCAATGTCAGGTGACATGACATGGCCTCAGCTCAGTGCCAACCCAGGCTTGGATTTTCCCATCTTGGGGGAGTCCTGTTAATTCCTGAACAGTCCTCAGACAGTCTGATGACAAGAGTCATGTAAGTAATGGGATATAGAAGTTTCTATATTTTTTCTAGCACTGTTTTTTTTCCACTTTCTTGCCTGATTTGTTTGTTTGGACTTCTAAAATTATTTCTGATGAGAGAAAAGTAGTTCACATGCTTCCCAGCAGGCCTGAGCTCTCTCAGTGCTCTGAAAGCTGCACTGGCCCCACCTCTGTAGGTGTCTGTAGCAGGGCTGAGTTCAGGTTTGTCCAGGTGAGTACAAAGATCTCTTGTTGTCTGAGTTCATTCATGGATTGTGAGAAATCTGTGTGTCAGTGCTTCCTTGGGCCTCTTCATCTGTGCTTTATGGGAGGGGGAAGAAAAACCAAACCGATGCTTTTCCAACCATATGGGGGGCAGAGGCCTTGGGCAGCTTCAGCAACTGAGGCTGAGGAGATGTGGGGGGTCTGCTGAGAGGTGTTGGCTTGGGTAGGAGCGAGCAGCCAGGGTGGCCCTGGAAGCTGTTCTGCCTCCTTCCCTATGAAACTGAGAGAGAAGGCTTGGATTGGATGTTGGGAAGAAATTCTTCATATGAGGGTGGTGAGGCCTTAGCACAGGGTGCCCAGAGATGCTGTGGCTGTCCTGTGTCTGGCAGTGTCCAAGGCCAGGTTGGATGGGGCCTGGAGCAGCCTGGGACAGTGGAAGGTGTCCCTGGCCACGGCAGAGGGTGGATGAGTGCTGATGTCCCTTCCAGCCCAAACCAGTCTGGGATTCTGTGAAACTTCTTCAGAGGCACAGAAGCTAGAGTGGCCTTTGGAGGCAGCATCATAATTTTGTTTAGGTTCTGAGAGGGCTCTTGGTTCCATCCTAGGGATGGATGTGACAGCTGGGAGCAACTGGAGAGGAGCTGCTTCTGGGCCTTGTGTAGGGGATGGGAACTAAAAGGGGTCTGAGCTGTGGGTACAGCTGACTGCCCTGAGCACTGTAACTTGGTAGGACTGTTCCTCTTCCCCCACTTCAGGCTAGAATTCCCTGGAGCAATTGCAGGATGAACTCCTCTCCCCCAGTCTGGGATTTCTCACTGTGCTTTCATTCCCTGTATTCTGGTTGATAGAGAAGGCTTGGTGTGTGCCATGGATGGGGCTGTCTCCTTCTCCTGGTTCCTGTTGCTCCTTTCAAAGAGTTTTTTCTCTCACCTCAGGAGATGTAGGGCCCCTGACCCAGGCCTGGCCGAGTGTTACAGAGTGCCTCTCCCTATGGATTTGAAGATTTCTCCAGAGAACCCTTCCCCTTGGAGAGGAGGGGAGAGTGAAGGACTGCAGCGCCTGGAGCAACACCTGACAGATCAGGTCAGCCCTGAGGGAACACAGGGGATGGTGGTGGCTCCAGGTGGGCTGAGATCAGTGCCCAGCTTGGCTTGGAGGAGGGTGGCAGCTTGGGCTTGGGTTTTGTTCTCCTTGATTTCTAGGAAGCGAGAGTGTTTTCCAGACACAACATCAAACAAGCTCCTGTGATAGCAAAGCCAGTTCCAAGAGCTTTCCTCTGTTTATTGCTGGACGTGTGTCATCTTGTGCTGCCTGAACCCAGATTTTTATTTTCCTTTCAGGGCTGGGTGGCAAATTTTACTAAACCAAGGACAATCCCAAACTCGCTGCTTCCAAGCACCACAGGCCTGAGCCCTTATTTCAGTATGGGCTGTCTGTCAGTTCGGACATTTTTTTATAGGTTGTCAAACATTTATGCTCAGGTAAGCAAATAATTGTTCCTAAGTAAGCAAATCCAAAACTGTGACATGTCTGGCATAGGAAGCAGGATTTAACACTCAGATCATCTTGGTAGAGATTTGGTGTATCAAAAGATGCTCTTTTTTAATGTCTTCTCACAGTGTCCCATGAAATCTGTGGAGTGGCTTCATGTTGTGTAAAACACCTGTGAATGTCTGCAGCTCTTCCCAATTAAGTTTTAGAAACAGGATGTTCACATTCTAAATTCATATTTTCATCAGAACTGTAGTGACAGGACAAGGGGGAATGGCTTCAAACTGAAAGAGAGCAGGTTTGGATTAGATGTTGGGAAGGAATTCTTCCCTGTGAGGGTGGTGAGGCCCCGGCACAGGATGCCCAGAGCAGCTGTGGCTGCCCCATCCCTGGAAGTGTCCAAGGCCAGGTTGGATGGGGCTTGGAGCAACCTGGGCTAGTGGAAGGGGTCCCTGCCCATGGCAGAGGGTGGAGTGGAATGGGCTTTAAGATCCCTTCCAGCTCAAGTTATGGTTCTATGAATAGGAAGCAAGCAGACCCAGGATCAGCAGGGAAGCCCAGGAAAACCTTCCTAAAATTCAAGGATTTAGTTTGGTGGTGAAGGGAAGTTTTTGATTGATTTATGCAGTTTTGTTTCTTGAAATCAACTGGTTTTGTCTTGGACAAGTTTTAATTGTAGAATAAACCAAAACCACTTTCTGAAATCTTGTTTAATTCTTATCAAGTGAGCTTGAAACCAACCCAAGAAAACCAAGGTCCTCCTTTATCTGCATCTTAAGATTATCTTTTGAGACATGGCTGATCCACCTGAATTCATTTAACATGTTAATAAATATATGCTTGGTGTAAGCAATCTCAGTGTGACACTGTTTTGGAAGGTAGATGGAGAATGTTTGAGGTAACGTTGAGGTCTGGCAGTTTGGCTTTGCTTTAGGCCAGACAGCATTGCCTCAGGTCTTTGCTTTCCTTGACTTGAATGCAAAAGTACCCTGAAACCAGTATTGTAGTCAGATTAATCTTTATTTTATAGACCTGGCAGTCAGAAAATGAGTGAGGTAGCACTATGTATGAACTGAAGCTGTCCCCTTATGTCTTTTGCAGGCAAAGCACCACTCTCTGCCCCCAGTGTCGCTGCAAGGGCAGCTGTTGTGGAGGGAATTCTTCTATACAGTAGCATCAGCAACCCCCAACTTCACCCAGATGGCTGGGAACCCCATCTGCCTCCAGATCTGCTGGTACAAAGATGCAGAGAGGCTCCACAAATGGAAAATGGTAATGAGGTGCATGGCCACAGCAGCTGCATTGGAGCTTAGAGCTTTTCTCTTCTCTTGGCTGGTCCCTGCTGGCAGTTTGAGGGGGTCTTGCAGTGGTGTTACAGGCTGTGAGAGCTGAGAATATTCAGCCTGGAGAAGAGAAGGCTCCAGGGAGACCTTAGAGATCTATCCAGTGCTTAAAGGGGTTCCAGGAGACCTGGTGCCTAGAGCAGCTGGGACTGCCCTGTGTCTGGCAGTGTCCAAGACCAGGCTAGACAAGGCTTGGAGCAACCTGGGGTAGTGGAAGATGTCCCTGCCCATGGCAGAGGGTGGAATGGGCTTTAATGTCCCTTCCCACCCGAACTGTCCCATGATTTTGTGAAAGCAGTGTATGAGGGAAGAGCTGATGTTGCTTTTCTGCTGCAGGCACAGACTGGGTTCCCATGGATTGATGCCATTATGACCCAGCTGCGCCAGGAAGGCTGGATCCATCACTTGGCTCGGCATGCTGTTGCCTGCTTCCTGACACGGGGGGACCTTTGGATCAGCTGGGAAGAGGGAATGAAGGTTCACTGCTGGGTTTTATTTTCCTCTGTTCTGCCTGACCCTGAGAAACCCTGCACAGCCTGAGTTCTAGCAGTGGAAGGTTCTGCAGAGGAGGGTTTGGTTCTGCCCCTTCCTGTGGATCTCGGGGTTTATGGAATCTGTCAGTGCAGTGGTGAGAGGTCTTTGCTTTCCCTAAATCCTCATGATTTTCAGATAGCAAGGATTCTGGTGCAGACAGTCTGTAGCAGGTCCCAAATCCAGAGGTTTTGGGTTGCTCTGTCTTCCTTCTGACTGTTCAGAGCATTCTTGGTGTGCCTGTGAGGAGGCAGCCCAGGCCCCACAGTGCTGTGCTTCCAGCAGCAACCACCACCCTTCACCCCCCAGCCTGGTTTTGTCTAGTTTTTGCAATGTACCCATTTCAGGAGTGTTCCTCTCTTCCCATCCCTGATGTGCAGGTGTTTGAAGAGCTGCTTTTAGATGCTGACTACAGCATCAATGCTGGGAACTGGATGTGGCTGTCAGCCAGTGCTTTCTTCCACCAGTACACGCGGATCTTCTGCCCCATCCGCTTTGGGAAGCGCACAGACCCCCAGGGCAACTACATCAGGTCAGGGGACACCCCACCCCACCATCTCCCAAGCTCCTCTGACATCAGGAGCTGATGAACTGGATCAGTTCGAAACACACATGTCTGTTAAACAGGGGTCATAGCAATGGTACATGAGGAAACTGAGGCATGGAGAAGCAGAGAGATACCTGTCATTCCATGTAATGGCTGAGCAGGGCTTATGTTCATTTGTGAGCACTTGTTGCCTCCAGCACCATGTGTGACCACCAGGCTGGCTTCTTTTTTCTGAAGGATTTGAGTAGAACTTCCCACAGCTTCCCTGCTCCACTCTGCACATTGTTTCTTGTTTTTCATAGAATTCTGGGATGTGCTTGGAAGGGACCTTAAACCTCATCCAGTTCCACTCCCTGCCATGGGCAGGGACACCTTCCATTATCCTAAAGTTTCTCTAAGCCTGGCCTTGGACGCTTGCAAGGATGAGGCAGCCACAGCTTCTCTGGGCACCCTGTGCCAGGGCCTCCCCACCCTCACAGGGAGGAATATCCCAATATCCATCTAAGCTTGCCATCCTATAGTTGCACACACACTAAATTTTATTTTCTACTCTAAGTCCTCTTTGCTGCAGAATTTAATTTTCTTATCTCTACATAATGGGCAGTTGAGCTCTCTCAAAGCACAGGGGGGTTTCCTGGGCTCACTGTGTTAATGTTGAGCAAACAGCTCCATTTCCCCACTTCTCTTCTTCCCATCCTGCCTAGGTTTGGGTATTGCCAAGGAGAAGCCTGTGCTGAGGTACCTCACAGAGTGGGACATAAAATGACTTTGCCATTCTGCAACAATTTTTCAAAATTAGTTTGTTTTTAAAATGTATTAATGTTTAGGATGAAATGCCAGTGAAAATGTTAAAGATCTACTTAGGAGGAAATCAAAACTGAAGTAGTGTTTAAATCACCCCATTTATTCTATGCTGTAAAGTTAACTTTTGGAAGATCTCACCGATGGAGGCTTGAGAATATAAACACAATTTTTTTGTAGAGAGTGAATCAGAACTTTCACATGGATTGTAATATCAATATTAACATGGCACAGGTTGGTTTACACTTCTCGGAATGTATTTGCAAATATTCATTTGCCTGCAGGATTATAAACCCCCCTATTATCCCTGTTTTGTAGGAAATACTTGCCTATACTAAAGAACTTTTCCTCCAAGTACATCTACGAGCCCTGGACTGCACCTGAAGAGGAGCAGAAGCAAGCAGGATGTATCATAGGTAATTAATTCACATTCCTTGCTAAGGATTTTCCTGCTGCTAACTATCCAAAATAAATATGTATGAGATGGAAGCATCACACTTTAAACGTAAGCCATTTATCTTCTGAAAATGGATGAATCCAACAGCATTCCTTCTGTTCATTTTCCATTAAATTTTTTTTATTGGAGTTTCATTTCACAGTACATATTTTTGCCTCAACTTTATGTCCTAAAACTCTTGGATCACTCCAAGATTTTGCCTTTGGCTTTATCCAGTCTTGGATGCTTGGCTGCTTTAAATAGTATCAGAACATCTTGTGCTTTTATTCCTGCTCTAACGCATCTTTGAAGGTTCTTACGTCAAAGTGGGAGCTCTTCTCTTTGATGGGGAGGATTAGGCACTTCCATTTGAGAAAAACTGGAAGTACTTAAATCCAGGGAAAATGTCCTTGCCGAGTGTGGCAAAGGCTCTGTCTCTACGTTGCCTAGGTCAGGATTACCCCTTCCCCATGGTGAACCACAAGGAAGCCAGTGACCGCAACCTGCAGTTGATGAAACAGGTCAGAGAGGAGCAGCACAGAACAGCCCAGCTCACAAGAGGTAAGAGGTGCTGCAGCACCCACGTTCCCTGTGCTGCGACACACAGGCTGGCCCAGGAACCCAGGGCTCTGGGGCTTGGCTTTGAATGCTTTTAGAGGATGCTTTTCCTCTTTGGATACCAACATCATGCACAGCTCTTCTGGTTACTGTTAAATTGCTGTCCCAAGTGTGAGAACAAGAGTGTGAGCCTTTTCTTCCTTCCCTCTTGCCTTGGAGCATCCTCTTGCCTGCTGCAGAAATGCCTTCTCAAAAACAGACCTTCTCTCCCTGCCCTCACTCCCCACCCTGAGGCTGGCTGGGTATGTCTCCAAGGTGCAGAAATCTCTGCAGCTCTGCCCATGCTTCTTGTAAACCAGAACATTTCTGACTGTCCTTGATACCATGATCTGCCCTATGCCATAGCAGAGATTGAGATTCCCGCTAAGCACAAAGCTCTGGAGAGGTGAGTTATTCCAATAAACTTACCTTTTGACATGGTTTTCTGCACTGCTTAACCCTATGGATAACAAACAGGTAGTTACCAGGTAAGGCTAGAAACTGTGCTGAGCCTGAAGTAATTAATTAATTAGGTCACACAGATTTGTCACTTATAGCACCTATGCTCTTAAAATTGAAATCCCAGGGCCTGTGATGAGCTCAGAGTAGCCCTTCACAGTAAAACATGGAATCTCAGCCTCGTTTGGGTGGGAAGGGATATTAAAGCTCATCCATTTTCACCCTTGCCATGAACACAGACACCTTCTACCATCCCATATTATTCCAAGCTCTGTCCAGCCTGGCCATGGACACTTCCAGGGATGGGGTACCCACAGCTTCTCTGGGCACCCTGTGCCAGAGCCTCACCACCCTCACAGTGTCCAATATCCGACCTAACTCTATCCTCTGGCAGTGGGAAGCCATTCCCTTGGTCCTGTCCCTCCAGGCCTTTGT
The DNA here is from genome assembly GCA_013186435.1 of Turdus rufiventris. NCBI lineage: Eukaryota > Metazoa > Chordata > Aves > Passeriformes > Turdidae > Turdus > Turdus rufiventris. The sequence continues at coordinate 39,133 of PYHW01009783.1, read as the reverse complement.
CCCACATCCCTCTCCAGCTCCCTTGGAGCCCCTTTAGGAAAGATCTCTAAGGTCTCCCTAGAGCCTTCTCTTCTCCAGGCTGAACATTCTCAGCTCTCCCAGCCTGGCTCCGTAATGGAATTTAAGTGACAAAATACATTTTTATTTAACAGGGGGCCACAGTAGCGTCTCCATATTGTAGAAACCCAACATGCAACAGCTGAGTGGAACCTTAACTATTCCTTCCTTCACTGCTGTGATCTGAAGGAATTAATTGTTCCCAACCCTGGAATGGATACCTATTAATATGTCCAGGAGGTCACACACTGGAATAGTACAGATATAACCACTGTATGCTGGCAATTCTTCCAGCAACCCTGTAGTACCAGGGACTAAATGTTGGGAGTGCTGCTGGAGATAGATTGAGCCAAAATTTTGAGAGTCCCTGACTCCAAATATTATCCCAACACCCATCTCAGTATGAAAACCAGCTCAAAGAGATGAGCAGATATTGAAAAAGAGTAAGGGCTAAGAAATTGGATTGGACTTGGAGCAATCTGGAAAGTGTCCCTGCCCATGGCAGGGAGTGGAATGAAATCAGCTTTAAGATCCCTTTCAGTGCAATCCACTTGGGGATTTCATGATTCTTGATGCCTATGAGCAGTAGCATTTTCTGACATTTTGTATCTCCACCCGACTGAAGTCAGAAGACTTTGCAAACTTTAATCCTTCTTTCTTTCTCGCTGTAGATGAAGCAGATGACCCCATGGAAATAATGGTAAAACGTGACCATTCCAAAGAAAACATTTCAAAAGGAAAAGTGGTCCGAACAACAGAATAAACCAAAATTCCCTCAGGGATCACTGCTGCGTACCAAAAAAAGGCAAGAGGGGAGAGCCAGGGTCCAGCTGAGCTGGCCAAAGCACTGTCCTCTATATCTTGCCCTGCTAATGGTGCCTCTTGCTTGTGACCTGACTTCAGGAGATGTGTTGGATGTTGAGTAGTTTTAGTGCAGTTATTTTGGATGGAATTGTTTATCTGTGAGTGGCTTCTGGACCATCTGTTGAAGCTGTTGGGTGAATGCAAGAGGTGCCTGGTTGTGGCAGGTCCTGCTGCTGCACCACCCTTCAAATCCATGTGTTTCACGCACTTGTGTAAATAGATTTTGTGACAAATACTCATCTTAATGTCAGAAGACCATGTGCGCATTAGTTGGCTTGTACATTAGTATTAGGACCTTGATTTGCTTGTCTCGTAGAGATAGAGACTTAGGGATGTTCAGATTATTTATTTTAAGTTCCCAGTTTGTGATTGTAGTCCCCAGTTTGGGGAAACAGAGTAGACTGCAACCTTGTACCTTGTGTGTATTTTTAAAGTCATAAGTAGTTATTATTATGCATTTTAAGGACAACATTGAAAATATCTCACTAAATTAGGGCTAATATGCAACTTCATCACCATAATGCTCTTCCTTGGCTAACTAGAACTGCAGGGTGGAGATTAATTCTCTCATGTACCACATGGAAAAATTTTCCCTCCCCCTGAAGTGTATTGCTGTGAAGTTTGACAAGGCTGGATTAGTAAATTATGGTTAGGGTTTTGGGGTGGGGGAGTGCAGTTGGGTTTTCATGGCTGTGGGTGCTATTTTGGGTTTGGAAACAAATAAAACTTCTGACATGAACAATGCAAGGGCTCTGGAACAATTTGTTTTCACAATCAATATCCATCGGTCCTCTTGGGAAACCTGGTGGTACAACAGCTCCAGCAGTAATCCAAACTCCTTGGAAGCATCCTGGTATCTAGTGCAGGAGCAGCACAGGAACCACGAGCGCCAGGAGAAGGCCGTAAACTGCAGGATCCTTTAATGCTGCTGGAGATCTGCAGGACCTGTCAGGGCAGACCATGCTGGCAGCAGGGCAGTGAGGTGTAAATACAAAGCTGCAAGGATCTTCCTGCTGCTCCGAGCCTCCATCAAGCTTCTGGAGATGCCCATGTTCCCTGATACTTCAGCCCTCCACCAAAGCTAATGACTTGCAGGAGTGGCCAGAAGGAAAGGCCTCCTGCCTCCCCCTTTATGGAAGGTAGAATTCCAAGGTGGTGCTTGTTTCTTTAGGGAGATCTGCTGCTCCAAAGCCTCCTGGCATTCCTCCCCTCTGCCACTGGGTTCCTGCCTGTGCCTGATGGGCTTTACAGCATCCCTGAAGGGACTGTGCCCATCCACAAGAAGGCCTGGAAAGAGGATCTGGGAAACTCCAGGCCTGTCAGCTTGACATCAGTGCCCAGTAGGATTATGGAACAGATCATCTACCCTGTGAAGAACGGCTGAGGGAACTGGGGTTGTTTAGTCTGGAGAAAAGGAGACTCAGGGAGGACCTTATCACTCTCTAGAAATCCCTGAAAGGTGGTCGTAGCCAGTGGGGGTTGGTCACTTCTCCTGGGTGACCAGTGACAGCATGAGAAGTCACAGCCTCAAGCTGTGCCAGAAGAAGTTTAGCCTAGATATTAGAAGAAAAAAAAAAAACAACCAGCTATTCACAGAAAAAGTGGTTTGGCCATTGGAATGCGCTGCCCAGGCGGATTCACTATGCCTGGAGGTTTTTAAAAAAGACTTGATGAGGCACTCAGTGCCATGGCTTAGTTGATAAGGTAGTGTTAGATCATAGGTTGGATTCAATCATCTCAAAGGTCTTTTCCAACCCAGTTTATTCTGTGATTCTGTGTCTGTAGCTTGTCTGTAGAGTTTGTCAGTGCAGGGGCTCCAGGAATGCAGAACTCATGTTTCAAGGTACAGTCTTTGCCTTCAAGCCCTAAAGGGGCTGGTTTTGTTTCCTGACATGTTTCTACTTTGAAGTGTTTTTTGTTCCCTGAGCTTCAGTGAGTCCTGGGGCTTGTGTGGTGCAGCAGAATTGTGGAATCCCAGACTGGTTTGGATGGGAAGGGATATTAAAGCTCATCCAGTCCCACCCCCTGCCATGGGCAGCAACACCTTTCACTATCCCAGGTTGCTCCAAGCCCTGTCCTTCCTGGGCTGGACACTTCCAGGGATGGGGCAGCCACAGCTGCTCTGGGGAACCTGTGCTAGGGCCTCACCACCCTTTCAAGGCTACTTTGGGACTTCTGTTGTTGCAAAGCAGTTTCATGGTCTGGTCTGTGGTTGGAAGGAGCAGGACTTGCCTGCAAAGGAGCTGCTGTGAGAGTAGCAGCTGTGTTTGAGCAAGAAACAGCACGTGCAGTTGGAGTCTGACCTTTGCTTCTGGCTGACAAAGTAACACTGGAGAAATTTCTGAAAGAAGCAAAATCATGGAGTTACAAGAATCCTTGAGGTTGGAAAAGCCCTCTAAGATCACCAAATCCAAATGTTCCCCCAGCACTGCCATCTACACCACTCACCCATGTTCCTAGATGCCACATCCACACATTTTTGAACACTTCAACAAGTGCTGACTCCACCCCTGCCCCAGGCAGACCTTGCCATGGCCTGACCACCCTTTCCAGAAATAAATTTTTCATAATATCCAACCTAAATCTCCCCTGGGGCAACTTGTCTTGTATTTTCATTGCTGAACCCTCTTGTCCTGTCCCTTGTTCCATGGGAGCACAACCTGACCCCCCAGCTGTTCCCTCCAGTCAGGGAGTTGTGCAGGGCCAGAAGGTCCCCTGTGAGTCTCCTTTTCTCCAGGCTGAGCCACCCCACCTGCCTCAGCCGCTCCTGGTGCTCCAGACCCTTTCCCAGGTCTATTTCCCTTCCCTGGGACATGCTCTAGTCACTCAAGGTCTTTCTTGGGGTGAGGGGCTCAAAACTGAATCCAGGAATGAAGGTGGAGTCTTGCCAATGCAGGGGGACAGTCACTGGATGGTCCTGCTGGACACACCATTGTGAGGTTATAAACCTTCCGTGCTTTTGACACACCCTTCATGTCGAGCTATCTTAAATGATTAAAGCGGCTAATAGTTGCTAAAAAGCTGTTTATTACAAAGCTTATCAGTCTTAAAAGCAAAGTCACAGTTATTAAAGTTTATGCTAAGTTTTGTTACACTAGAGTCTTAAATAGAAGTAGAAGCTGCTCCTGTCAAGGAAAGCTGAAGTTGCTGTGGCAGCTCCTATTTTCTTCTCGGGTGATGAGGATGCTGGCAAACAAAGCAATAGCAAAATAGAAAGCAATGAAAAAGGCAAAAGCAAAAGGCAAAGAGCAAAAGCAAAGAACAATGACATAAAAGCAATGGCATAAAACCCTAACTCTCTCTAATACATAATCTTATGTAGGATTTTTTTAACAAGCTAACACGTAAACTCAAAAAAACATGCTTCTCTGAAAAAATATAATGTCTGTCATGTATCCAGTAGGTGTTTAATTATTATTATCATTTAATGTCCTTGGGCAGCTTGAGAACAAGGCTACTTTCTTGGTTCCCAGTTGTATCTTAACGACAGCAGAGTGTGTCTGTCTCTGCATATTTTTCTCTGCTGAGGGGATCTGACCTTGGAGGCAACAGGATTTGATGTGGAATTGTTCAGCTATTGACCCACAAAAATACACCTGGTGCAGCTCTCTGAGTTCTAGGGCATGGAGACAAGTGATGGCATCTTTGCTGGGCATTCCTGGCATGATTCAAAGCCAATCTGGCTGCATTTGGGTCACCTTAGGTGCTTTTGTTATAGGAGGGAAATTTGTCTCAGGGTGTTGATTTTGTTTGATTTTTCTTTGTTTTGACCACTCCTGCCCCTCCCTTGGCTTCCTCACCCCTCTCCAACATGCCCAAAGCTTCTCTCTATGCCCAAGTGACATTCTTTCTCATCTTGGCTTCCTTATGAGACTTATCTTGTAAAGTTTTCATTTGGGGGTCGTGAATTAGGGCTTGAAGTGTTTTTTCTGATCTCATTTCCTTTGGTTTGAGTTACTGTTAGTGGAAATCAGAGTGAGACATAAATTGTCATCTGTTGTGGGTCACTTGCGCTCCAGTGAGCCTTTCATGGAAACCCAGACTGGTTTGGGTTGGAAGGAGCCTTAAAGCTCACCCCATTCCACCCCCTGCCATGGTCAAGGACACCTCCACTGGACCAGGTTGCTCCAAGCCCTGTCCAACTCGGCATTTTCAGAGCTGCTTTAGTGTTTTGCCAACAGTGGAGCTATCTTCCTTCCTGTTGAGGAAACTTTCACTTCTCCTAACAGGCCAGAGCTCCTGGGGTATTGCAGCTCCTCCCAAGGGGCAGCTCCAATCTCTGCTCTCTGAGGGAAGGGCTGGAGCTGTGCCAGGGGAGGGTCAGGCTGGGTATTGGGGAAGGATTCTTCCCCAGAGGGTGCTGGGCACTGCCCAGGCTCCCCAGGGAATGGGCACAGCCCCGAGGCTGCCAGAGCTCCAGGAGAGTTTGTCAGCACTCTTAGGGATACACAGGGTGGGATTGTTGGGGTGTCTGTGCAGGGCCAGGGGCTGCACTGGATGATCCTTGTGGGTCACTTCCAGCTCAGGACATTCTGTGACTCTATTCCTCCAACTCCTTTGGCACAGGAAGGTGACCAAAGCAGCTGCTCCCTGGACAGCTGCAACTGGGCTCTCTCTGCATTCTGCCATGTCACACATGATGGTGACAGCTTTTGGAGTGGCACTGGCTCTGCAGCACCTCTGTGTCCCACCTTGGTGTCCCTGAGGATGGGATATACCATGATGGCTCTGCTCCCTCTGCCCCAGCAGCATCTCCACCTGACTGGCTCTTTCCTTGCTGAAGTCCCTTTGCTCTCAGGCACAGGGTGGGATTCTCAGGGTTGTCCTGTGCAGAAATACGAATTGGACTTGACAGATCCCTTCCAACTCAAGATATTTTGATTCTATGATTAAAAATATTTGCCAGTTCAACCAATTCCACTGATTGTGTTGAAGGACTGAAATCACAAGCTGAAAATAGGAACTATTATGTAACCTTATCCCTGAGGGCTTGCTCCTGGATGGTGACAACTGGAACTTTGCCAGGAGTGACAGCAGAGGGAAATCTCACCTTGATATGGTCCCTCCAATTTTTTCCATTGTTCAGATTGTCCTGTCAAAACTGCAACTTTCTTCTTTTACTCAACTGGTTTTCCTTAATCCTGAAACGTCAAGCACAATGATGATGGATCCTCAAACAACCCATTGGCATTTCAGACTTGGGATGAGTTTTGAATTCTAATTCTTTGTGGTTGAGTGGAATTGGATGAAAAAATATCTTGAACAAAATAAGCACTATGACCCAGGATCTGGTGGGCCTTGAATAGAATTTCAAACATTCAATTTGCTAAATGTGTAGAAATCAAAAGTGGAAGGTAAAATTCTTGTGAACACTCATGAAGTCCGATTTTAATTAAAATTATGGGATCAACAAATCTCAGCCTGGTTTGGGTGAGAAGGGACATTAAAGCTCACCCAGTTTCTACCACTTGCCACTGGCAGGGACACCTTCCACTATCCCAGGTTGCTCCAAGCCCTCTCCTTCCTGGGCTTGGACTCTTTCAGGGATGGAGCAGCCACAGCTTCCCTGGGCACTCTGTACCAGGGATTCACCACCCTTACAGGGAAGAATTCCTTCCCAATATCCCATCTCATCCTGCCCTCTGGCAGCTTTTATGGTTTAAAAACCCTAAATGAGGTTTTTCTAAGTCTAATGCCAATTCTACCTTTCTAAGCTGCAAAACTGGCAGTGAATTTATCCAGTCTTACTACTTTATATATACAAATTTGCTTTACATGGTGGAAAATATTAATTCAGATGTATCCCCAAAGAGGTGGAGCCCTGCCCTTGTAGGACAGGTATGGCTTTGTTGACTCAGTCCGAAATACTGCACTGAGAACTGTAAACCAGTTTATAATTGATGTAGCACAGATTGAATATGGAGCACATGGTAAAGTCTAATTCAGCATCATTTGATGCTTTCAAGACTCCAGATGAATTTTGGCACTACTTCTGCTACAGCTCCTTTTTCCATCTTGTGATATCTCAGTGGCACTAAGTTTGACAAGAGCAAGTATTCACAACATTCCTATTGACAGGCAATGCATTCATCTGTTTGGCCGCTTGTTCAACTGAAATGTCAGACCAAGGAGCCAAACAATGCTCTTGAAGAACAGACTGGACCAACATCTGACAAGTAAATAGTTAATCAGCTCTGCACACAAGTTTCTGCTGACACCAGACCTCAAAGTCAAACCAAATGATGCCAAATAAACAGGCAGGAGAGGAGACAGTCAGCTGAAATATTTTTCCCCAAAATGTTTATTTGAAACCTGTGTCTCTTTGGTTGGCAGTTTAGAGAAAGCTGAGTTAGACCTTGCTCGGTGTGTTTGGATTCAACATGAGGAAAATTTCTGACCATGAAAAAAGAGAGAAATTGAAAGAATGAGCGAAATTGTTAGCCTGGCATCTCAAAATGAGGAAGGCAAAGATTGACCTCCAGAGGCTGGAGGACTTTGCCAATTCAAAGGGAGCTTGAAAGACTTAGCAAAAATTACCCAAATCTGAAGAATTTTCAATTTTCCAGGAGACCAGTTGGCATCTTGCTAAAAGGATTAGCAGTAAATGCTGTGATCCTGGGAAACAGCAAAAACTTATTCTCAAAGCCTTTACCTGTCTGTCCTGGACGGGTGACGTCCAGAACATGCCGGATGCTGTATTTCCAGTTCAGTCAGATACCTAACCTTGTCCATTTTTTAGGATTAGGATCCATGTGGGAAAATAAGGAAATAGGAGGAAAAGGTTTTGACTGGGTAGAATGAGATGTCCTGGTGAGGCACCCTAGAAAGCTGTGTCCAGTTCTGGCCCCTCCTGGAAACAGAAGCATCGAGGGGCTGGAGCGTATCCAGGGGAAGGATTGGAGCTGGGGAAGGATCTGGAGCACCAGGAGCAGCTGAGGGAGCTGGGGGATGTCATGACCCATTGTTTGGTTCATTGTAAATCCTCACCAGGCTGAACTTTTATTGTACAGTTGCCTCAACTCCAGCAGCCAGCCAGTTGAGTCTAGAGTATAGACTCCAAAGGTGTTGGCCAACAGGAATGGTGGCTACAAGCCCTTAATTTTCTGCAGTTAACTTCCATGAGTCGTCAACTCCTACCACAAAATCCTCAGAGGAGCTGGCTAATAAGCCACGGTACCGCTACTCAATCTCCCAATTCCCACAACAAACTTCCAGACACAGGATGGAATGTGAAAACCATGCTTTGCCCAGGCAAAGCAAGGGAGCAACTCCAGAGCACCCTGAAAACTACAGCCCTGTCGGTGTCACTTCAGTGCCTGGTGAAGTTACGGTGAAGGTTGCTGTGGGATATATGGAAAATACACCTGAAGGACAATACAGGTCATTGTTCATAGCCAGAATGGCTTCATGAAAGGAAGGTCCTGCTTATCAAACCTGATTTCCTGTTATGACAAGGTGACTCTGTGCTCTTCACCACCTTCATAAATTACTTGGATGCAGGACTAGAAGGGATACTGAGCAAGTTCACAGATGATACAAATCTGGGAAGGAGCAGTTGACTCCTTCAAGTGCAGGAGGCCCTGCAGAGAGACCTCAACAAATTAGAGATGGGTAATCGCCAAACATATGAAGTTCAACAAGGGAAGGTGCTGGATTCCGCACCTGGGATGGGGCAAACCTGGCTGTACAGACAGACTGGGGGAATGAGAGGCTGGAGAGCAGTGCCTGGAGAGGGACCCAGGGGTCCTAGTCAATGGCCAGCTGGATCTGAGCCAGCAGTGCCCTGGCAGCCAGGGGGGACATCCCTGCCTGGGGGGCATCAGGCCCAGCATTGATGGCTGGGCAGGGACAGGATTGTCCTGCTCTACTCTGGGCTGGGGTGGCCTCACCTTGAGTGTTGGGGACAGTTTTGGCCACCACAAGATATAAAAGCTATTAAGCGATTGAAGAACATCCAAAGGAGGGAAACAAAGATGGTAAAGAGCTTTGAGGGGAAGCCATAGGAGGAGCAGCTGAGGGCACCTGCTCTGTTCAGCTGGAAGAGACTGAAGGGAGACTCACCACTGTCACAATTCCCATATGAAAGGAAGAGGAGGAGCAAACACTGATCTCTGTGGTGACTAGGGACAGGACCAGAGGGAATGGCTGGATCGTGGAGTATCAGGGGACGATTAGATTGAATAGCAGGGAAAGGTTCTTCCCCCAGAGGGTGCTGCGGCTCTGAACAGGTTCCCCAGGGAATGGGCATGGCCCCAAGGCTGCCAGCGCTCCAGGAGAGTTTGGACAATGCTCTTAGGGGCAGGGTGGGATTGTTGGGGTGTCTGTGCAGGGCCAGGAGTTGGACTCTCCTCGTGAGTCCTTCCCAACTCAGGACGTTCTGTGGTTATGTGAAATAAAAACAGAAAAGGGTGAGGAAGAGAACAAGAGCAAAGAGTATCACTAGTCCTTAAGATCCCATCTTGTTCCTGGAGCTGGACTTGTGAGACAAAGCAAAAGTGAAAGAGAGGAAAAAGAGAACCAGGAGGTCCAATCCACTTCCTTTCATAGTTAACACAGTGCAGCCTCTTACGTAAATTAGATTTTTTGTGCTGTTTTGCTCACATATGCACAGCCAACCCTTTGAGTCGTCCTTGAGAGGGAGGACAGAGCATGAGTCACTGGGAGTTGGCTCAGCTCCACGGGACCTTCTCTGATCACACCTCTCCTGTTGCAACAGTCACAATGTCTAAGACAAATCATGCCTGTGCCTGATCCTCTACAGGGGAGGACCTGGTGAAAAAGGAGGCTCAGGAGGGGACCTTCTGGCTCTGCACAACTCCCTATCATGGAAGAGGAACAGGACAAGGGGATACGGCCTCCAGCTGTGCCAGGGGAGGTTTAGTTTGGACATTGGGAAAAATTTCTTAATGGAAAGGGTGGTCAGGCCCTGGCACAGGCTGCCCAGGGCACAGGTGGAGTCACCATCCCTGGAAGTGTTCAGGGGATGTACTTTAATGGTGGCTTTGGCAGTGCTGAGCTAACAATTGGTCTTGGTGATCTTACAGGACTTCTCCAGTTGAAATGATTCCATGATTCAGTGATTCTGGATTGAGACTACGATTACAGATTTTGTAGAAAAATGGAGAGAGATTCACAAACATGAGTTTGGTGATAAGCAAAGATAACAAGTTGCTGGCCAAAAAGTACCCATGGGAGCTTGTAAAGGCTCCCTCCTGGGCTGAAATGTGGGGTGTTTCTCCAGGTAACCTCCTGAGGCAACCCAAGGCTTGGATCAGTGCAGGATCATTCTCAGAATGGTGACATGGACAGACTGTGACCAGTCATGGTGTCTTTGCCTGTTGTCACAGACCAGACGCTGTTCTCAGGTGTCCTCATGACACCTCTCTCTCTGTAAGCCCACCTGGTTTCATGGCAGGTTCCAAACTCAGTCTTAGTTTATAAAGGAATAGTAATTCTAAAGATTATAATTTTTTAGGTGTATCAGGAACCACAAAGATCAGAAGATGGTCTAAACCTCTGTGTCTTGAATCTCAAGATGTGCCAGTGGAGGTTCTAGTTGGACATGCGAAGGAATTATTTCATGGAAAGGGTGTTCAGGGATTAGAAGAGGCTGCTCAGGGAGGTCTGGAGTCTCCATCCCTGGAGGTGTCCAAGGAATACCTGGATGTGACAGTTAGTGCTGTGGTCTGGCTGATAAGGTGAGACCATTCACAGGCTGGAGTCAGTGGTCTTGAGGGGCTTTTCCAACCAGAACGATTCCAGGATTCTGTGGATGATTTTATAACTCAATTCTTTGCCCAGATCGTGTTGTACCTAAAACAGGAGGAGGATGATTGGGTTGGGTATAAATTACCCTAATGAGGAGGAAGACCTTGTAGAGAATGAGTGGGTGGCTCTGCTCTCCCCACTCCCAGATGGGGATGCCTTCTTGGTAATATTTTGCATACAATTATTATTACACATGTTAGCATATCATTATTAGTATGGCTGTTGTTGCTGTTGTTGATCACCATCATCATCATCATCATCATCATCATCATCATCATCATGGTGCATTTATCAATGGTAATTCCAAACCCACATTTCTGTTGTTTCAATAATTCCTACTGCTTGGGAATTTGTGATTATAAAAGTCCTTATTGAACAGGACCAGTCTTGTGGTGCTCAATTGGTCATGATCGGAAATTCAACCCCGCTGTTCCCAGCTCCTCTGAGGACCAGTTGGGACACAGGGGAATTATTTTCTGCCAAATTCCTATAAACTCCATGTGACACCAATAATTGTCATGGGCAAACAATTGATGTTGGAAAAATTAATTCAGTTTATTGCAAATTAAAATATGATTAGATGGTGAGAAACCAATACAAGATTTAAACCACTTTTTTCCCAGGCTCAGCTTCACATCTCCAACTCCCCTTTTTCCCTCCAGCCTGGGCAGTGCAGTGGGGATGGGGAATGGGGGATATGGTCAGTCCATAAAAACTCCCCTCTGCTGCTCATTCTTCCTTACATTTCTGCTCCAGTGTGGGTACTCTGTGGGATGGATTTGGTTTCTTCAGAGAACCCACCTTCTCCTGTATTTCCCCAACATCCTGTTGTTACCACAATCTGGACATTCACAAATCCAGAGTTTTGACTCATTCTCTTGCTTGGGGAGGATGGGGAAAATGGGAGATTCATTGGTGGTGAAGTCACCATCCTTGCACGTTTTCAAGGAGTGACTGCATGTGGCGTTCAGTGGTCTTCTCCAGCTGGTGACTGGAGACAGGTCTTGGAAGGTCTTGATGGTCTTGAAAGTAATTTTCAACCTAAGTGATTTTGGGATTCTGTGATCTTGGTCATGGACCACTATCCCATGGTGCTCCAAGCCCATCCAACATGGCCTATCTTCATGGATAACATGACATGGGGCACCATGTTTGGCCACACTGGTGACTGTCAGTGGTTGGCTCTGGGCTGGGAAAGCAGCTAAGCTCTGAGAAGTTGGGGTTTGGGCTGATATGATCCTTGTTTACCATCTGAGCCACATGGGCTCATCCCAGCCAAAGGAGAATGAGCCTGGTGACACAGATGCAGGGACACATCTTCCGAAGCTGTTCCTCTACATGTGGAGAACAGCCAAATGTGTCCCCAGCATTTCATGTCACTTTGGCAATTTAGGGTTGGTAAAGCAAAATTTTAACAGGTGATTTTGAAACTCTTCTCTCCCTTGACATTGCAGCATCAGAGAGTCTGACACTGCAAATCATGGAATTGTTGAGGTTGGAAAAGCCCTCCAGGATCATCGAGTCCAACCTGTCACCAATCCCCACCATGTCAACCTGATAAGTATAATAAAATAAAATAAAATAAAATAAAATAAAATA
>PYHW01009782.1:1399896-1409937 GCA_013186435.1 Turdus rufiventris | reverse complement strand
CTTGGGCTCCTGGCACATGGAGACCCCAAAGCCCTCACTGCAGGGATTTCCACAAGGCCCTGGATGCCTCAGAGGAGCACAGACAGGGCAGGGGAGGAGGGACAGAGGTTTATTCCCAATGTGGAGCTCGCAGGAGCGCTCACTCCTTCCTTCCTTGTCCTTTGGGAGGGAGCACAGACATCCCTGAGGAGCCAGGGACAAGGAGCAGGGCAGGGGATCATCATCATCATCATCATCTTCATCATCATCATCATCATCATCCCGCGGCCCTTCCAGCTCAGAGGAGGGGAAATGCACGCTCAGAGCGTTTCCAAAGCCACCAGCCCTGCACCACAGCAGCCCCGGGGTCAGGGATCACTCAGAGTTCAGGGCAGAGGCTGGCCCGGGGGGAAGCTGCTCCCTCTGGAGCTCCTGGTTCTGCTCCTGGCATGGTTCTCCCCACTCCAAGTGTCCCCCACCAGCACACGCTGCTGTTTTCCACTCTGGTGCTTCCCACAGAGTCATTAAAGCTGGGAAAGATCCTTAAAATCGAGTCTAACCCTTAACCCAGCTGTGCTCTCCACTAAACCTTGTCCCTGAGTATTTTTTGAACACTTCCAGGGATGCTGATTCCACCACTGCCCTGGCCAGCTCCTTCCAATGCTTTACACCCCTTTCAGTGAAGATTTTTTTTTCCTAATATCCAACCTAAAATTCCCCTGGCACAATTTGATGCCGTTTCCACTCCTGGTCCTGGGAGCAGAGCCTGACCCCCCTGGCTGTCCCCTCCTGTCCGGGAGTTGTTCAGAACCAGGAGATCCCCCCTGAACCTCCTTTTCTCCAGGCTGAGCCCCCCCAGCTCCTCCTCACCCGACTTTTGCACCACGGAGCCGCTCTGATTTTTGGGAAACACAAACTCGGGAGAGAGCAGTGGCAGCCAGAGGTGCTTCAGAAGCTGGCATCAGGCAGCTTTTCCTGCCTTTCCCTGCGCCCACCACGCAGGGTTCTGCTCCTGCCAGCAGCCAGCAGCTGCTGCTGAATGCTCACTTTCTCTAATTGAATAGCAGGAAGTTCAATCTTGTTCCTGCGCCTTCCAGGCTGTCAGCTGGAACAATCGCCCACCTGTGGCACCACCCCGGGGATGTAAAAAAAGGAACAAAACACAATTCCTGAGGAATGGCTGGCGAGGAATGGCTGGAGAGGAATGGCTGGAGTTGCCAGCAGATCTGCCCGTCCTGAGTGTCCGCACAGGGAGAGCCCCAAGAACACATGGACAGACACACGGACACATGGAGAGCCCCCAAGGACACAGACAGACACATGGACACACAGACAGCCCCCAGGGACACATGGACAGCCCCTAAGGACGCACAGACAGCCCCCAGGGACACACGGACAGACACACGGACAGCCCCAAGGACACACGGACAGACACATGGACACACGGACAGACACATGGACACACGGACAGCTCCCAGGGACACACGGACAGACACACGGACAGCCCCAGGGACACACGGACAGACACACGGACACACAGACAGCCCCCATGGACACACAGATATCCCCCAGGGACACGCAGACAGCCCCAGGGACACACGGGCAGACACACGGACAGCCCCAGGGACACACGGACAGACACACGGACAGCCCCAGGGACACACGGACAGACACACGGACACAGAGACAGCCCCCATGGACACACAGATATCCCCCAGGGACACGCAGACAGCCCCAGGGACACATGGACAGACACACGGACACACAGACAGCCCCATGGATACATGGACAGCCCCCACCGACACACGGACAGACACACGGACAGACACATGGACAGACACCCCCAGGGACACACAGACAGCTCCCACAGACACACGGACAGCCCCCAGGGACACACGGACATCCCCCAGGACACACAGACAGCCCCACGGACACACGGAGCGCTTGGCACATAGGGAGGAGCATCCGGAGCTCTGCAAGGACTCGTGTGACAAACCCCATGCCCCAGTGACTGCCCTGCCGGCGTGGCCAGCGCTCCCACCCCGCTCTGGGATTGTCCTTGTCCCCAGGACAGTGTCCAGCGTGTGCTGGCCGCTCCCTCGCTGCTTTCCCCATCCTGGAGCTGCGCCTCGCTCGCCGCCACCCAGGGCGCTTCCCCAGCACCTCCGGCGCTCCCAGCATCAGTTCACAGCCCGCAGGGATGCTGCCGAGGCACAGCTGGGCTGGATCTGACAGCTCTGCACAGCTGGAAGGAGCGGGCTGAGGGCGAGGATGGGGGAGAGGCGGCTGGGAGGGCAGTGGGAGCCACCAGCGCAAGAGGAAATTATTAATTAGCTGGGAATAAAGTCGGCAGCGAGTCAAAAGGCATCCTGCTCCCGATGGGCTGCAGAAAACGCTCCCAGGCTCCCCCGGCGCCCTCCCTGCCAGCAGCTCTGTCGGGAGGGACGGGCTGGGCACCGTGTGCCCATCCCGGGATGGAATTCACGGCTGGAATTCACCCAGCCATGGCAGCTCTGCTCCCAACCCCCCCTGGCAGGGATGTGTCCCCCTCTCCACACTTTGTCACTCCCCGTGGTGACACTCAAGCCCTTCTCTGTTCGTTTCCCCACTGCTGCGCTCCGAGTGGAGCTGGGGTATTCAGGGCTCGGCAGCCTGAATGAAGCTAGATCCCTGGCCACATTCCTGTGGTTGATGGGGGTTTTTTTGGGGTTTTTTTTTTCCTCCCTTCCCTTTTTCTCTTTTCCCCCCCTCCTCTTCTCCCTCGCTTGGCACAAGCTGAAGGATTCAAAAGGAAGCCAGGCTTGGCAGACACGGGGGGAGGAGGGAGTGGGGAGATGAAAGAAAGCCTCTCTCCAGCTTTCTCTTCCAGTTCCCACACTCAGAGAGCTCCTAATGATTCCCAGCCGCACCTGGAGGAGGCCGGGAGGAAGCAGGGCCAGTTTGTGCAGCCAGCAGGACAAGCCCCCAGCACCCCACCCCACCACTGCCCCCAGCCGGGTCACCCTGGGTGACAAAGTGCCCGGGATGGCGCTTGGGGACGCGTGTGCCACGCCAGAATTGGCACTGAGGGAAATCTCTGCTTGGTGGGATTCCAGCACTGCCCCTTCCCCATGGCATCAAACCCTGCAGAGGGTTTGGGACAGGCTCAGGTGGTCCCTGAGGCAGAGATGTCCCTTCACTGTCCCCAGGTGGCAGCGTGGGAGGTGGCACTGCCACTGTGGGGTCCCTCGAGGGACAGCAGGGAGGGGGACATCGGCCACCAGGTCACCTCTGGTGTCACCGCACAGCCTTCCACGCCCTCTCGTGGCACCTGCTCAGCACCACAGCTGTCCCTGTCCCCCTCCGGTCCCCATCCTGTCCCCATCCTGTCCCCAAGGAAATGCTCCCCCATTCCCTGGGGCAGACACATCCCCGTCAGGATGGATGTGAATTCCAGCAATGTCCACTCGTGCTCCAGCTCCCACCAGGTTGGGGAAGCCAAGCTTCCCTCAGTGCAGTCAGAGCAGATTTTCCCCATTTATCTTCGCTAGCATCTGCAACTTCTCTGGGCAATCAGTGCCAGGGCCTCACCACCCTCAGAGGGAAGGATTTCTTCCCAAAATCCAATTTAAATTTACATTTCTTCACTTTAAACGCTTTCTCCCTCTTCCCATCACTCAGTGCTCTTGCCCAAAGTCCCTCTCCAGCTCTCCTGTAGCCCCACAAGGTCCTGAGACCCCTCTCGTGTGCTCTGCTCTCCTCCCAGGGGCGATTTTGGCGCAGCCCCATCCGGCACAGCGCTGCCAGCAAAGCTTTGAAGTGCAGCCCTGGTAACGGAGCCTTCGGTGCAGGAATGGGAGAGAGCCAGGACAGGGAGATCTCTGCTCTGTCACTGCCTGCTCTGGGCAGAGCTGGGAAAATGAGGTTTTTATAAAAAAGGGATCTCCAGGCAGGGTTTGCTCTTTTTGCCCTCCAGCCCTGTATCCAAGGGGTTCCACCAGGAAATTCCCACAGAGCATCCCTTAAGGACCAGCACCAAGGCACAGCGACGATTCCCGGGCAGGGCTGGACAATTCCCAGGCAGCGCTGGACAATTCCCAGCTCTGGGGAGGTGCAAGGTGGCTGCACTGACTCCTCCTGGGATGGACCAGGCCCTGAACCCGAATTTTTTGGAGCATCTCTGGAGGAGCTGGCCCGGCACGGAGCTCTTGGCACGGGAGGCTCTGGCTCCACACACGTCCCATCGAGTCACAGCTTCCTTGGTGGCCTCAGTGGCACGGGGTGGCCCTGGGTGCGCTCAGGAGGGACCATTTTAGGTGCTGGTGACAGAAGTGTCAGAAGCCACGGCTAAAAATAGCGGTGTGGAAGGGACGGGATGGTCGGGCTGCTGAAATCCTGGCACGGCCCCGCCGGCGCTGATAGCGAGTGCCCTTTGCTTGTTCTCCTGCTGCCAGGTCCCCTTATCTGTCCTTCCAGCTCTGGGTGTTTCTGTCACCCTGTCACCAAGTCCCCTGCCCTGACATTTGATCCCCCTGCAATGGCTGCAGGTTCCTGCTCGGGGTTGTTGGAGCCCGTTCTGCCTTGCAGGGAGGATGGAAAACTCAGCGAGCTGCAGAGCAGTTCCTACCTGGGCCACGGAACAGACCTGGCTTTGTGTGGCAGCCACACATCAGGATCTGCACTTCAGAGCACTCCTGGATTTCTGCTTTCCCTCCTGGAATCATCCTCCCTTCCCTCTGGATCATTCATCATTTTGGACTCACCATCCCTGGAAGTGTGCAAGGCCAGTTTGGAGCACCCTGGGGCAGTGGGAGATGTCCCTGCCCGTGACAGAGGTGGCACTGGATGAGCTTTAAGGTCCCTTCCAACCCAAACCAGTCTGGGATTCCATGATTCTGTCATCCTGATGGGGAAACTGAGGCAGGGAGGTGTCACAACATCCCTGGTGCCCACGAAGGAGCAGCAGAGCTCTGCCCGACCTCCCTGCCGTGCTCCTCAGGGGTGTCCCACAGGTTCTTGGGGTTAAACCCTGCATTCATCATGAAAAGCAGCTCGTGATTACCTCGGGAACATCTGTGCTGACAATTGCTGAGTGGCAGCACAATCCCAGCAGCTCTGCCTCCGCTGCCTCCTCCTCCCCGGGCTGCATTTCAAAGCCCTGCCGTGCCTGATGAAGGGAAAAAACCTTCAAAACAGGCAGCAGAATCAAAACCTTGCAGCACAGCCAAGCCAACCATCCCAAATCCACCTGCACAAACCTCCCCCTGTCCCTGATCTCAGCATCACAACCAAGGGTTTGTTGTCCTTGCAGTTTTTGGCTTTGCCGTGGACATCCCAACCTCCCAGGACTGGATGGACACACCTGGACTTTCCCTGGTGCATCACAGGCTGGAATCTGTTTTTTTTTATTTTTTCCCTGCGGACATCTGGTGGAAGAACACACCAGGAGCGGGGATGGGCAGGGGGAAAAAACATTCCAGCAAATCAGGAAAGCTCTGCTGAGGGCCACCCATCCCTTAAATGAACACCCCGAGCAGGGATGCTGCCCTGGGGCCTACGGACATTCCTTGGCTATATTTGGTGATGGATGGAGAATTTTCTGCTTCCCCTCCGTCCATCTGTTCCCCTCATTGGCAGGGAGGAGCCGGAGCTGCATTGGCGCTGCTCGGGTGAAGCCCGGTGCTTCAGCAGCCATAAATCTCCTCTGCTGAGCCTGTGCTGCCTCCCACCTGTTGGCTGGGAGAAGATCAAGCTGACAAAAGCTGTATTTTTATCCATTTTTATCATCACGAGCCCAGGTGCCCCACAAAAGCTGCTCACGAAGCAGAGGGAGGTGGTTGTAGCACGGCACATCCCACCCAATGTAAAGGCTTTAATCACATTTTCTGAATTCCCTTAAACCCCAAAAATCCCTTTTTCCTTCTTGTCACCTCCACCCCATCCCCATAAAAGCTGGGAGGTCCCAAGCAGGGAGCCAAATACAGAGGGCTGGGACCAACACTGTTTATTAGGGGGGAAAAAAACACCCCGAGGGATCCCATTAGCATGGCAAAAAAAACACCGGAGGACAATGAAGTGAAAGCCACAGCAACAACACACAGCAGGAAAAGTCCAGTTGTCAGCCAGGACAGCAGAAGTGCCCATCCCAAGGGGTGACCCCAGGGACACTCCCCAGCCCCAGGCAAGGACACAAGCAGCAAGTCCTTGTCTTCCATTTGTAGTGATGGATGAGGGGAAAAGAAAATAAAATAAAAACAATAAAAACAGGGGAAGCCACGTGGATAAAAGCAAAAAGGGCAGCCATGGTGGGAATGGAAAATCCTCCCTGCTTGGGAAGGATTTTGGGGAGGTCTGGCTCAGCTGGGACCCAGTTCTTGAGCCCCACATTTCCCAGGGAGCCCCCCAAGCTGCCCTGGCAGCAGCAGGACCTGAAGCAGGGTCACCAAAACCCTGTCCCCAGCTCCCTGTGCACCTCAGGGCCTGGAGAGGCAGCAGGAATCTGATAAAACCCAAAGTTCTGCCCCAAAAACCACAACCCATCGCTTCCCTGGGCATCCAACACCACCAGCAGCTCTGGATCCTCCCAGGGACACATCCCCGTGTCCCCAACCCCACTGGCACCCTGACAACTCCATTCCCCCTCCAACATCCTCTCCCCTGCACAAGCCGGGCTTGGCTGGGCTTCCAGCATCTTCAGGAAACACCTTGGAAATGTTTACTGGCTGTGCTCCCCCTCCCAGCTGCCAAAAAGGGCTCCAAGATGCAGTTCAGATCCCAAAATCTTGAGTTCACGTTAAAAACCACAAAACCTTTCCACAAAGCTGAGTGCTGGCAGATGTGACACTCAGAAATTCGTTCCTCCCAAGATTTTGCATTCGTTTGTTTGGATTTTTCCTCCGAGGTGTTTGTCACTTAACAGTCCGCCAAAGGATTTTTTTTTTTTAGGGATGGGGGGGAAGTGCAATTTGCTTTTCACTGCTAAAGCAGGATTTAGTGCAATGAGAAAAGTCTCCCTCAGCCACTGAAGGCATCCCCAGCTTGGTTATTTCCATATTCCTCAAAAAGGTGACAATTCCAGCTCCAGCCTCTCTGCTTGAGCTGAGACTTCCCTGGAAAGAGCCAGACACACAAATTGGAATTTTTCAACCCGTGGAATTTGTATAAAACTGATAATATTGAGCTGCTCAGCAGTGGGATGTCATTAAAAAAATAAAAAAATAAAAAGAGGGAGAGAAAAACCCACAAGGAAGAAATAATCTTTAAATTTTCCTCCCGAGCCTCTCCTTTGGGACAGGGCTTTGAGCAGAAATGTCAGTGTGATTTTCACACCAGTTTCTCTCCCATTGATTTCCCATCCTGTTTTTTTAATCAGAGATTCGGTTCTCTCACAGCATCGCTAACAGAGGTGTCTATTTTAGGAAACACCAGAGGTTTTAAGAAGCTGAGGAGAAAGAGATTATCAACTCATATGGGCTCAGCCTAGAAAGAGAGAAAAAAAAATCCTTTAATTGAAATCCCCAGGCTGAAATTCTCTGCAGATTTACCTAAATGGACTTCAAATGATGTCCCTAATATATCAGGGCCTGCTTTTAACTTAATTCAAGCCCTGGGCGTGCGTCTGCAGCCCTTGGACAAGCTGGGCTTTGGATGCTCACTGAGATTATTTTAAGTGCTAAATCATGCAAGTGTGATACCCACATATAAAAACCTGGGCCAACAATACACCAGCCCAAAGCTCCAAGCAGGAAACAGGATTTATAAAAAATAAATAAGTTAAATATTTGTTTCTGTTTTTCCAAGCTGGCAAAATCTCTGTGAAAGGACAGAGAAGGAGCATTTCCTGGTTGGGGAGCAGCAGCTGAGGTTGTGAAGGAACAACATCACAGTTTAATTCCAGTTAAAAGAGACAAAATTTTGTTTCAAAGCTGCTTGGAAGGTTTTTTTGAGTGAACTTTCCAGTTCAACAGTTCAGCCTCAGCAATTGCTTGGGGAAGCCAGAAGGCTTTGGGGGTTTGAAATAAATAGGTTCAACCTGCCTGGCACAAAAATTCCACACAAGGCAGACACATCCTCCAGGGGTTCTGCCTGGAGTGAGTGCAGGGAGGAACTGGGAAAAATCTCCTGGCACAGAGGAGGCCCAGTCCCACAGGGAGCAGGGACAGCAGGGACAGCAGGGACAGCACCACAACACCCCATGAGCAGAGGCATCAAGGAAGCTTCTCCTCCTTTCTCCCTGCCCCTGAGTGAGGGATGATGAGCTCCCATTCCCACAACAAACATTCCTGCAGGATCAGGGGTTCTGGAGGATCCCCAACCCCATTATTTGCTTTTCTCCCTGCTCCTGAGTGAGCTCCCATTCCCACAACAAGCACTCCCTGCAGGATCAGGGGTTCTGGAGGATCCCCCACCCCATTATTTGCTGTTGGGGTTTTGCTGCTCCTCCCGCTCCGGCCGTTTGTGTTTTTGGGCCACCCCGTAGGGAACGTGAGCAGCCACGGTGCCCAGCTCCTGCGCTCCCTCCACGTGGAACATCTGGTCATCAAAGAAAATGTGGGGCCGGATTTTCCTGAGCAGAGGCCCCTTGGGAGCCCCGGCCAGGAACAGAGCCTCGTCCGTCTCCAGCCCCCAGCTGCGCAGAGTTTTTAGGGCGCGAGCCCCCGAGCTGGCGGCGCTCCGCGCTGTCACCAGGTACGTGCGGATGGGACACTCCATCCTCAGCCCCTTGGAGTAGAATTTCTTCTGCAGCTTCCCCAGCGCCTCCAGGAAGCCTTTCAGGGGGCCCTGATGGAGCAAGAAGAAATCTGTCACCCTCGTGATGCTTTTAGCTTTTGTGTTTTTCAGAATCTCTGCAGCTCGGGGTGTAACTCTGGAACATCACGATTGGTGTTTTATGTTCTCTTCACAGGAGAGTTGGACAAAATAATTCCTTGCTACTAGAGAATCAAGGACAATTGGTACCCAAAAAGCAGAAACAACAGAAAGGGGAAGGGGGCAAAGCCTGGGGCTGCGGTTGGATAATAAACCCCAATGTGTAGATGAACCAAAACTTATAAAAGTGTAAAACTCATGACCAGGATCCATCTGGGATTTGATTTGGGTGTAGCCCTGACCAGGCTGTTGCACTGCCCAATGTGGATCCTTTCAATAAATACCTGTTTGATTCCTTTCACTAAATACCTATTTTATTCCTTTCAACAAATATTTATTTTATTCCTTTCAACAAATACCTATTTTTTCCTTTCAACAAATACCTATTTTTTCCTTTCAACAAATATTTATTTCTTTTCCTTTCACTAAATACCTATTTTTAACTTTCACTAAATATTTATTTTATTCCTTTCAATGAATACCTATTTTATTCCTTGTGCTCTGTCTTATCTCTGCTCCAGGTCACCTTTTCCAGGCAATCCTGTCACCACCCCCTCACCCCGTCACCCACCCCAAAAATGACCCCAAAGCCACCCCTGGGCCGGCAGGGGCTGCCTGACCCCACTCACACCCCAACCACGAGGGCTGCCTCTCTCCCAGAGCCTTTTCCACCCTCCAGCCCAGCTCTACCTGTGCCAGGGGTTTGTTCTCATGAGCTTTTTCGTGCTCAAAGAACATGTCCAGACCGTGAGCTTTGACGATCTGCTCCGACTCGTCCGAGAAGAGCACGGCGTCACCGTCAAACGCCACCCGCAGCTGCTTCTCCGACACCTCCGGGTCCCTGCTGGGGCTGAAGATGGTGGCTGCAGCAATCCCTGAGCATGAGGCAAGAGGTGGGAGTTATCCAAGGATCCGTCCTCGAGGCTCAGCTGCTGAGGAGCAGAGCAAAACGGGGCTGGGAGGGTGTCTTGGGTTCCAATACAGGGTGTGATAAAAGGTGTCTGTTCTACCAGCGTCTGTTGAGGGTGGGGCAGTGATCCTGATCTCCACGGGAGATATTCTGCTAATGGGCATCCATTGAAACCAGCTGGGGCAGTGTTCTTTATCTTTTCACAACCCATCCTTCTTCCAGGAGTCATTTTCTGCTCATGGCCATTGAGTCCCACTGTGGGACTGATAAAATTACTGCATCCCATTGGGAGTTGCTCCAGCCAG
>PYHW01009782.1:1375316-1398588 GCA_013186435.1 Turdus rufiventris | reverse complement strand
TGTCACTGCAGGAGGATGCAGCCACCATGGAATGGCACTGCTGCCAACACCCTGCCTGACTGACAGGGTGTCAGGTTGTACTCTGACTTTGTCAGGGCTTGGAGTTTGTTTCTTTGTAGTGCCGTATTTCTATTTTAATTTCCCTAGTAAAGAACTGTTATTCCTATTCCCATATCTTTGCCTGAAAGCCCCTTGATTTCAAAATTACAATAATTTGGAGGGAGGAGATTTACATTCTCCATTTCAAAGAGAGGCTCCTGCCTTTCTCAGCAGACACCTGTCCTCCAAACTAGGAGAGAGGTGAACATGCCCAAGAGCACCTGCAGCTTGGCCCTGAGAGTTCCAGGGCAAATCCAAACCCCCAGATAAGAAATCACCAGGGACTGAGGAGGGAAAACACTG
This sequence comes from Turdus rufiventris, assembly GCA_013186435.1. Classification (NCBI taxonomy): domain Eukaryota; kingdom Metazoa; phylum Chordata; class Aves; order Passeriformes; family Turdidae; genus Turdus; species Turdus rufiventris. The sequence continues at coordinate 1,398,186 of PYHW01009782.1, read as the reverse complement.
TCCTTGCCCGGGAGAGACGTGGAGCTGCAGGAAAGGCTCAGTCCTATGGAAACTGGAAGCTCTTTGGAGCATCAGAGGTGTGGGGCAAGGCAAACCTTAAGTGCATGGGATGTGGAAATTGGAAATCCTCCATGGGATCAACCCCCTGAGGGCTCCCCCCCGCTGTCCGCCCCCCGAGCTGGACCCCAGACTCACCCTCTTCAATGGCCCCACTCACTTTCTCGGCATCAGAGGACAGGTAGAGGTTGGTGTGATAGGCCTTGAGGTAACAGATGGGGCTGTTCCCTCCCGTCATGCAGAACCTCTCAATGAACAGATCTGAAGGCAAAAGAGACCCTGGGGTGAGCCTGGCTGCCCCCCAAACCCCAAACTTGGCGCTGGAAGCACTGGGGTTCATTTTGGTTCTGCTGAACACCCAGAAAATCCGGGAGAAGCAGGAAAAATGGGAGAAAACATCTCCTTTTCCTGGTGCCAAGCACTGCCACCACCCAAAAGCCACCAAGGGAGCTCTGTCCCCATCTCACCATAGTGGTTGATGCTGTTGATCAAACGAACCCCGACCTGGGCGTGGTTGTTGGTCATGAGGACGATGTCAAAGAGCTCCTCGCTGTCAGGGTAGAGCTCCCGGAGCTGAGCGTTCACTGCCTCCAGAGCCTGCAGCACCCCGGGGAGAGGGGCTGGGTGTCAGTCATGCTGCCCAGGTGGGGCCTGACCCCCCTCCTACCCAGCAAAACACTCCTGGTCACCAAATCCATAAATCTGGGCAGCCCCAGGTGTGCCCTGACTCCCTTTCTCATCAACAAAAACTTCCTGGTCACCAAATCCCCAAATCTGGGCAGCTCCAGGTGTGCCCTGACCCCCTTTCCCATCAACAGAACACTTCAGGTCATCAAATCCACAAATCTGGGCAGCTCCAAGTGTGGCACTGACTCCTTTCCCATTGACAAAACACTCTTGGTCATCAAATTCACAAATCTGGGCAGCCCCAGGTGTGCCCCGACCCCCCTCCCATCAACAAAACGCTCCTGGTCACCAAAATCCCCATCTCAACTACACCCTGAGCCAAGCTGGTATCAGCTGGGAAAAAAAAACAGATTAATTTTGGGGGAGGAAAGAATCCACCCAGCTACTCTTTGGAGTTATTAAATGAGGATAAATCAGCTCCAAGTTACAGGTAAGTGTTTTTCAAGCAATCAGAAACAAGTCTTGCCCCACAGAGCTGATGAATTTATTCATTGGGAATGGGCTCCAGCACCCAAAACTGCACTAAATGGTATAGGAGCTAGAAAATATTTTTCAAGTTGGAAATGCCTCATTTCAACACGTCAGAATTAGAAATTGGCTGACTCGGTAGCAAGGCTAAACTAAAATGAGCCAATTTACAAGAATAAATAAATTGTGATAATCATAACTTAGGGGAAAAAAAAAAAAAAAAAGACAATTCCCTAAAAGGAAATTTAAAATATGATCCAAGGAGATGATTTGTTCAATTCTTGGGCTCAGGATGGAAAATCCAGCTCTGGAAGCAGGGAGGTTTATCTGCTCTCTGCTCCACTCATGTCCATCCTGACCCCAAAATTTTTGGGGATTTTTGGGAGTGGCCGCTCACCTTGATGAAGGGGAAGGCTGCCCCGGGAAGGAAGGGCTCGTTCTCATGGTCCAGCTGATATTTCACGTAGGCCTCCACGCCCTGCTCCGTGTAGATCTTCTGCTCCTCCTCCATGCGGAACAGCGCCCGTGAGGACACGGCGATGGTGATGGCGTTCTCGGGCTTGGGCTGGGGGCACAGCGCGGGTTAGGGGAGCCTGAACTGTTATTTCTTGTTTTTGGCAGTTGTTTTACCAGGACCTGAGAGTGCTGATAGCCCTCAGCAGTTCACTCAGCCAGTAAAGAAAAACTGGGGGCATGTGCGACTTTTCCACAGGAATTTTTATTTTTAATTATTTTTATTTCATGGGAAGGGTGTCAGGCAGGAATCCCTGGGGACAAAGGGCAGACAGTCACATTTATAGGTTCAAGGGGGATTGAAATTACAGCCAATAGAAAGTTACACAAAGCATCCAATCTAAGCCAAAAGCTCTAAAGGTGAACTGACCAATTACACAAACTAATTTCTAACCAATTATCTTCCAAAGTGAAAGGAGAGTGAGCGAATTCATAAGGAATTTGGTTCAACCTTGGTATCTAGGAGACTTTATCCATTAAACTACACACCAGGGGCCCAGGGCAGATGGTTTTGGGGGATTTGTGTCATCCACAGCTGGGGTGGCACCTCCCAGGTGGGTGACACCTCTGAAAGGGTTTTTCAGCAGCTGCATCCCTGATGCTCCATCCCCACACATCTGGGGCGCCTCAGATCCCACTGCCAACCCCTCCCACTGCAAGCAGGCTCCCAGAAGCCGTGCAGACCCCAGGAGAAGCCCCTGCAGAAGGGATTTGTGCTGCTTTTCCCACCCCCCCAGGCTCAGCTGGGGCTGAGCCAGATCCGCATCCCGTGACGCATCCAGATGTGACAAACAGCCCGTGCCAGCCCAGCTCCTCCAAACGCTCCACACAGTTATTGTGGGTGGGAACATGACAAACAGGTGGTGCAGGCAATGATTTATGAGTCTTTATTATGAATGTTTGAGGGCTGGATCCAAACCTCATATCCAAAACCCAAATCCAAAACCTCCTCCAGCTGACCGACGAGGTGGACGTGGCAGGGACAGAGGGGACAGCAGGAAAGTCAAGCTCGTCTTGACCCCCCAGCAGGGCAGGGAGGGTGTTAATCCCCATCACTCACAAGCAAGCACAAAAATAACTTAATTACTGATGGCCAGTGAGAAATCCTGGCTGCCAGGACAGCAAATCCTACAGAGGGACAGTGGCACAGGGAGTCCAGCGAGCAGCACAGGGCTTGGGGAGCTCTCTGAGAATTCCTGGCTGCCAGCCAGCCTCAGCCCTGCTCCTGTGTGACCTGCAGGATCCTCTGTGCCATTTAACCATGAGTAATCCTCCGGCAATGCCGTTTACCCAGGGTGGAGGGTGCCTCCTCCAGCCGCTCCAAAGTTCAAGCTCCCACCCTGCCCAAGGCTGAACTTTCCAGGAGCAGCAGCCTGGCACAGCTCAGGTGCCCCATCCACACTGGGATCCGCTCCCTGCAGGGCTGGGCTTGCTCTGTCCCCACCCAGCCATGAGTCACACACCATTCCCAGCAGCAGGAACCTCTCCAAAAGCTGCATCCATCCCCAAAATCCCCCAAATCCCCAGCAAAGCGATTAAACAGCGGGCGATTAGGAGGAGACCCAGATTAGCTCGGGCTGAGAAGATCACTGCAGCCACAGGGATCCTTTTCCCACAGCATTTTCAGGGCAATCAGATCCCCTTTGCTTTCAGAACAACCCTCAGGTCCCCAAGGAGTCCCAGCTGTTAATTGGTCACAGGCCAAGCTTGGCACTTGAGCTCATTAATTAATAACTCTGGTGTCATGGGTCATTTCTTAGCTGAAAATACTAATAACTCTGAAAGGTCTTGGGACATCCGGCCATTAGCTGGAGTCCTGCTGCTCCATCCTGCTCCTGAAATCTTCCAGGTGTTTGCTCCCTGATCCTGGACCGGGAGATTCCCAGGAGAGTTAAAAATCAGCTCAGCAGCCCAGATGTAACAGCACTGAGGCGTTCGAGGGGCTGAGGAGGATGTTTGGGGCTACAAGCCAAGCTGAAATTCCCAGAGGGAATTTCCATCTCCCTCTCCACACCTTCCACACCTTGTGCAACAGCCCCGGCTGCTCAAGGTCCCTTCCCTGAATCAGAAAGGCACCAGCCCTCGGGGAGGTTCATTTAAGAGGTAATAAACACAGCAATAAAAATAACCCTCAGCTCCAGGCCTGACTCTGCCCCAGCGTGGGCGGCTGGAGCTCCAGGTGAGCCTCTGGGAACGGGACCTGCCAGGTCCTGCCAGGGAAAATTTGCACTTTTTGGAGCACCGGGGGCAGGAGAGGCTCAGCCGGGTGCTGAAGCAGCTCCCGGCTCTGGCCCTGCTGTTCTCTGGGAAATGCTGACATTTGGAAAACGAGGCGATTCTGCACGGCAAGGAGGGATCTGCATTTTGACATTTCTTTGAAGTGGAGGTTTCGTTTGGAAGCGTTCCCTCCTCAGGGTTGTTTGGATGGCTCTGTGTCCCCATTAGTGCTGCAGATGGTCATTACAGCGTTCAAAAACGAGATTTAAAAAGCCTCAGGAACCACAGAACCTCAAATCCTTTGTCTGAGTGCTGCAAGCAACCCAGCCAGCCCCACTTTTCCCCAGAAATTGTGATGTTTCAAGGCAAAGTCTCTTTTTTTGTGACTGGAAATGTGTCCATGCTGTCAATCCTGGCTGGGATGGATTTGGCCCCACAGCCCCCATCCCACCACAGCCTCCTGCTCTGGCTGCCCCAGCCCTGGAGGGTTTAGGCTGAATCACAAACTCTGTTTTCCCCTCAGAGCAGCATCCAATGTCAGCCAAGGTCAGCAAAAGCTCATCCAGCACAAGTCCAGGCTCTGCTCAGCTCAATCCGACCGAATTTGCTGCCTGGGGATTCATGGTGAGCTCCTCTCCCTTCCCATGGGAAGGTCAGACCCAGCCCCCTCCTGAACCTCCAGCAAGAGATTAATGATGGGTTTAAAGATGAGAATGAAGAGGGTGGGGAAGGTCCCATCCCAGCCCTGGGTCCATCCCTAGGGTCAGCCAAACAGGAAGGACAACCAGGGACATATCCCGACAGCCCAGCCCTCTGGGAAGGAACATCAGCCACTGGCACAGCTCCCCAAGGTCCAAACCCCACCTCAGAAGAGTAAAAACACATTTCCAGCAGGCTCCAACTCCACTGAGTGCAAATCCCATCCCAAACCCTCCAGTTTTGGGGTAAAGGTGTATGTCACACCTGAATAAGCCAAATTTTCTCCCTGCGGATCCAACAGCTGGCAGCCTTCAAATCGCTGCTCCAATCAACTGTAAATCCCAAGCAGCCCCCCAAGGATTGCAGGCAGACATTTGGAAATGCCACAGGCTCCCAGCATGGGCAGTGGGACCACAAACTCCCAACCTGGAGAGCCACAGGTGCCCAGCAGCTCCACTGCCACCCCCGGCAGGAGCCACACTGGGGACCCCATTCTGCACCCCTTGATCCTTCTGAGCTGCCTGGGTTGGACCCAGCTCCATCCTAAAATCCTGCAGGAATTCTGACAGCCCCAGGCACTTCCCTGGATGCTGCAGGAGAGCAAACTCTTGTCATTAATTCGATATTCAGAGGTGGATTTTGGTGACGGAAAGGGGAAGGGTTTGCAGCAGGGTCAAGCACTGTCCCAAACCCAGCATCCCAAAAATCAGGCACATGGGGGAGATGGGAGGCAGCAGAAAACCAGAGAGGCTGGGGAACATTTCCAGCATTGCTGAAGGGTGACAGCCCCATTGTTGACCTCCCTGGCAGCCTGGAAAAGAGAAGCTGCGACCACTGCAAGGCAGGAAACCCCATTAACCCATTCCCCAGCCAGGAACGGCTTCCCAAAAATCCCCTTTTCTCCCGTCACCTCGCACAGCTCTCCCCTGCTCCTGCTTGGCCAGAAGGAAAGACAGACGACACCAAACCCCACTTCCTGAAGCACCACGAGCCCCCTGCTCAGGATCAGATTAAAGTTCAGGGCACCAGGGCGGGTTTGGAGTTTTCCAAGAACATTATTTATACTGCAGAAAAGAGCCCTGCAGCCGTCCATCACGGGCTGGCAGCTGCCTGGCTGTGTGAGAGCAGCTGAGCTGGGGCCCCAGCCTGCCCCAGCAGAGCCTGGCATCACCCCCAGCCCCACGGAGAGATGTGGGCACAGCTCTCCATGCCTGGATTTCGCTTTGCAAAGCACCTGCGAGGAGAGGAAGAGGAGGAGCCCGGGCTGGCATCCATGAGCAAAGCGTGGTGTGAAAGACAAGGAGCTGCATCCTGCCACCCGGCCAGGCTGTCCCTCTGCTCTGGGAAGGGCACAGGCAGCAGCAGCGAGAGCTGGCAACGGGTCCAGGCCCGGTGGTGGCACTCTGGTCACCCGCAGGAAGAGCCCAAGGGAGGGCTTGGATGTGGCGAGGTCACACACAGAGCTTTGCCACTCACGGTGCCAGCCGGGTCCCCGGCCACACCCCGGGTTTTGGGGGTCCCGAGGCTGCCGGGCACAGCCCCCAGCCCTGCTGCTATTCCGGGATACACGGGGCTGCTCTTCCAGGCGCTCCCGTGTTTAATCGTTAGATAACGGAGGCTTTCCCTCTAATCTCCCGGAGCCTGGCAGGGCCAGCGACACCCCTGTGACACCCCGCTGGCTCCTGGGCTGTCCCAGGGCTCTGGCAGTGCCACCCCGGCTGTCCCTGGCAGGGCTTCTCGCCTTGGGGACGGGGCCACTCTGCAAGGACATCTCAGCCCAGGAGGGAGCCAGGAGCACACGGGGACCTGCAGGGACCCACAGAGACCCCGGGGGTGCCACCAAGGAGTGGGAGCACCTGGAGAGAGCCAGGGACCTGGATGGAGGCAGGGGGGACAAAGCCACACCGGGGGGGACCCCACAGAAGCTGCACCCCAAAACACGTGGGGGAAACGGGGCACGGGGAGAGACCCCAGCGAGCCTGGAGGAGACGGGGCACCCACAGACACCCGGGGGAGGCTCCGCGGGGGAATCCAGAGTAGGTGAAGCACCCAGGAGAGCCTTGAGGAGATGGGAGGGATGCCTGGAGAGCCCCGGGGTACCCGCAGGAGATGGGGCAGGCGGGGCGGGGGCTCGGGGGTCTCACCGATTTGGGTTTCTTCTTGGGGGCGAGGTTGTCGTAGAAAGCTTTGGCTTCATCCCAGGGCCGTCCCGGTGCCCCGGCGGGTCCCGGCGGTTCCATCGCGCGGTGGCACCGGAGGCTCCGCGAGTCCCGGGAGCTCCCGGAGCCGCGGCCGGCCCGGCGGAACGCGCTTTATAAGGCATCCCATGAAGCTCCGGGCTTTCAGTCCACCGGGACACGGATTAACCTCTTCGGGACCGAGCGCTCCTCGCCGCCGCCGCGCTCCCCACTGCGGGGATCGAAGAGGGAGCCCCGGCTTCAGGGCAGAGTCGGCGGAGGGGGCAGAAATGGAAGGGCTGGGGACAAAGGTGGCAGCAGCAGAGCAGCGTGAGGAGCGGGGCAGGGACACTCTGGGGACATCAGCTCCTCCTGCTCGACTCTGGGGTTTGGGCATCCCTGAGAGCACAGGAAAGGACACGAGGGTGGTCGGTACTGGGAGCTGGAGGGGATGGAGCAGCCAGGGTGGTGGCGGCAGGAGAGGACAGAGGTGTGGTGGCACCCAGCTCCGTGCCAGCGTGACCTGTGCCATTCTCAGGTTAATAGAATGAGTGTTAATTAAGGCTCTGCACTCCCACGGGTGCTGGTGGGAGCAGCCACAGAGCTGCGAGTTCAGCTCAGGTTAAAAATTCCACCACGAGCAGCAGACCCCCAGAAGCCTTTGGAGAGCAGGGGGTGAATCCCAGTGAGCAAAACCCAAGAGCCTGGAAGGGGCAAGGGATGGAGGATCTCACCTGGAGCAGGGCAGCTCCTGGGGTTTTCCCCAAATCCCTGTGCTCCAGCTAAAGAAAAACCCTCCCTACAAACAGCATCTTCAGAGACCCACGTGTCCCTGTCCAAGAGACACAACCCCACTTCCACCGAGCTCCAGCCAGGGGAAGCTGCTGAGCAGGGCTAACCCCAGGAATCCCAAACCCTTTGGGGATTCTGCATCATTTCAGCCTCACCGACTTCCTTTCCCCAGAGCTTTTTGTTTCCCTGCTGGGAAACACCTGAACTTCCTTTGGGGTGGCCGCCAGGGAAGCAGGAGTTTGGGATCACCAGGCTATTCTTGGAGTTTTCTCCTGAGCTTTTTGAGTCTCTGCCCTTTCAGGCAGCAGCCCTGGCACATCCCCAGCTCCCACAGGGTGGGAGAACCTTGTCCCGTTCCCTCTTCCCCAGGCTGAGCTGCAAACTCACACTCCTGGAAAGCACAACAGCCACAGCCGAGGTGCAGAGCTCTCCCATCAGCAGCACTCCTAAAAATAAAAACCCTGCCGTGGTTTTGGCACCCTCCCATCCCCGTGCTCCGGTGCTGGCGGCTGCAGGACACACCAGAGCCTGGGGAATTGCAGGATCCGGCTGGGATGGGGTGAGCTGGGAGCCAGAGCTGCTGCCCAAGAGCCAGCCCTGCTGGATTGATCACAGAGAAGGATTAAAATTTGGTGAGAGCTCCTTAGCAACAGTCACTGTCTGTGCAGGCTGCTGAGGGAGAACGGCCAGAGGAAAATCTGTGCAGGGAAGATGGGGGTGGAGAAAAGAAGGACAAAGATGCTCTGAGAGCAGGTCCCAGTTGCTGACAGATGGAGCCCAGGAAAAAGCCAGGGGCCAGCTCCTGGTTGACAAAATAAACCATTTTCCAGGGAGGTTTGGGGGTCTGGGCCTCCCCACCCCAAAAGTGACATTCTCTTCCCCAGAGCTGCCTGCACAACTGGAGGGTTTCACTTCCACCCAAGGCTCCCCAGCCTGAGCCCCACTGCTGTGGTTTTTCCACCCCTTGGGTGTCACAGGCTCAGGTGAGACCCCCTAAAATACTCTCAGAAGTGCAGTGTTGTCACCTCACTGTCCCCAGTCAGCTTTCCCCCAATAAACCATCCAATAAACCAACCACACACAGGGGACAGTTTATTTTTCCATTAAAAAAATAAGTAAAGACTTCACCATCTCCTAACAGACACCACGGCCATCAACACCACAACGTGCAGACTAAACACCAGCCTGGTCAGACTAAACACCAGCCTGGGAGGGGGGAGGAAGGAGACAGATTTGTTTCTTGTGGCCTCAGAGCTTTGCCAGGAGGCTCAGCAGGTTCAGGACCCATCCAGCAGCCAGCTGTCCCCACAGGAGCAGCACCAGGACCTGCCTCCCACACCCCACCTCCAGTTTGGAGGTGTCACCTCCATGTCCAGGAGGGTCAGAAATGCCACAGAGCAGCCAGGGCAGTGTGGATGTCACCCACCTGATGGGATTGAAGGTGGCTTCTGGGATGGGACCACATCCAGGGCTGGCTTGGGACAATTCTGTTCTCCTCTCAGGAGTCCTGACCAACCCTGGCTGTTCCCAGCAGGAAAAAGAACTAAACTGGTGCAGGACCCTGCCCTGGCCTCTCCAGGCAGCCTTCCAGGGAATTGCCAGCGAAGGAGGGACCAGGAGCAGGACTTGGGATTTTTCAGCCTCCCTGGACACATCACAAGCCATGAATTGAGGGGAAAACCAGCAGGAAGGGGACAGAGTTGATCTCAGTTAGGATCAGGGAATGGGCCAGGGGAAAGCAGGGAAAAAGAAACAGGGATGTGGGAACAGCTGTCCCTGGTCAGCCAGGACACACCAGGGCTGCAGGGTGGGACAGGGTGACAACGCTCAGAGCAGGCTCTGCCCTGGCAGGGTGTGGAACAGGAGGGATGGGATGTGGCTCATGCCTGGGCTTAAAAAGGGGGGAAATGGGGATGGAAACCATCACAGGGGGCAGAGTTTGGCTGCAGCCAGTCCAGCCCTGAGCCCCAGGGCTCTATTTTTGCATGTCACACTGCAGCAGCAGGACGATAGAGGGGTCGCTCTTGGCGGCCTCCTTGAACTCCTCCAGGGAGATCTGGTCATCCTTGTCCTTGTCCATCTTTGTGAAGATCTTGTCCACTCGCTGCTGGGGTGTCAGCCCGTCCTGGTTCATCCTCATCATGATCACAGTCCCCACCATCTTGTAAATGGCCTGGAGAGGGATGAGAGTGGGAATGAGAGGGAAAATTGGAAGGACACGAGATCCCAGCACAGGCAGGGACTCTGTGGGGACCCATTTCTATCAGATCCACATCAAGCACCATTAAATAAGGGCTTTGGGTAGGAAAATTCATTCTTTGGTGCTAAAAAGAATCCAATATTTATGAAAAACCTGGAAAAAAGCAAACAAGCAGCAGTACCTCGATGATCTCCAGCATCTCCAGGCGTGTGATCTTCCCGTCCCCATCCAGGTCGTACATCTCGAAGGCCCAGTTGAGTTTCTGCTCAAAGGTGCCCCTGGAGGTGACAGACAGGGCACAGATGAACTCCCTGAAGTCGATGGTGCCGTCCCCATTCTTGTCAAAGGTGCGGAAAGCGTGCTGGGCAAACTTGGAGGCGTCTCCATAGGGGAAAAACTGCGGGGAGGAGAGAAGAGGAATTGAAATGAGAAGGGGGAACTCGGCATGGAGGCTGCACCCGAGGTCTCAGCCCCACCCCAGCTGGAGCCCACCTTGATGTAGAGCTGCTGGAACTCCTCCAGGTTGAGGATGCCGGTGGGGCAGTCCTTGAGGAAGCCCTTGTACCACTGCTTCAGCTCCTGCTCGCTGAACTCTGTGCTCCTCACCAGGTCATCCAGCATCTCCGGGGCCAGCTTGCTGCTGTGCTTGCCCATGGCTGCCCCTGGAGAGGAAAATCCACACTGGTGGTCGTCCCAGCCCAGCTGACCCCACATCCCTCTTGTCCTCGCTGGATGTGATCCAGCTGGCTGATGGGTGTCCATGCAGGGCAGCAGTTGTGGCACTGGGAATGTGGCTGGAGATGCTGGAGCTGGCCCTGGGGCAGCCCCCAAGGCAGCCAGCATCACCACCCCATCCCCTGGGCTCATTTTGGACTGCAGGAAAACACCCCAAAAGCAGCTGAAAATTCAGAAAACTCTTCCCATTGCTTTTGCCAGAGCATGATCATAGAACCCTAGAATGGTTTGGGTTGGAAAGGACCTCAGAGGCCGTTTAGTTCCAACCACACTGCCACGGGCAGGAACACCTTACCCCAGACCTTCTCCAAGGATGGGACAATGAGGAATCCCCCATTAGAACACACAAAAACCTCCCTGGCACCATCAGCCTCCCCCAACACACACAGCCATGCCCAAGCTGCTCCTGGTGGGGAGGGGGTCTGCCCAGGGGGCTGCCAGCAGCAGGGAGCCCTGGCAAGGCCGTGGCTGCGTGGGCAGCGAGCTCCGATACGCGCCTTGCCCGTTCCCACGCAGCCGCGGCTGCCAGCGCCGCTCAGCCCGAGCAGCAGATGGTTCCTGGAGCTCCTGGAGCTTCTCTCGCCACCAAGTTGAGGAGAAGTTCACCTGGAGCTCAACCGAGCATCGTCTCCTCTCAGGGATGGGATGTCCTGTGGTCGGGTGGGTTTAGGGAGCGCGGGGGATGAAGGGATGGGGGTGTGGGGTTCCCAGCCAGCCCCGTTCCTGGCAAACCCCACAGGCAGCGGATCCTTCCTGCCCCATCATCCCACCAGCATCTGTCACCGTCTGCCGTGGCAGCAGCGAACCCTCGGCAGGCAGAGCCCAGGGAACAGAGCACAGAGCTGCCCCAGCTCGGCTCCATCAACCCCCCCAGCACCACGGGCTGGTTCTGAATTGCTGGCGTTGATTACAAACCACGCCAGGCACCCGACACGGACAGACCTGCCACGATCCAAGTCCTCCCGCATCTCCCGCAGCCGCCCTGGCAGGAGGATGCAGCTCCTGATGCAGCTCAAAGTGGTCAGGGGGGCTCCAGAGCAGCATCCCCTGCTCCACAGCCCTCGATCCCCTTTTCCAAGCAGCACCCAGCCATGCCAGGGCAGGGAACAGCACCCAGAGGGCCACCCCAAAGCACCGATTGATCCCAAAACCGGACAGAGGGGTATCACCACGGGTGTCCCCCCCAGGGCTGCACCCCGGGGTCCAGCAGCACCCCTGGATTGGCACCCAGCGAGCCGGGATGGGGCTCGGGGATGGCTGGGGGGCACGGGGATGCTGGCACCGCTCCGGACCGCCGGTACCGACACCCGCTGGAAGCGGCTCCGGGAGCAGCTCCCGGCACCTGCCCCGACGGCGGCTCCGCACCGGGGAGCCGGTGCTGGCCCCGGGGGCGCGGCTCCAGCCCCGACAGCCCTTACCTGTGCTGCGACACCGGGCAGGAGGCGGCTCGGCGGGACCGGGGGAGCGCGGAGCCGCTGCCGGTAGCGGAGGGGCCGCGGTCCAGCCGCCGGCTCAGCCCCCGCCGCTGCCGCCCCTCTTGTAGCCTCGGGCCCCCCGCCCTCCCCCGCGGCCACGCGCGGCCATTGGCTGGGAGAGCTGTCAATCAAGAGGGAGGGGCCGCGGGGTGGGGGTCGCGGTGGGATGGTGGGGGGTACTGGGGTGGTGGGAGGGGAAATGGGATCGGAACACGGGGACAGGGATGCGGGGGGATGCTGGCAGTGGGATCCTGGGATGCTGGGACAGGGATGCAGGGGGATGCTAGAGGTGGGATCCAGGGATGCTGGGACAGGGATGCAGGGGGATATTAGCAGTAGAATCCCGGAGATGCTGGGATGCGGGGGGATATTGGCAGTGGGATCCCGTGGATGCAGGGGGATGCTGGAGGTGGGATCTCAGGGAAGCTGGGACAGGGATGCAGGGGGATATTGGCAGTAGGATCCCAGGGATGCTGAGAGAGGGATGCAGGGGGATGCTGGAGGTGGGATCCAGGGATGCTGGGATCGAGATGCAGGGGGATACTGGAAGTGGGACCCCAGAGATGCTGGCCCCTCACTGCCTGCACTGGGGACACTGGGACACACCAGTGTCTCATCGCTTGGCGGAGGCGCAGCTGAAGCACAGAGGAGAGAGGGACAAGAAACCACTTTGATCTCCAGAACCAAACGTGGAATGTTTCCATGGAGATCGCCGAGCACTTTTCCCGGTGACCTTGGCGTCGTGCTGTGATCCCAGTGCCACCTGGGCCTGTCCACAGCTGCCCCTGCACATCTGGTGGCCACTGAGCCTGGATGAAGTCTCTGGGCTGGTCCCCATCCCATCCCATCCCATCCCATCCCATCCCATTCCCAGTGGGGCTGTGGGGTGCCCTGGGGTGCTCATCCCTTCTCCAAGGCACCCACCTGCCCTCAGGTGCTCCCACCCTTGCTGCAGGGGTGGCTGAAGGAAGCAGCAGAAACTGTCCCAGCTGGAGTTGAACAGGGCTGGGTTACAAAAAACACAAATATTTGCAGCAGTGAGGCTGAAGGGTTTCATCCTACCCACCCTGGGGGCAGCAGGGCTGGGACCCCCCCACGGCTGGACACAGCACCCTTGTGCCAGGGCTGGACCCCACCTGGACTGAGGTGATCCAGCCCCACGGATTTTGGGTCAGAGCCTCTGCTGGGCATGGGACGTGGCTCAGTGTGACCCCAAAGCCTCTCCGTGAGCATCCCCGAGGGCTGGGGGGGGATGGGATGAACCCCCCCGGCCCCGCTGGCGATGCTTGGATGTGGAATAGAGAAGACACCAATTAGCAGCTCTGCGAACCGCCCGTGCCCGAGGTGCTCTGGGGGATTTAAAAATTAATGAGAGCTTAATTGAAGCAGCCAGGGCTGAGGCTGGCCCAGCTCAGCTCACGGAAAGGGGGTCCCGAAGGGGCGGGGGGCGGCTGGAAGAGGCAGGCGAGCGCAAGGAGACAGGGATGCCCTTGGGATGAGGATCAGGGGGACGCTATGGTCCTGGGATGTCGTTTTTGGGGCTCTGACCCCAAATCGTGGTGCTGGAGTGATGCTATGGGGTCATGGAGGGCTGACCACACTGGCAGAGCACCCAGCTGAGCCAGACTGGGGCACCCCAAAACCTGCACGAGCCCAGGTTCCAACGGGATTTGGGGTTTGCAGAAGGGACAGCGGGGTGTCCTGAGGGGGGACACCTCTGTCATCCTCTGACATCCCCGCTCCTGCAGCAGTATCCCCCCAGCACCCACCCCGGGGCGCTGCTGACTCCTAAAAACCTCCCCATCCACGACTCCGAGGAATTCAAAGGGCTGCAGCTTCCCCCAGCGGCTACGGTCTGCAGCATCACGGCCCGGGGGGGCTGTGCCCGATGGGGGAGACCCCGCAGACCCGGGCTGCTGCAACCGTATCAGCCCCCCAAAAACTGCAGGGGGCTGTGGGGAGTAGGAGCCGCGGCTGCTCGTGGCAGAATCCCGACAGTTCTTGTCCCACTGCCCTGCCGGGTGACCCAGCTGTGACACTGCCAGGGCCCGGGGCTTTGGTGCCTCAGACAGAGCCCCTGTGATCCCCACAAGCACAAAACCCTCTGTAAAGGAGGGAGGAGATGCTGTCACCTACGCCACGTCCCTGGGGGACAGCTCTGGGTGACACCGAGCAAGCTGGACCTGGGGTGACCCTAATACTGAGGGTCCCTCTTGATGTCCCCACTGTCACACCCAGCGCTGGCCTGGGAGAGTCAGGGTAAAAAAGCAGAAATAGCCAAAATTTGGGATTCCCTTCCTCCTCCATGGCAGCTCTGCGCTGGTTCTTGCCCTCCTAACCCCTTGTGCCCCCGTCCTGGGAGAATAACGAGGTACAGAGGGGTTCAGGCTGCCCAGAACAGGGATCCCGGAGGTTTGTCCTCACCGTGGTGATACCGGGCGGGGTCAGTGCTTGTCCCCCTGCCCGGAGAGGGGACCGGAGAAACGGTGCCACCCACGGGCTGGGGCAGGAGCAGAGGAATATTTGGGTTTTCCCTCCCCCCGCTGGGAGCTGGGGCTGGCTCTGATGGAGGGGGGGGACCCTCTCGATGTCCCCGTGTCCCCCCAAACCCAGCGAGCAGCAGCCGGACCCCTCTCCCCGCCAGGCCGCAGAGCTTTGCCGGCCGGCACGCAGGGGGTTAAACATCCCCATCTCCCTCACACTTGAGACGTCACCGTCACCAGTGGCGTGGGGGGGCCGGGGGGCTATGGTGGTCTTTGTGGTGCGTTCGGCAGCTCACGCACACGGCGGCCGCCTCGTCCCCGACACCCCGCGCTCGCCACCATCCGCAGCCTCCCGGTCACCGGCAGCGCCTGCCCACGCCGCGGGCTCCCACCGCCACGGTGAGCGCGGGGCCACCGCGGCCACGGGGACAGGGTTGCCACCAGGCCTGAGAGCAGGGCGAGGGGCTGGCTGTGTCCCCCAGGGACCCCCCAAAACCTCCCCGCTCTCCGCGCCCGCACCCCGGTGCTCGCCGCGGTTTTGGGGGTGCAGGGGTGCGGTGGGTGCCGCTGGGGTGGGCGATGCGGGGCTGGCTTCGCCCCAGCCGGGTTTGCGGCAGCCCCGCGGTGGTCGCGGGTGGGTGCGGGCTCACGGGTGGGTGCCCGCCCGCACCCGCGGGGTGCTGCGGCTCGGCTCCCTCCCGGCAGCCCTGCGGTAAATCCGGCTGCTCAGCCGCAGCCGCAGCCAGGCACAGCGGAGCTCCCCGCATCCCCCGCCGGCCCCGCTCGGAGGGGGCTCAGCCCCATGGTGGGGGGGGTTCACTCATCGCTCCGGCCGGGGAGCTCCCCAAACCGCGGGGGGAGCCCCAGCTCCACCCTGCGCAGGGTTTGGGGGTGCTCAGGCTGATGCTGGGGTGGGATCTGGTCCCGGCACCCCGATTCCCGGGATAAGCTGTGCTCCCGGGATAAGCTGTACTCCCGGCTTTCCCCATGGAAAATCCTTCTTGCACCGCGCTCCCGACCCTGCGGCGGGGCCATGGGCGGGGGGCAGCACCAGGGGGGCACCCAGCGGGCTCCCCGTGGGATCCTGGCGGGCGAGGGGCTGCGAGGAGCGGGGCCAGCTCAAGGGGAAGGGGCAGGCAGCCCCCGGCCGGGGCTGCGGCGCTGCACCAGGCTGCGGTGCCCAGGGCGATGCTGCGCCGCCAGCAAAGGGGCACAGCCCCAAAACGGGGGCACCGGGCATCGCTGCCCCTCCGGCGTGGCTAGCCCGGGCACTGCCGGCTGGCGGGAGGGATGCTGCTGGATGCAGGATTTGGAGCAGGAGAAGGGGCTCGCCCCATGGGCTGGGCTGTCCCCATGGAGGTGACACCCGCCGTGGGTCCCCATGGGGCAGGATGCTCGTGCGGGAGGTGCGGGATGAGGGGCAGGTTCTGGAGCAGGGCTAGGGTGCCACGAGGCCACCGCAGGGAGGGACAGAACCCGGGGCCACCTCGGGTGTGGCTGGGGACAGGGAGCTGCTGTCGCCAGCCCTCCTGTGGCAGCACGTTCATCTGTGAGCCGGTTTGGGGGGGTCTCTCCCAGCGGATTTGGGGGTGCTCAGCAATGGGCAGCCTGCACTGGGGGGAGCCCCTCGCCCTCCCCGTGGCCCCCCGGGCCAAGCGCCACCGGGGGGTTTAAACGCCTGGGACCAAGGAAATGGCACAAAACAGGGGCTGGACCCAAACGGAGCCATCCCCCCAGCCCAAGGGGCTGCAGCAAACCCCAAACCCCATCCCTGGCACACAACCCCTGTGCCACGGCTCTGGAGTCACCCCGAGGTGTCCTCACACTGGGGACCCATCCGTGCCCCTTCTCTGGGCACAGGCAGAGCCCAGCAGTGACAAATCCCAGCCCCAAGCTGCCCGTCAAGGACGACGGTGGCACGGGCACGAGGATGGCGGCACGCCGGTCACAGCCTGTGTGCCAGCACCAGAGCAGGGCAGGTGGCAATGTCCCACCCTGCCCCAGCACCCCAGGGACCCCCCAGCACCCCAGGGACCCCCCAGCACCCCAAGGACCCCCCAGCACCCCAAGGACACCCCAGCACCCTTTCAAAACACCCCGGTGCTCAGCAGGATGAACCTCGGCGTCACCGCACCAGAGCAGCTCTGGGTGTGTTTGGGGTGCCCCAGTTACCCCAAAAATCAGCTGCATTTCAGGCTTGTGCAGCCCCAGTGTAAAGCCATCACTTACTGGGCCCGGGAGGAGGAGGAGGAGGAGGAGGAGGAAGGCAGAGTTGATGCCAAGGCTGGGGTGGGCACAGCCCCATTCCAGGCACGAGGCCACCCCATCCCTCCCCCCGCTGCTCCAGCTCCCCCTCTCCCCTTCCCCAACCTCATTAATTAAACCCAAGCTCTTAATTACAACCTGCCGAATCCCGCGGCTGCTTCCTGGCGCCTGCTGACACCGTGGGGCCGATCCCGACCCCCCCACATCCCTGCAGGAAAGGTGGGATGCAGGGAACTGGGGGAGCATCCCAGTGCCTGCAGGATTTGGGCTGTGGCTCACGGGCGGCATAAAGGGATCTTCACACGGCGCTCAGGAAAGAGCAAACCCAACCTCTGGAGCTGAGAAAGTCATCCCCGGGGGTCTTGGCCTCTCCAAGGACAGATGGGGACAGATGGCTCCGCTCTGGGGTTATCCCCGAGCTGCTGGCAGGTCCCACAAGGGGTGAAGAGGGACGGGGATGCTCAGCCCGATGCTTGGTGAGCTCCTGGTGGCAATAAAAAAAAAAAAATCAAGTAAATAAGGTGGCAGCATGAGATGGAGGGGAGATGCAGTGTCCTCACCTGGACAGGGAGGTGCCCAGTGGGGTGCCCTGACCCTCCTGCCCCTCTGGCCGCAGGTCCCTGCCGGCCCATGAAGTGACCCAGGCGGGTGGCACAGCCCCTGCTCCTGCCGTAGCCACCACTGCCACACCAGGCACTGAGGTAAGGACCCAAGGGCACGGCCGTGGGGTGGGTGGGGTGCTCTGGAACAGGCACCAGACCCCCAAACTGCGTCTGTGGGGCACAATTCCCTCTTGGGGTCTTGCCCTGTTCGTGGGGGATGCCCAGCTCCATAACCCAGAGGAATGAAATGACACCCCGGGGGTCACCTGGGGCATCCCCCATCCCTTGGGAATGCCAGGGTTGGGGAACTGGGGTGTCTCAGGGGTGGCAGCACGGCCAGGGGTGCCCCAGGAGCACAAGGCTCCCAGACCCTCACCCCTCTTCCCTTCCCACCTCTGGAACTGGCAGAAGTGCTGGGAGAGTTGGCACACTGCAGGGGATGCTCAGAGCAGCCAGGAGGGATCGGGGTGGGCACAGGGAGGTGCCGTGGTGGCCCTGGGGGGCTCAGGGAGGTGCCCTGGTGGCCCTCGGGGGCTCAGGGGTGGCTGGCCGGTGGCACCGGTGCTGTTCCACTCTGTTCTGTTTCTCTCGCTCAGGTCTGCTGGCCATGGGCAACCTGATAAAGGTATTGGGCAAAGATTTAGAAAACTGTCCTCATTTTTTCCTGGATTTTGAAAGTAAGTCCCATGAGCAGGGTGGGCATGGGGAGGGCGCCAGGGCTGCCACCGTGGCTGCTGTCCAGAGGATGGGGACAGGCACAGTGTCCCCAAGCAGCCCCGTGTCCCCAGGTGTCTTGGGGCCCTGAAAAAATTTCCAAAATGGAGATTCCCAGGAGATGTCCCATCCCTCAAAGAGTGGGGCAGACACCCTGGCTGAGTGGTGGGATGCAGGATGCAGCAGGACCACCTCAGGCACACCCCAGGGCTGGTGTCACTGGTCGTGTGGCATGTCCTGCAGGCTGGGAGAGGAGCAGGGAATGATCCGTGCCACCTGCACTGCTGGGAAGGTCAGTGCAGCCTGCACCGAGGGATGGGGACAGGGACCTGCCAGGGATCTGGGCTAACAGGAAAGGACAGCTCGTGGCCCCCCAGGCTGGACACGGCGGGGACAGGACACAGTGACCACTGGGACAGGATGCCAGGCCCTGGCTCCCCCTGCTGCAAATCCTCCCAGGGCACAGCCCAGAGCAAGAGCGAGGAGGGTGAAGAGTGCAGTGGCATCTGCTGGCCCCAGTTCCACCCCCAGCGGGGACAGGCCGTGCACAGCTCCCCACAACTGACTCCAGTACCCCCCAAAATATCCCGGGCTGGGGTCACACAGCCCCCCCCCCCGACTCCCACTGCGAGGGACCTTCCTGCTCCTCCTGCCTTTTTTCAGGCAGCACAAACTTTTCCTGCCTCCTGCCCCTGCACAGCCCCCTGGTACAGGTTCCGGGGGCTCCCCAGGACCCCTCATTTCGGAGCTGGAGTAGGGGTTTGGCTGCAGCCAAGACCCCAGGGACTTCCCTGCGGCTTCTCCTCCCTTCGCTCCTCCCTCTCCATCACCCCATCCGCCAGCGCTCATCACCATCGGGGGGGAAGAGGCGGCACCGGGGCCGGGAGCAGCCGCGGGGTCACCCCCGGAGCCCCCCGGGAGCAGCGGGGGGAGGACGGGGCTCCGAGCATCCGAGCACCGCCGCTGCCCCAGCCCAGCGCCTCTTCCCCGGGCTCCACCTCACCATCATGCTTTTTTCCTCTTGTTTCTTCTCTTGCAGGTTTCACATGGGGAACCTTCTAAAAGTGTTGACTTATAACGAACTTGACCAAGGCCCTAATTTTTTCCTTGACTTTGAAAGTGAGATGGGATTTTTATTTTCCGTTTTCGTTTCGTCCTTATCCTGAGTTCCACATCCACACCATTTTGAGTTCTTTGTCCCCACCCCGTCGCCCATCGCATCGCGCCCATCCCAGACGTTCTCCCCCCACCTTTGCCATCCGGGGGTGTCCCCGGGGAGGGGGGGGCCAGACCCGTGGCCGGGGGCTGTCGCTCCTCACCTCTCCCCTCCCCCGGAGCTCTTCGCAGCCTCGGGGACCCCTCGTGGTGAGCAGGACCGCGGGGCACAGGGCAGCCAGGACTCACCCCCACCTGCCCCCCACTCCACGGCTTGACTCGAGCTCGGGCAAGGAGAGCGGATCAGGGGGAGCATCCCTCCAGGAAGGGCTGCGGGCCGGCGGGGGAGCCGGGGGATCCGGGGTGCTGGCACCCCGATCCGGCTCTCGCCGCCCCGGGCCCCGCTCAGAGCCCTCCGGGTTTCTCTCCCCGGGGCGCTGCCCTGCAGATGCGCAGCCGACGGAGGCCGAGACAGCGGTGTGGAACCAGGTGAACGCCGTGCTGGAGGAGGCACAGACCATCCTGGCCGAGCTGCAATCCTACACGGGTGCCGGGCAGGAGATCCGAGAGGTGGGTGCAGTTCCGGTGCCCAGCTGCCCGAACACCCACCCGTGATTTTGGGACAGCTGCTGATGCTCTCCTCTCCCAGGCCATCCAAAATCCCGGGGACCTGCGGCTGCAGGAGCGCGCCTGGAGCGCCGTGTGCCCGCTGGTCGCCAAGCTGAAACGCTTCTACGAGTTCTCCCTGCGGCTGGGTGAGAGCCTGAGCTCCCCTGCATCCTCCCCGAGCATCCCGCAGCCCTGCCCGGAGGCTCCGGCAGTGCTGGCCGTGCAGTGCGTGCTCAGTTCGGGATGCTGAGCTGTGCCTCAGTTTCCCCTGGAGGTGTGGAGGTGCAGAGGGGGACCGGGGGTGCTGTGTCCGCAGAGAACGCCCTGCGGAGCCTGCTGGAGGCTCTCACCAGCCCTCCCTACGCCCCGACCCAGCACCTGGAGCGGGAGCAAGCCCTGGCCAAGCAGTTCGCCGAGATCCTGCACTTCACCCTCAGCTTCGACGAGCTCAAGGTGCCTCCCCGTGCGGGGTGACAGCGAGGAGGGATCCCCAAACCGGGACCCTGCCAAAGCCGTGAGCCAGCAGAGTCCCTTGGGACCCCTAATCTTGGTGTCCCCCCTCAGATGACCAACCCCGCCATCCAGAACGACTTCAGCTACTACAGACGCACCATCAGCCGGAATCGCATCAACAACCTGCAGGTGACAGGACTCTGCTGCTCCCCCGGCCAGGGGTGGCCTCCCCCAGGGGTTCACAGGGCTGGGAGTGGCTTGGGGGGGCTCAGCCACCCCAGTGACCCCCATCACACCCCCCCAGCTGGACGCAGAGAGCGAGGTGAACAACGAGATGGCCAACAGGATGTCCCTCTTCTACGCCGAGGCCACCCCCATGCTGAAAACGCTCAGCAATGCCACCACCAAGTTCGTCTCAGAGGTGAGGGAGGTTGGGGGGACCCTCAGGGTGGGTGGAAAACCCCCCCAGTCACCCCACAGAGGGCTGGGGGTGGAAACAGCAGCTGGGACCTGTTGGGTTTCAGAACAAGACCCTCCCCATCGAGGACACCACTGACTGCCTGAGCACCATGGCCTGCGTGTGCAGGGTGATGCTGGAGACCCCGTGAGTGCCTCATTTTGGGGTTTGGGGGGGACATCTCGGCCCTGGGGTCCCTCTGCCGCCCCTCCCAGGCTCAGGCAGCTCTGTCCTGGCACAGGGAGTACCGGAGCCGCTTCACCAACACCGAGACCCTGCTCTTCTGCATGAGGGTGATGGTCGGGGTCATCATCCTCTACGACCACGTCCACCCCGTGGGGGCCTTTGCCAAGACCTCCAAGATCGATGTGAGTGCTCCCGGGGTCACAGCCACGCCACTCATCCCCAGGCTCCCTGTCCCTGGTTTGAGCAGCGAGGAGGAGGATGGGGAGGAAGGGGGGCAGCCCTTTGTGGATCTCACATCCCCTCTCTGTGCCCCCATCAGATGAAAGGCTGCATTAAAGTCTTGAAAGACCAACCCTCAACCAGCACCGAGGGGCTCCTGAACGCTCTGAGGTGAGACGGGGGCTTGGGGACACAGCGGGGACGCGGTGGCATCACCCAGCAGCGCTGTGGGGTGACAGCAGAGCGGGCTGGGGGCTGTGACCCGTGTCCCCTCCCCGGCCAGGTACACCACTCGGCACCTCAACGATGACACCACGTCCAAACAGATCCGGGCCCTGCTGCAGTGAGCGCGGGGCGGCCGCCGGAGCCGCAGTCACCGTGTCACCGACGCCATGACCATACAGCTCATTTTGTACCGAGGGAAAAGGGACAGCGAGGAATGCACGGAAACACTGAAAGCGAATCCAAACGGGCCCAGGCCGCCCTCCCACACCACGCGCTCCTTCCCCCCCATTTCCCACCCCCAAATCAGCTCCTGGACACGAGGTGTGGGTGGCACCGTGGGGACACTGTGCCAGGGGGGCCGGGCAGGAGAGACCCGGGCGAGGGAAGTGCTGCTGGGGCTGGCAGCAGGGTGCCCATGGCACGGGGGCACCTTGGGGAGGGGGCAGGAGCTGCCCCTGTCCCCATCCTGGTCCCCGAGCGAGGAGGAGGGAGAGGATGAGGAGGAGGAGAAGGAAGAAGAATCCTTGTGGATCTGCACTGACTCTGGAGGAAACGGCTCAGTCTCACCTGGTAGATTTTTAATATGAGCAATTAAATCCACACTCACCTCTTCTTTTCTACATTTTTTTTTTTGGGGGTGTGAAATAAAATGACATTTAATCTGTTCGTGGCCGGAGCGGGGCTGTCTGTGCTGTGTCCCATCCCGTGACCGTGTCCCCTCTCCGTGACACCCTGAGGGACAAATCCTCCCTCCCACAGTGACCAGGAGGGACAAACAGCGCAGGGTCCTGCCCAGACACAGCCCATGCAGGGTCCCCCATTTCCCAGTGCAGCTGCAGACTGGGAAGTACTGGGATGTCGGGGGCGGGTGCCTTTGCCGGCAGATGGCCCTGTGACACCGCGACATCGCAGCCATGCTGGCCCACCCGTGCCAAAGCCAAGCCTGGGGGCACCCACCCGGCCTCGCACCCGCGGCCCCCCGAGCTGGGGGAGACCCCGCAGGGCAGGAGCCCCTTGCTGGGGCTGTGTCACTCCCAAAGGGACCCTCAGGACCGTCCTCCATGTGGCACAAGGACGAGTCCCCTGGGGTTTGGTGTCCTGCCAGCCCCCTCCTTCCCGCCGCCTGTCCCGCCTGGTACAGGACAGCCTGGCACTGCTGACCCCCCCTCTGCCCTGCACGGCCGGGGAAGGGGACAAGGGACACCCCACGGGTGACACCATAGACCCAGAGCCTTGTGCAAGGCAGCTCTGCCTCAGTTTCCCCACTGCCCCCTGTGCGTGCTGGGGGGTGCACGGGCAGTGTCCCCAAGGGTCCCCGAGCTCTGGAATTCCTCAGGGTGGGGACACCCATCCCACCCATGTCCCCAAACCGACAGGGACCAGACACAGGGTGGCACAGAGGGGACAGAGAGGGGGGACAGAGAGGAGGGACAGAGAGGGGGGACAGAGGGGACAGACAGGGGGGACAGACAGGGGGACAAA
>PYHW01009782.1:1289107-1375129 GCA_013186435.1 Turdus rufiventris | reverse complement strand
AGACAGGGGGACAGAGATGGGGACAGAGAGGGGGACAGACAGAGGGACAGAGAGGGGGACAGACAGGGAGGACAGACAGGGGGACCCCCCAGCCCTTTGGACACTGGCAATTCCTGGGCCCAGTGCCAGCATCCTGCCGGGTTTTGCCGCCAAATCCGCCGAACTCCCGCGCGGGGCGGGACGGGGACACGCTCTTGCACAACCCCGGCCAACAGCTCCTTTTATTTTTAGGCTCTTGCGACATCAGACTTCGCGACAGCCACCTGAAACGCTGCCATGGGCTCCCCGATGTCCTGCCCTGCTCCTGAGCTGCTCCACGCCCCAGCCCTGCCTCAGTTTCCCCGTTAGTTCCCTTGGCCCTGTGATGTTACCGGTGTCACCCAGCCCTGCCGGGCCCACACGGACACCGAGGGTCCCGTTAAATCCCCCCGGTGCTGCACAGCACCAGGATCCCACCTGGGAGCTGAGGATGAGGCCAGGACAGGGCTCGGTGCAGCTGCTGCATGTCTGCAGGAGCTGCTGTCCCCAGGTGACACCGGCCCCCAGATGGTCCTGGCCTGTCCCTGCAGTGTGGGAACCGGGCTGGGAAGAGCCAGGACAGCGTCACCACCCGGGACACTCCACCAGGAGTCAAGGGACAGGCGGATCCTTTAAAGCCACCAGTGAGCACGGGCACAGACACCAGCTGGTCACCGGTGCTGGGAGAGGTGGCAGCTGTGTCCCAGTGCTGGCCGGCTCCTGGCACAGAGCCCAAAATGTCCCCCCCGAGGTGCCCCTGGCTTGTGAGGATGGGATGAGGCCAAATCCCAGGCCTGAGTGTCCCCAGCATGGCACTTTTCAGGGCAGAGCAGGTGGCACATGCCATCCTGGCAAAGGGCAGCACTGCATGATGAGACATTTCCTGTCGCAGCATTTTAGAGGGAAAACCGGGTGAGAAAAGGGAACCAAGAGGGATGTACAACTCCTGGATGAGCTCAGAGCTCTGGGGACAGTGGGCAGCAAGTCAGGGGCAGCTCAGAGGCCTGGCAGGACAGCCGGAGGCAGCACACAGTGGGATGCAGATGAGGATGAGGACGTGCTGCCCCTGCCCCTCTCAGTGCTGGCATTATTTGGGGTGCCACAGTGCCAGGGTGACACCTGGATCTGCCCCTGCACTGCCTGGCACAGGAGCACACCAGCACGGTGACAAAACGCCAGAGTCCCAGCCAGGGGACTGCCCTGAGGATGGGCAGTGCCACCAGGATGGTGCCTGGTCAGCAAGGACACGGAGCTCCTGCAGCTCCGTGCTCAGCCAGACCACGCTATCGAGGACTTTAACTGATGGCGAGCCAAGCCACGCCAGGCCCGGGCTGTTTTCTAATCCCAGTGTAATTAATGACCTTATCTTTGGCCAAAGCCATTTAGATTAAGTGGCTGGTGTGATGGGCTCGGCGGCTCCGGCTGCACAGATGGAAGAGCCGCGTTTGTCTGGGGATTAGTGCAGGGCAGATGGAGTGAAGTGCCATTCCCATCCCCAAACCTCCCGGCACCGACAGCAGCCTGAAAACTGAGACCACAACAACTTTCTCAGCGAGCCCTGGCTGGGACTGGCGAGCGATTCCTGCATTGTTTGTGCCTTGTGCAGGGCCCAGAGCAGCAGGAGCTGTGCCAGCAACAGGAACTGGTGGGACCCTGCCAGGAGCTCATCCCAAGCCCTGCCTGGAGACCTTCAAACAGCAGAGGAGTGACCTCCCTTGGAGAGCAACCCACGGCAGGGATGCTGCTTAAATAAACTTCTCAGGGCAGCCCCCACCTCTCCAAGGAAGGAAACCCACCTGTATCAGGATCAGGGTGTGTGTCCTCCCTCCACTCCCCACTCCACCGCGTGGATAAGGAAGTGTGGCACACCCTGCTCACCTGGAACACCTGGGAACCAAGAGGGAAAAGGCCTGGGAGCCCCTGGCCCTTGTGCTCAGCACAGCCCATCCCAAGGAGGCTCCTGAAGAGAACAGGCTGCTGTGGAAGAGGAATAACATGTATCCGTGGGGATAACAAAATTCATATTAAACCGATTAAGGATATTTAATCCACCTCTACCACTATGGACATCTGACTGCACTCAGGAGCTGGAGCAGATAATCCCAGCCCTCCTTCCCAGCACTGCCCCAGTGATCCCAGCCTGGCCTGGGGAGCTGACTCAACATCTCAGAGCTGTCTGTCACAGCTCAGCACATGGGGCTTCACTGCCAGCTCACACTTGGTCCGTCCAGGCTGGGAAATCACAATTCCATGCCATGACCTGGTGGCTGTGTGCTCCAGCACTGGGCTGAGCCCACAACCATGGCTTGAGTCAGCACGGATTGCAGACAAGCCTGGGCTGGAGAAGAGGCTCAGCTGGCACAGCACAGACCCAGCAGTGCTCAGCATCCCAAAACCAGTGCCCTGCTCTGCCCAAAGCCAAATTCCCAACTCTTCCCTTCAGCCTGAGCTCCCACACCCCACGCAGCCCTAGGAACTGCCCCTTGGGGTGCTGCAGGAATAATTCCACACTGAGGAACACAAACTGGAGGTTTAATCTAATCCCCACCAAAGCAGGAATCTCCAGAGCCCGCTCCGGCAATTCCACCCACGCAGCTCTTCCCTGGCAGGATGAGCCCTGGCTCCTGCCACATGGCACAGCACAGGGAAAAACTTGGGCTCTACCAACCCTGCAACCCTCCCAGGCTTGCATTTGCCAGGAGAACCCCAAACGGCCTGGAAGGGCTGTCCTGGTTTCACCAGAGCAGCATTCCAGGCACAAATGGCACTCACATCCTCCAGGAACAACTCTGGGACACTGCCTGGCAGCCACAGCACCAGGAATTTGCTGCTCAGTAGCTTGGATTCAAATTCGGGGCTGGTTCCCAGTGCCAAACCACAGTGTAACCCCCCGGGAATTCTGCCTTAACTAGGACAGGCTCATCTGTTGCAAACTCGATGAGATCATTTCCAAGTTCCTGTTTAACAGGTGCCAGCTCCTCCTGCACCTGCTGTGTGCACAGGGCTCCCTGCCCCCAGCACGCTGGGAACATCTGCTCAGCTCCCCCAGGAGCTGGGCAAAAGGTGACTGGGAGAAGGAACCAGACCTGGATCTCCTGCCCCGTGCCCAGAGCAGGGAACCAAGGCCAGGCAGAATCAGAGAGCAAGGAAACTGCGCTTGTTAACAGGGAGGGGAGCCCATAATAATCCTGCAACTTTATTTGCATATAAAAGAACAAAAAAAAAAATCCTCTCCACAATAAAGGCAGGCAGAGCTCGCTCAGCTCCGGAGCTGTGCTCCCGGCCAAACTGGAGGAGTCGGGGTATTTGTTATTTGTGTCTCTGAGATCCACACAACCACATTCCAGCAGCTCAGCCATGCCAAGGATGCAGCTCTGGCAGGAATTCCCACTTTGCATGGCAGAAGGCTCCCAGCAGCCCTGCCCCAGGGCCCAGCCCGTTCCAGCCTGGGAACACAGCGGGATGAGGCCACATGAAGAGGATCCCATGCACACACCTGCCCCACCCCCCCAAAAAATGACTCAGCTCCTTGGTTCAAGGCTGCCCAGGATTAAGGAGCTTCCTCTGCATGCAGGTGGATGCACAGCTGCTCCCTTTTCCAGGCTTAAGGCAAAGGCAAAGGCAGGCTGCCATCCTCATCTGAGGTCTCTGTGTCCCCACTGTCCCCCACGGCCTGTCCGGCATGGCCGGACGCCTCCAGCTTCCTCCTCTTCTTCAGGTGGTGCAGGTGGGATTTGGAGCGAGTGTGAGCTGGAGGAAGAGGCAAACAGAGTGTTTAATCTGTGGAATTTGGAAGAGGGAACAGCTGAACCCCCCACACAGGGCAGAGCACCCTCCCTTCCCAGCACGACTCACTCCTGAAAACAAATGAACTCCCAAACCCTGCCCTGGCTGCTCCTCTGGACACTTCCAGGCCAAACTATCAGGGCTCAAAAGAAGACAAAGCTCCTCAGGAAGGACTGAGACAGGGAAAAATCCTGGTTCTATGTAAGCAGAAGATTCCAGGTTGTCACTCCCAACAAGTGTGCTCCCAGCCTCTCCAGGGAATAGGGAATTTGTTTCCCAAGAGGAGGAACTTTGCAGGCTGCAGGTGAGGCTGTGCAGCTCCCTGCTCCCCATGGAGAACTGCCATGATCATTTGTAGGGCTGGATCCCTGCACCACGGCACTGGGAATATCCTGTGCATCTCACAGGGCAGCCAGGGAAAAGCCTGGAGCAGAATTAAACTTGTGGATAACTGCAGGGCAGTGCCCCAGCCATGAAAGCACTGCAGCAGGAGTCAGATGGGAACAGAGGGGTAATCCCAGGGATTTGGTTTGGAGCAGCAGGAGCTGCATTTCTTGGTGAAATCACATCCTTAAGGACAGCCAAACCTCCTTATCAGGGGTTTTATCTCAGGGGAGGCTTTGTCTGACCATCTCGGTGGGGTGGTTCTGCCATTTCCAAGAGATCAGAGCAGCAATTAAAGCACAAACTTTTCAAGCAGGGCTTTAATTAAATGAGGGTATGTGCTCTGCTGAATCAAGGCCCTCAGGTGTTTTCCAGCCATCCTTTTTCTGCCAAAGGATGAAATCACATGCAAAGCTGCTGCTTTATCACAATGCTGGAGGGTCACCCTCAGCCCGAGATAAAATCTCACCTCCTGCAATTTGTCACAAGCAACACCAAAGCTACAGTGGCTGAGGAAGTGCCAACTGCTGCTGCTGTCTGGGGAGCTGTGCTCTTCAAGTCCACAGAAATTGTAAAATCAGACACGATTTTAAAATCCCCCAGAGTCAGCAGGACACTGGGAGGCAGCTCCCAAAATTCTCTGTCACCCAAGAAAACAGATCAGAGCGCAGATCCACCCAGCTCCCAGCACTGTTTTCACCTCACTTCTCCATTTTGCAGGCACAAGTAACAGCCAGGACTTGGAGCATTTTTCTCCCACCATCTGGGGATCTGAGCCCAGTTCAGCTGGATACAGAGAACAACAGCTGCTCTTGCCTGAGGGAGGCATTGGCACCATCGATTTCTAGCTGGGGTGACATCCCTGAGGACATGGAGCTGTGGGATTTGGGGGGCACCTCAAGGAGCTCCCACTCGGGTCACAGAAATTGCTGGACCTAAAGGATGACAGGGAGCTGAAAGCTTTCAGTTCTGGACAAGCAGAGCTCCTTCAAAGCAGCTCCTGAGACAGCTGAGCCTGGCTAAAATAACAACTGCATTTAACTGATCTCACTGCAAGGAGCCTCCTACTCAGAGCCAGCTCCTGCCTTTGCTTTCAGCACTTCCCCGCCTCAGTCAGGAACAAGCAACTCCTTCCAACCCAACAACCTGGGAAATTTATCTTTGGTTGTGTCTGCACCTGCTGGTTTTGGCTGGGGCAGAGTTGATTTTCCTCACAGTAGCTGGTCTGGGGTTGTGTTTGGATTTGTGCTGAGCACAGGGGTTGATAACTCGGGGATGTTTTGTTATTGCTGGGAGTTCTGGAACTGCCTCAAGGCCTTTTGTGCTCCTCACAGCAACACAGAGGGGGCTGGGGGTGCCCAGGAACATCCCAGACCATCCCAGGGGGAAGGAGGAGGAAAGGGGATGTTGGAGTTTGTCTTCCCAAACTCACATTCGATGTGCTGGAGCCCATTTTTCCTGGGGATGGTTGAGCAGTGAATTCATTCCTTCTCTTGCTTTGCTGTCTCTATTGAACTTTAACTCAGCCCACAAATTTTCTCACTTTTACCCTTGCAATTCTCTCTCCCAGGGAGTGGGCGAGTGGCTGTGGGGGGCTCAGATGCTGGGGTTAAACCCTGACCCTGCACATCCTGTATTTGGGCAACACATGGAGATTTACCAGCATCGTTTCTGCAGCCAGTTCCTCCGTGACTTTTTGTTTCTGGTTCTCAGCATGAGCCTCCCAGCACAGATAAACTCACTGACTTAATCTGATTCCAGCTGAGCTCTTTTAAAGTAAGTCTATGGAAAACAGAAAATCCCTTTTCTATTACTATTACAGCTAGGAATAGTTTAAAGAGAGAAATGAACGCACACAAATAGGAAATATTGGAGAAAAACTGAACATTAAGAAACTCTCATTTACACAATAGAATTTTAGAGATTTGCTCTGTGCTTTTTGAGGAAGCATCCCCAGCCCTACCTGCCCACTCCCTGTCCCCGATGATGATTCTGGCACACAGCTCACACACGCGATGGCTCCGCTTGTTCTCCTTCTCGTCCTGCTCCATCCTCAGGGGCTCTGCCGGGGGATCTCGGCCCTGCAGAGCAAATAATGCCTCCGGTTGGTCTCTGCCATGAAAATCTGCCTGTGTTCACTCATGAGTTTGGGATGGGAACATGCCAGACTCAGACATTGAGGCTGGCATGGCAGATATCAGAGTTTTACCAAAGTTCAGCACTGGGCATTGGGGGAAATGTTCAGCTGACACAACAAACTTCTGCTGCAGGGAAATGCCCAGGCTGAGCATATGAACAACCAGCCTTGCTCCAGGGAGAGACTGTGTGCCAAGTGAGGGGGCCTGGAGAGCTCAGAGAAGTCAGCCAGAGTTAAACCCAGCTCCCCATACCTGGATGAAGCTCTCCACGATCTCCAGGGCAGGTTTCAGCACATCCTCCTCCCATCTCTGGAGATCAGACACCTCCAAGCCATAAACTGGGGGCACGTTGGGCCCAGGACCTACAGAAACACGAGGCAGGTCAGCACAGAAACCCCCTGCACCTTCTCCCAGAGCCCAGGGGGAGCAGAGGGATCTGCTTTTTCCTATCAGCATCCAGAAGCCAACAGCACCAGCCTCTCCAGAGCCAAAATTTTCTCCTGCAAGCAACAGGAACACCTCAGGACTCAGGGAAACATCTTCACGTGATGAGCGTGCCAACAGCCCATCACAACAACAACCTCCTCAGCCCAGCCCTGGTCCACAGGAGGCTGGGAGGATGAAAGAGCCGGATCCAGGCACAAAGCCACCACGCCAGGCTTACAAGGAGATGCAGGCATGGAGCCTGGCTGAGGGATCTGAGCGTGCAGATTCCCCCTCAGAGCTGGAACTGACTGAGCAGGGATGATGCTCCTGGTTCCTGGCAGCAGGACGTGGCAGGAGATGCTTCACTAATGCCAGGGGACAGGTTCAGAGCCATCCCTTTGGTCTCTCCTGGCCCAGTGCCAGGGCACAGGGCACTTGCTGCAGGCTGGACAGGGTGGAACAGCTGCCATGAGGGAGCACCTGCTCCCTGGGTGACCTGGCTGCTCTCCATGGCTCACCTGCCCTCCACGGGCACCTGGCTGTCCCTGCCTGGACAAAGCCATCAAAGGCTCCACGTGCCAGTCCCCAGCAGGTGCTGCTTTTATTGCTGTGCCCACAAACAAGCCCCCGACAGGCCCATCTGAAGCACACCTGCCACCAGAAAGGTGAGCTCAGCCACCCAGCACATGGCTCTGGCAAAGCTCCTGCGCCTCCTTCAAAGTCCAGCTCTTTTTGACTCGAGTTTCTCCCTGCCTTCTCTCTTTTTTTTTATATATTATTATTTATTTTATTGTTGTTTTGCCCCTACTGAGCACCTTTCAACAAGTGCCCGGCTCCCAGCTGCTGCTGCTGGCCCTGCTCCAAGGCTGGGGCTGGGATGGGGAAGTCCTGCTGGCTCCCTGCCACTGCCTGGGCTCGCAGCAGCCACGGGGCTCCTGCTCCTGATCTGGAGGGCAGCTGTCAAATGGGCTTTTCTCCCTGCCAGGAGCATGTGTGGGTGCGTGGGACCCCCTCCTTGAGCCCCTCAGGAGCATTTGGCAGAAGCTGCAGGGATGTTGTGACCATCATCAGCTGGTGGGAGCCCCTGTTTGGGATTTTATCCCTCCTGATGGCCCTGCTGCTGGGAGGGGATGAGGCACAGGGGTGCAGGAGGAGGAGCTGGCTCTGGGATGAGAGCAGGACACGTCTCAGGAGGGGCAGGAGATGTGCTCTGCAACCCAAACCAGCAGGAGGGAACTGGGGGAGGATGGGGACACTGGGTGGCTCCTGGAGGGGCTGGCTGGGAGCAGAGTCCCAAACACAGGCTGCCCCAAAGCACCAGTGTCCCCTCTGGAGCTGGAGAGGGGAAGGAGAGGTGGGAACAGGGCACTCACGTTTCAGGAAGCGGTTCCTGACCCACTTGTTCTGCCTCCGGGCGTATCTCTTGGTCACCTGCTTGAGGGCCTGGATCCCTTTGGAGCAGAGGGGTTAAACAAAAGGAAAAAAACAAACCCAAAGGTCAGTGAGAGAAGAGGCTGTCAGCTCCAGGGGACGGAAATCACACACAAGGAAGAAGTTTGTGCTGGGTGGCACCATGAGGATTATTTTTACAGTCAGTCTGGGGCTCTGTGCCTGCATGAGAACAGCCTGAGCCCTGTGGAGGGGCAGTGGCAGAGTGGAAAGGCTGGACAAGGTACCCCAAATATCCCTGAATAATCAGAGGGTGCAGAGAGCAAACCCTCCACCCTGAATCTTTTCTGTTCAAGTGCCGCACTGCTCTCATAACGCCCAATTCTCTGCACAAATGGAGCCCAGCACTGCTCATCCCACCCAGCTGAGGACGATTTACCCCTCTAGAACTGTTCAACATTTAGTACCAGGCTTATCTAACCCCTCCAAATCGTCTCCTGAGCAGACACAACAAGCTCCTTCTGCATCAGACTCGTTTGCAAGCCTTTTATCATTTCTGTGGTTTCTCCAGTCTCCACCTCCACTTCACACTGAACCCTCCCTGGCACAGATGGATTTGCCTGTGCCCTCTCTGCAGAGAGCAGCTCCCCTCCAACACCAGCCCAGACATTCCAGAACAACACACCAGCAAAGGGTTCATCCCTGCTGACTGATCCCCACATTCCTCCTCACCGCAGTGCTGCTGACATGCTGAGCTCTGCCTCATTCCTCTTTTCCAGCCCTGCTCTCCGCAGCATTCACAGCCCAGCTGGGATCCCATCACCCTGCTCCACATCCCAAGTCATGCTGTGCCCTGTACATCTTGCAAGGAGGCCTCAGGGGAGGGAGGGTTTGCCCTGGGTGTGTTCAGAAATGCTCTCCAAGCACTGGAAAACGAGTCCCTGCCTCTCTGGGAAATGCAGAGAGAAAGGTGCAGCTGGGGCTGTGACCTTGGTTTGGACCATCTTGTGGTGTCACCTGGAGCTTTGTGGGGCACACACCTTTTTCCAGCAGCAGGGCACTGGTCTCTGGTGAGCATTTCCCTTCACTGACGAGGTACTCGTGGAATTCCTTGAAGCCAATGGACTGGAAGATGCCGTGCTGGTAATCCTGCCTGGAGAACCAAAGGCAGGGCTCACAGCCATCTCCTGTGGGACAGTGGAGAGCTCCAGAGGGAGGAGGAGCAGAGAGGATGTGGCTGCTCACCCACCGGTTCTCTGCCACCTTCTCCTGGTTGTAGCGGCGGTGGAAGTCGCGCAGCTCCTCCAGCAGCCCCGCAGCCACCATGTCATCCACCCTCTTCTCCAGCCGTGCATCCAGAGCTGCAGCAGGACAGCAGGACACGCTGAGGAGCCGTGTCCTGGGGAGCTGCACAGCCTGCCAGGACATGTGTCAGCACTGCCAGGCTGCTGCTCCACCTGAGCAAGGCAGAGCCCGGCAGCTCAGGGAGTTCTCTGGCACACCCAGTGATGCCAGAGGAATTGCTGCCTTCTCCTGGGGCAGGAGCAGGGACTCAGCCCTTCCTCAGGCAGCCAGGAGCCTGCTCTCACCTGCCTGGTCTGCGTGCAGCCACAGGATGCAGGAATGTGGGTATTTCAGGGGCCCACCTAAGGGCCCCCCACCTTCCTCCTCCTGCTGCTGGTGCAGAATTTCACTGTGGGGGATCCCAGTCTCTTCAAACACTTGGAGGCTCCTGGAAGCAGAGCCACAGAGAGCTCAGAGGCTGGGTGAGAACGAGCGTTCCCATTGCCCCAGCAGCCCCGGGGGCTGCAGCAAAGAGAACCGCAGACATTCGCTGAGATCCAACCCTCTCATGTGGGGGGAGGGCAGGTTCCAGCTCCGTCCCGTGCCCGGCATCCGCGCACACCCAGCTCCTGGGGCTGCAGTGCTGGCACCCAAGGAGCCCAGAGCACAGCCACCCACTCCTGCCTGGCTCTGGGACAAGCCCTGCAGGGGACAGGGAGCTGGCTCCAGCCCTGCCCTTTCCAGCCAGGCAGGGCTGCAGGGAAGGCACCGGCGCTGAGATGCTGCTGTGGAGCTTTGCCACCAGCCCAGCCCAGCCCAGGCAGGGAAGGAGGGAGGTGGAGGAGCTGTGCTGGTGCCCAACCCTCCATCCCCCTGCACCGTGCGAATGGGGTGGGCGGTGTTCTGCTCCCCGGGGCCAGGGCTCGGCTGGGACGGAGCAGCAAGCCTGGTCTTGCTGCCGTGCTGTTCCCACAGAGCTCAGCTATGTTACTCAGCCAGCAGGGCAGCTTGCTCTTTAAATAGCTCCAGACAAAGCCTGCTGCTGCTGGGGTAGGAGCAGGAGCAGCCCCAGAGCACAGCCCAGCACCCCAGAGGCAGCTCAGGCTGGGGCTGGGTGGCCAAAGGGCTCAGATCCCAGAGTCGCCAGCACCAGCAGCATCCACCTGGGGTGGGAATGCTCATCCTGCCGTGCTCCCAGGCACACAATTCCCCTGGGCAGGGCTGCTGGGCCCTGGCACCTCCTGCCCCTGGCACTCCAAGCTCACCTGGCCACCTTGCGCTTGTCGTGGGGGTGCAGCTTGGCCGCCATCTCCGGGTCCACCTGGCTCAGGCGCCAGTGGAGCTCTGCGCTGTCCAGCTGCTCCAGCTCCACTTTCCTGTCGCTGTCCGGCCTGGGGGCACTGCTGGACTTCTCCTGTGGGGCACAGGACAGCCCTGAACCAAACCCTGAAACCCTGGGCAAGCAACAAGATCCCCCAGAGCCGTGGGGTGAAGGAGAGCTTTTAGTTTCTTTAGTTTTTTTTCCCCTCTCTAGCAGCACAGTGCCAAACTGCAGGAAGTCTGCCCTAAACGTGGGATTCATCCTTTCCCAAAGGGATTCACAGCCCCCCACAGTACCTTGGTGTTGATAAGGACCTTCCAGAGCAGGGACTCGATGTAGTAGTTGGTTCCTCCCACAACAATGGGGATCTTGTCCCGGGCAAAGATATCTTCAATGTGCCAGAGTCAAGGAGAGTGAGCAGAGATGCAGAGCAGGGGGGAAGGGCTGTGGGGGCTCAGATCCCACTGTCCCAGCCCCAGGGAACCAGCAGGACAGGGTTAGAGGTGTCCCTTATCTGTCATTACTCTCTGTCACCTCTGCCAGCCACCACCAAGACTCAGGGACACCCCAGGACAACAGGGAGGGCAACACACATCACAAATCTTCCCTGGGCTGAGGGTTAGCTGGGGAAATAAAGCCCCAAGCCCCTCTCACCAGCAGAATCCTCTCCAAAAATAGAGTCAGCTGGGATGTGGAGAGCCCAACCTTTGATCCCTCTGGCCAAGGAGTGGGGGAGATGTTCCTGCTCGGCCAGGCAGGCTGCGGCATGACAGGATATCAGAGGCACGGCTTTGTCCCTGAAATCCACCACGGTGTAGTTGGAGACAAGGGGATCCACAAAGCTGATCATGTGGTGTCTGCAGA
The DNA here is from genome assembly GCA_013186435.1 of Turdus rufiventris. Taxonomy (NCBI): domain Eukaryota; kingdom Metazoa; phylum Chordata; class Aves; order Passeriformes; family Turdidae; genus Turdus; species Turdus rufiventris. Next base: position 1,363,519 of record PYHW01009782.1, on the reverse strand, counting down.
GACGCTGCTCCTGTGGGGAAACCTTGTTGGTGATGATGTCCAAGCCCTTGTACACCTGGGGAAGAGAAGAGAAGAGCCTGTCCTTCACCTGTGTGTCCTTCACCTCTGCATCACCACTGCTGCTCCCCCATCCCAGTCACCCCTCCCAGCCCCTGCTGGTGTCTGGGACAGGCAGGGGACAGGCAGGGGACAGCAGGGGCACGTGCCACGCTCAGGCAGGGCAGCAGGAATCCTGCCAACACCTGCTCCTGCCAGGGCCAAGCTGCCTCTCCCTGCTGTTTGTTCCTGCCTGTGGCAGATGAAGTGTTGAGTCCAACCACTCGTGAGTGCTTTCCTGGTTTGATACCACCCTGTAATCAGGGGTGGGAGGGCTGATTGAGCTCCTGGACAGTGCAATCAGAGCCCAGGCAGTGCCACCAGCCCAGCACAGCTCCAAAAATGAGGGACTCCAAGCTGCCACCTCCTCATCTGCAGCTGAAGTCTCAGGTGTGCTGTTCTCCAAACATTTCCAGCATAGCACAGAGTCTCGTGTGAGGACAAGGATCACTGCTTCCTGCAACACACAGAGATCTCTGTGGATGCAACACACGACTTCATGGAGCTTCCTAAACACACACAAGCAGCTCATGCACATCTTAAAATGTGATGTGCTGCCTGCTCTCCCTGAGCCTCGTGGATACAGAGGGCAGCAGGGCAGTGATGCCAGGGGAATGAGGCACTGTCCTGGCCAAGGCACCAGGAGACACTGGTGAGCACAACCAGCAGCATCCCACACGTCTTCATTCTCAAACTGGGGATGCACAACCTGTGAGAGCACTGCTGAGAGGTGCTGGCCCTCAGCTGAGAGCAGAGCAGGGAGAAAAGGCACCCAAACCAAGACCTGTGCAGCATTCCAAGGCAACCTGGATCCCAGCAAATCCACCCTCCAGGCTGTGCAAAGATCAAGGGGCTGCCTCAGCTTGGTGTTCCACCAGCAGAATCCTTCCCTGTGAGAGCAGAATCCAGGCAGGAGAAGGGAGGACAGCTCCTCACCCTGCTTCCCATGCAAACACAACCCTCCTCAGCACGGGGAGCTCACAGTGGGACACAAAAAGCCTCTCTGTCCAGCCCAGCTCTGTGCCGTGCCCAGGATTGAGCAGGAGGTGGCAAAGGAGGTGCTTTGGAAGGATGTGTTTAGTTCTCAGAGCCTTCCTGCTTAAGAGAATTCTCCCAGCATGGGATAAACCGGGATGATGAGGAAAAGGACTGGAAATGGCTGCACTCATTTCCTCCTCCATCCCCCCACAGAAACCACCCCAGCCAGACTTCAAGAAATAAATTTCCCCTTAATCCCCTCTGAGAAGCTGCCAAGCCTCCAGCACAGCCTCCACCCACTGCTCCCCTGGTGCCAGACAGGAGGACAAGGTGACACAGAGGTGACCCACGGGCAGCAGGCAGTGAAGGACGATGCCAGGTTAGTGGAGCAGGGAAGCCCCAGCCCTGCCTGGAGCATTCATGAGAGCTGCTGGAGCTGCTGGGGCGGCTGAACCGGCTCTGCTCCCACCTTGCTTAACTCTGGAGCTGGGAGAGGCAGGGCTGGCTCCTGCTCCCATCCCAAAAGGCTGGCCCGGAGGGGAAGGAAGCGAGGGGGAGAGGGAGGGCAACCAAAACCTGCAGAAAGGCAGCTGCCCCAGGGAACGGTGAGCAGGCAGGACGGGCCCACAGGCAGCTCTGCCAACGTGCCTCCAGGCAGCCTATTGATCCCTGGGCAGCTCCATTCAACACGGCACAGAAAGCTCTGAATTCACCGAGCTTTGGCTCCGTGCCTGCTCTCCCCATTCCCAACCCTCCAGCTCCTCCAATTCCCACTGCCTGCCTGAAATCACAGCGGGCTGAGAGGCAGCTCCAAGTCAGGCAACAGCTCTGCTGCACGGGCACATCCAGGATACACAGCTCAGGCTGCTGTCCCCGGCTTCTCCTGCAGATTAAACACCGAGAGTAGCTGGCAACAAGGGCAGGAATGCGGTGTCAGTGTGTGGGCTGGGAGGAAACAAAGGCAGCCTTTTACACACAGGCAGTAAGCCCGGAGAAGGTTTCCACCAGCTGGCTGTCGGCAGGGCCTCGCACCGAGACGTCCTCCTGACACTCATTTCTATTTTCAGCCAGCGGCTCAGATAAGCCTTTGTTGCTTTCTAAGGCCCCAAAACAGATTAGCAGCAGCCTGGAGCAGCCGGGCTCTGAGACACGGAACACAAGGCAGCACTAAAGATGCTTAGCCTTGACGGCGTCCTCCCACCTCTGCGCTGGGCTGGAAGGTGGAAAAAGTGGGGGAAACTGAGGCAGGGCACACACAAACACAGATTTTTAAGGATCTGCAGCCTGGGAAGGGCAGGCTCTCCCAAATATTTGCTTTTCCACCAGTTCTGTTCATCATCCCAGTGAGTTCACCATCCTCACCCTGAGTGCAAGGAGTGTAGAAGGTGACACGACAGACCCCAAACACATCCATGGCCAGGAAAACACCAGGATTGATGGAGAGGGGCGTGGAGGACCCAAACCCAGCGAGAAGAGCACGACTGACTGCATGCCCTGATCCCTGCCACGAGAAAGATGCCAGCAAAGGCTCTGGAGATGTCCTGACTTGACACACTGACTGGCAAATGTGTGCTACAGCACTCCCAAAAGGGAGAAACCCAAAAGGGATATTGGGATTTAGAAGGGACACTGGGATCCAGAGGGGACACTGGGATCTAGAAGGGACACTGGGATCCAGAGGGGACACTGGGATTTAGAAGAGACACTGGGATCCAGAGGGGATGGGGCCCTCTCAAGCTGGTACAGGGATCCCTGCATGTTCACTGCCAGGAATGAAGAAGCAGGACTGGTTTCACCCTGCCTGCCTCTCCAAGGAATTACTTACTCCTCAACAAAACTCACTGGGATGACAAACAGCAACAGTAAGGACAAAAAGAAAGATTAAGAGGCCAGCAGATTAACCAGAGCTCCTGAGCTGCAAGCAGGCAGCAGTTAAGTCTGTAATTTGAGCACAGCGACTCAGAGCCATGACGAAAACACCCTGGAGATGGATAGAGGGGTGCCTGTGTGTGGGAACAGGTGGGCTCAGGGCTCCCCAGCCCCTTCCCAAGCCCGGCTCCCGCTCCAGCAGCTGCCCAAAACACTGCCAGCATTTGTCAGAGCCGCTCAGAGCCCAGCAATGAATGCACAGAGGGCGACACGCTCGCTGGCAGCTGTCAGTCCCCAAGCAGCAACGGGATTTCCAAATTCCAAACCCCAGCGAGTCTCCCGCGAGGACAGCCCTGCGTGGCAGGGGGACACAGCACGGGGGGACACAACAAAGCCAGGCAGAAAGCAGCCCTGGCTGGGGGGCACCGGGGGTCAGTGGAGCGTGGTGGGGGCCGTGCCGGGGGCTGCCGCGCTCCCCCGCCTCGGCAGCACGCTGCATTAGGGGATAAAGCAGCCGAGCTGCTCGGCCCTGGCTCCACAGTCACGCTAGAATGAGATTAAAAGGAAAGCAGGACAAGAGCCACCAGAGCCAGGATGCCATTGGGCGCCTGCAGCAGGGTCCTCCCGGCGCCGTCTGCATTCCCATGGAGGGGCCTGAAAGGAGAGGAGCAAAACACAACTCCAAAATGTCCACCAGCAGGGATCCAGCTCTGAACCATCCACCAGCAGGGATCCAGCTCTGAAACATCCTCCAGCAGGGATTGAGCTCTGAACCATCCACCAGCAGGGATCCAGCTCTGAACCATCCACCAGCAGGGATTGAGCTCTGAACCATCCACCAGCAGGGATCCAGCTCTGAACCATCCACCAGCAGGGATTCACAGCGTGCCACGAGGCTCCAAACGCACCTGCAGAGCTCGGGATGCAGCAGCAGCCTCGTGGCCGCTGCCTCGTTCAAGTCAGCAGCCACTTCCCCAATGTTAAAGCTCCTGCAGTTCACGTGTTGCCCTTTCAGGGTTTCAGTTCAGCTCAGACCTCGCTCTTTCCTCCCAAGAGGTTAAGGGAAATATTCCATAAAATCGCTTTCTGATTGCTTGCCCCAAATTAAGGAGGCTGGGATTTTAAATTTAGTTCGCTGGGACACAAAGAGTGACCAGGAAAGAGGGAGGTGGGCACAGGAGAGCAGGAATTGATCTCTGAGCAGCACAAAGGGCAGAAAACACCTTTTTACATAGAATAATAATAATAAATACATTTAACATTAAACTTGATGGAAAGTTCAGGCACGATAGGAAGTGAATATTGAAAGTGTGGATCAGTAAGGAAAATACTTTGCTAAACAACAACAAAACTGTTACTCTTTTAGTGGCTGAAATGTCCATTCTGTGACGAAACTCTTGTAGCTGAACAAAATTAAGACTAAAAAAATGAGTTTTGGCTCCTTGTTGTTGTCTTATCCCAACCACACAACAGCTATATCCCACACGGCTGCTTGCAGACCACAGACACTGTCCTAGAGAAGTAGAAAGTATAATTTTTAATATTCTTCCCTAAATCTCTTGGTGTCCCTTTGCTGATGCCAGAGGATACCATCCTGATTGCTCACTACCAAGTTGCTCCAGCTGCTGCCTCCCCTTACTCAACCATTTACATCTCTGCAGTTTCTGCTGGGTTAAAATTAAAACGCCTTTACTCTGGTATCATTCCAAAAGTTGAATTTATTGGGGATGAGGGGGACTTAAACAAACACTTTGAACAAACTCTGCAGTTTTGGTTATGCTGCCTTGTACAGAGCTCACAGAACAGGGAGGGGACAAGAACCAAACAACTGCCCCTGGGACAGGCACTGGGACTGGGGAGCTGGGACAGGACAGGGACACAGGGACACCGGGATAGGGACACCAGGACAAGACAGGGACAGGGCAGGGACACCGGGATAGGGACACCAGAACAGGACAGGGACACCGGGACAGGGACAGCAGGACAGGGACACCGGGACAGGACAGGGACACTGGGACACGACAGGGACACTGGGACAGGACAGAGACACCGGGACAGGGACACCAGGAGAGGACAGGGACACTGGGACAGGACAGGGACAGCAAGGCAGGACAGGGACAGCAGGACAGGACAGGGACACCAGGACAGAGACACTGGGACAGGACAGGGACACTGGGACAGGGACAGGGAGCTAGGACAGGGACACCAGAACAGGAAAGGGACACCGGGACAGGGACAGAGACACCACGACAGGGACACCAGAACAGGACAGGGACACCAGGACACGGACAGGGACACTGGGACAGGGACACTGGACAGGGACATTGGAGCTGGGACAGGGGCAGCAGGATGGGTTCCAGGGACAGGGATAAGGGACAGGCACACCAAGAACAGGACAGGGACACCGGGAGCGCGTTCAGCGGGCAGGATCCATCCCGTGGGCTCTCCCCTACGGGCACCCGGACAGGGAGCCCGGGGAAACCGAAGGGAACCTGCCCGGAGCCTCCGGGACTGAGCTTCGGACTGTCCGAGACACAGCCCAGGAGGCCCCGGTACAGCCCAGACCCCTCCCGGTACAGCCCAGTCCCCTCCCGGTACAGCCCAGATCCCTCCCGGTACAGCCCAGTCCCCTCCCGGTACAGCTCAGACCCCTCCCGGTACAGCCCAGTCCCCTCCCGGTACAGCCCAGTCCCCTCCCGGTACAGCCCAGACCCCTCCTGGTGCAGGCCATGCTGACTCCGGTACAGGCCGGAGCTCTCCCGGCGCAGCCCAGGAGGCCCCGGTACAGCCCAGACCCATCCCGGTACAGCTCAAACCCATCCCGGTACAGCCCAGACCCCTCCCGTGCAGTCCCCGGTACAGGCCGAGCCCCCTCCCCATCCCCCGGCCCAGGCCCGGGCTCCGAGCGCGGCTCCTCCCCGGCGCAGGCCCGGCCGCGGCCTCCCCGGTTCCCGGCGCCGGCCGTACCTGCATGGAGTCGGCGCTGACGATCTCCCCGCCGAGCCGCAGCCCGAGCTGCAGCGCCAGCGCCGATTTCCCGGTGCCGGTGGCTCCCAGGATCACCACGAGCGGCCGCGGCGGGCGCGGGGCCCGGCCCAGGCAGAGCGCGGCCGCCGCCGCCATGGCCCGGCCGGGGACGGGCGGGCGGGACGGGGGCGGGCCGGGGCCGGGGCCGGGGCCGGGGCCGGGGCCACCCGCGGGGAGGACGGGGCCGGGCCCCGAGCTCCGTGTGCCCCTGCCCTCCGTGTCTGTGTCCCCACACCCAGCCCGGTCCCCTCCCGGTGTCGCGGGTGCCCAAATCCGCACTCCCGCATTCTCTTTTTGGTTACGCTCCAAGCAAGCCCCTCACGCCCTTTTCCACGCGTGGGGTTCTGCCCCGCGGTCCCTTTTTCAGGACCGGTGGTACCGATGCTGTTGCCGTAGCAACAGGGCAAGGCGATGAGGAGCGGGGTTGTTGCCATGGCGACGGGGCAGAGCAGGATGATGCGAGGGGGCTGCTGCCATAGCAACAGAGAAGAGATGTTGCCGTGGCGACCGCAGCTTCCACCGGGGCTCGTCCTTCCTTCCCCATCGCCACGGCAACAGGAGGAGATGGGGAGCGGGCCGCTGTCTCCGTGGCAACAGAGGGGAGGGAAGAGGCGAGCCCGTCGCCATGGCACCTCCGCGGTGCTGCTCTCCCTGGCAACACACATCCCTCGCCATGGCAACACGGAGAGGGAGGCTGCTGGCCAGGGGGGTGTGGGCAGGCGAGGGATTATCACCGCCTCGGGAAACTGTCCTAAAAATTTGCCAGCCCAGGCGTGAAGGCGGCATCGCACCCGAGACACCCCCGGGCCGGAGCAGGGATGGGAGGGGAGATGTGGTGGGCAAGCAGAAATGGTTTTGGGGGGGTACAGCACAGCGCAGGGTGTTAGCAGGGCAGTGTGCATTAAAAAATAACTAATTCAGACCCTGGCAGCGCCAGCTTGCGATGATTGCAGCTCACAAATTGGCAGGAAAGCCCTGTGTGCTTGTTTTGTTCACTTGACAGCACTGTCAGTCTCCTTCCCTCATCCTGACCGTGACAGAATGAGAGGAGACACATGCTCCAGTAACCAGGGAAGTTTCAGGTGGATGCAGGCTTTAGGAGAGCTCAAAGGTGTTTACAAACTGCAACTCAGCTCTCCAGTTTGATTTGGGCTTTGGGGACATCTCCCGTTGGTGACGGTCCGTGGATCTGCTCATCACTTCCAAGAAAGATAATTAATATTTTAAACTTCCTATGTACCCTTCAGCACGAAAACAAAAAGCCCAACTTGCTAAAAACCTTCTCGGGAGGGTCACCTTGAGCTGAGAAAAGACAGACTGCGAGTGTCACAAAAACACAACAAAACAACCACGAGGGGCTGGTGCATCTGGGTTTTGTTTCCTGCGCATGGGCGAGGTGTCAGATTTAGGTCACCCTGCTCCCTGCTTAAGCTCTGGGTCATGGGAGCACCTTTTAATGCAGCTCTGAAAAGCTGTGATGCAACACAGAGGGTGAAACGCTGCTGGAACCCAAGGGGACGGGTGTTTAAGGGTTTCTGTGTGGCATCGTTGCTATTTAAGGCTGCTTTCCCCTGGGTGATCGAGGTTCCAGCAGCAGCTCCTGACTCCTGACTCCTGAGCAGTAACATAATCCCACATCCCTCCTGCATTTAGAGTAAGACTTTTGCTGCCAGGACAAAGGAAACCCAAACGTGTCAGGTTTGGGGGCAGCAGGAAGAACACACGTATCTATAATTTCATCCACTCGGCAGATCTGGAGCTGTCTGGATTTCATTCCCCCCTCCCTCTAGGGTGACAGCCCCAGCTCCTGACCTGTGGGGCAGCCATCACCCCACACCCCCTGCCCCAAACCCCATTAGGGGGGTTTATGGTTACATCAAAGCCTTCTCCCAGCCCAGCCTGGGCTCTCTGCCCTTCCTTGCCAATAAAAACCACTTAAAAGGAGGAAAAATAATCCAGGTGATTCATTTCCACCACCACGAGCACTTCTTCTTCGAGCGCTGGGAGAAAACCAGGACAAAGAGCTCAGTCTTGGTGCAGCTGAGCCCTGATGCAAAATAAATTAATTTCTATTCATGTCCAGGATACCCCAAAACTCAGGGGGGGCCAGAGCAGCCCCCCTAGGAGCACCAAGGTGATGCATGGAAACCCAGAGCCGACTGCATGGAAAAAGCCAACCCAGGCTGTTGCAAACTTATTTATTCATGAAGTATGAGGTAATGAAGAAAGTGCTAAATCCAACCAGTGTTAACTCTAACAGTTCTCAGCAGGTCAGCAGGGACCCCCAGGGTGCCAATCCTGTGGGACCACCCCTGCCAGCAGCCCAGGGAGGGGACAGGGGACTCTGCCACCCACAGCACAGCCCAACCTGCCCAGAGCAAAGCCCAAAGCTTTGTTGGGGATTTTAAGTGGCTGCTGGTGAAGGAGAACTCACAAAGGTGGGAAAAAGGGGGTCACGAGGATGCTCACAAGGATGGGAAAGGGATAAAACTCCCCTGTTATTGCAAATGGATGGTTTGGAGAGCTGCAAGGGGGTGAATGGCCTCTGCGAGGACTCAGCTCAAGGGTCCAGCAGGAACCAGCCCCTTCCTGATCTCCCTAAAGTGCAGCAGGACTGAGCCCTCCCCCACAGCAGGAAATCCCCCTTTAAAAAAAAAAAAAAAAAAAGTTTTTATATATTTATATATATATAAAAAAGCAAACTCTTTACCAATACTTCTCCAAAAAGTGGTACAAAAATACAGTATAAAAACACAGCCTCCAGTATAAGACTCGCAGTTACAGCAGCGGTTTCTAGAACACAAAACCCAGGAGCGGCTGCTGCGTGAAGTGACGAGGAAGTGAGGTACGGTCCAGCCGAGCTAGGGGTGCCCACGGGGTGCTGCCCATCCTGGTGAGAGGCACGTCCTGCCCTCACCATCCCCGTGGGATCTATGCAGAGGTGAGCCCCATGCTGGGCTCTGTGCCTGCCTGCTTCAGGAGCCAAGGCAGACGTGGTTGCTTGGGATTTTTAGGGTGAGGTGAACACCCAGCGATGCTGTCGGTGGCAAATGGCAGAGAGGGGTGCAAGGGGAGGGGGAATAAATTTGAGCTCTTGAACTGGAGCAGTCACTGAGGAAGGTTCACAGCAGGAAAAAGGGAAATCCTGGAATTCCCAGTGCCAGGAAGCCAAGCCCGGGTGGGTGATGCTGTGTGGATATCTCCGCTGTGGATCCATTCCCGCAGCCACTGCCACGTGCTCCAGCCCCCAGGGCCAACAGTTCGCCAAGCAACCAAAAAAATAAAAAAATGTGCAAATCGAGAAGGAGCTGGGGGGGTTATGGGGACTAGAATTGGGGGGGCACACCAGTTGCTAGTGCCCCTTAAGGTGAGCAATCCTTTTGAGCAGCTGGGTCTGGCGCAGCTGCAGCTGCCGCTTCTCGGCTGCCATCCTCCTCTCGGCGCTGATGAGGGACTGCAGGTACTCCGAGGATTTGCTCAGGATCACCACTTTGGGGGTTTTGGGGCAGCTGGCGAGCCCGGGCACCTGGTCCCGCAGGGCCAGGAAGCGCGAGCGGAGGTCGTTGCGCCGTTTGCGCTCCAGGTAATTGTGGTTTTTCCTCTTGGCCACGTCCTCGCTGTCCGAGCCGGGGCTGCTGCTGGGTTTTGGCAAGCCAGGCTCAGGTAGGGTCACGGCAGGGGTTGGTTCCACGGTGCTGGGGGGTTCATCCTCCTCCTGCTGCTCCTGCTGGGGGGACTGGGGNGGGGGGCAGGGGTCTGGCGGCGAGCGGGCGGCGTAGTTGTGCTGCTGCTGGTGGACGGAGATGTGGAAACGTTTCATGCAGGGGTCCAGGGGGTCAGCTCGCAGCGTGATGGTCACCGGCTTCCTCAGGCTGAGAGATTGTCTCTTGTCCACCGTCACCACGTCGATCTCTTCACCTTCTGCTCTCATGGCAAAAAATAAAAACAAACCCTCATCAGCTTGGCACCTTTTTTGGGGGTCCTCACAGCTCCCTGGGCACCTCCCCACTAAAGTTTGCTCAGGCACTGCAAACTCTGTGACCTCCAGAAGGGACTGAGTGATTTAAATGCCCTTCCAATGCCATCACGTGGGAAGGAGTGCATTTGGAATTTCCTCCGTTTCATGTGCCTGGTCCCCCAAAATCGGACTGAGGGCTTTATTTCCGCCTCACTTCAGCACCAGGAGCAACACGTGTTCATCATAAAAGATCATCGGGAAAAAAACACCCGAGCCCTCCTGCAAGGTGGGGAGGGGGAACTGGAGCAGCAGGATGCTGGGACAGCCCGGTTCCAAAGTTCATCCCGGCCGGGTGCTTTCATGGCCCATTGGAATTGTAAATGAGGGCAGAACTACCCTTTGTTCCCCTCGGCTGCAGCTTCCCACCTCGGTGACTTGTTACTTTTCACAAGTAATAAAGCCCATTCAGCCGCGGCTTCCCGGGGACAGAGGGGACAATCCCCCACTGTGCGGGGAGGGAGGGAGAGGTGAAGAGGTCCCTCGAGCAGACTCTGAACCTCAAAGGCATCTCAGAAAGACGTCAATAAAGCCTGTTTGGCTGCCGGTTGTCCCAGCCCAGCAAAGCCCGGTGGCACGGAGCTGGCTTTGGGGACAGCGAGGTGCGCAGGCTCCGGACACATCCACCGCGCTTGCTCTCGCTGTAGGGGATGGACCTCCAACTTTTTTCCTAAGCTTTGGAGGAAAATACAGCCTCTTCCTAAAGGTCCCCCGAAATGCTCAGCACCGTGGGCAGAGGTTTGGCCCCCACTCTCCTGTCAGCGAGCCCCAGCTGACACCCCAAACCCTCCAGGCTTTGGGGTTCAGCCCAGGAATCCCAAACCCCCCCGACACTGGAGCTCCAGGGCTGGGGGACACCGATCAGTGTCTCAGCCCCGCGCACACACACACGCTCATTAATAAATAATAAATACACACACACGCTCATTAATTTAAAACTCAGCCCGCGTAGCCCCGCCCTCCACAGGCTCCCATTGGCTGTCCCACGGGGCCGGCCGGCCGTCCTGCCACGCCATTGGCCCGTGCTCCTGTCCATCAGCGCTGCCCCTCTCATTGTTTGCAATCTGTTGCTTTTTGTTCGGCGCCCACGTGGCGCGGCCGGACCCCTCCGGGACCCCCGCGGTACCGGGACCCCACCGGGCATCCCCCGCCAGACCCCCGCAGATTTGGGTTAAGCCTCTTAACGCCCGCGACCTGGCTTTACAAGTCCCCGGGCTACTAATGGCATTAAGCCCCGCGCCGTGACTCACCGGCGCAGGTGGCGGCCACCGGCAGATTTATTAACGGGGTCACGGCAGCGCTCCCACGGCAGCCCGGGAGCGAGGGACACAACCCACGGGTGGCTGCGAGAGCCGGGAGTGTTTGTAAATAAGCACCGAAAATCGGAGTGAGATGGGAGAGATGCGGGTGGGTTTTGGAGGTCTCGGTGTCCCAGTCCGACCCCCCCGGTTAAACATCCACGCATCCCCCACGCGGGACGGGCAGACGTGCCCCGGGGCCGGGCTGGGTCTCGCCACAACCGGGGCTGCTGTTCCTGCCCGTCCTACCGAGCCAGCGCCTCGGGGGACACGCGGCTGTTCCCAAAGCTGCTGCCCCCAGGGCGTGTTTTGCCTTTTTTTGTCCCGAGGGAATCCCGTCCCGGGTGGGCCGTGGGAGGAGGAAGGGGGAGCAACCGAATTTACGGCAGAGAGGGGCGCAGCGCTCAAACCCCCAAACTTTTGCACGGTGAGCTGCAAACTTGCTCTTCAACCTTCCCACGAGGTTTTCGTGGGCTCGGGACGAGAGAAAAGCGCCACCAGAGTCCCACGCACCCTCCCGAGAGGGACAAGGGCTTCCCGAACAGGAACCCCGCGGGAAGGGGGAACAGCCGAGCCCGCTTTGTTCGTGGGGCCGGGACCGGGGCTCGCTCGGAGCCTCAACAAAGGCGCAGGCGGGCTGGGAGGATCCCTGCACACACATGTGCGGACACGCGTGTTCCCCACGCCGGGCTCAGCAGGGCTGGGGGCAGCCGGCAGCTCGGCTCCATCCCTTACCGGAATCGCTCTGGCCCTCGGATCCCGAGGATGCGGGGATTTTGCTCTCGGCCAGCGGGCAAAGGAAGACGGCAGCGGGATCCACGCACTCGCTGACGGAGTTGCTGAACCCAAAATCCTGCGCGAAGGATGGTTTGTGCGGCGTGGCTCTCTGCGTGCCCGTGGAAAGTTTCTCCGTCATCGCCTTCTCCAGTCTCTCCCGAGCTGAAAATCCGCTCCACATGCAATCCTTGAGGATGAAAGCGCTCAGGTTGCCGAAGATCTGCCCCGTCCCTATGAGATATTCCGGCTCTTCCCCGGCCAGGCAGTACCGGGAGAGCCATCCCGGGCGCTCCTCCGCCCCCGAGCAGAGCCCCTTGTCCCCGGGAGAGCCCAGCGGGGACAGCGGGGGCGTGGGGACCAGCTCGAACTTCTTCCAAATGTCCTCGCTGGGCGCCGTGGAGCGGTGGAAATCCTCCTGGGCGTCGTGATCGTAGAAATAATGCTGGTACGAGTCCAGCTCCATCTCGGCACGGGGAAAGGGGGCGGCTGAGAGAAGAACGGGCGTTCGGGAGAGGGGCAGCCCCAGGGACGAGGGGGGACCCCCACCCCGGCGCCAGCCCCCGAGCCGGGACCGCGGGCGCATTGTTCCCCCGATTTTATAGCCCGGCAGCGGAGCCCGGCCCCTCCTCCGCCAATCGCCACTCAAATATTTGCATAAAGGGTGTGACAATACTCCGTGCCCTGCCCCTCGAGGGGACACTGTCCCCGGTGTCGCTCCCGGGGATGCTCACGGGGTTCTGGACCAGCGGCCGCCCCGTGCGCTGGGCTGGGGGCTCCTCGCTGTCCCCAGGAGCGCCCCGGGGGCTCCCAGCGCCGTCCTCGGCTCACCGGGAGGGGCAGGGTTTGGGGGATCCCCCTCTGCAAGCGCCAAGGGGGGACACGCAGCTGTGCCACCAGCCTGGGGACGAGGGCAAAGCCAGCTGGAGAAAAGGGGACAGGTCACAAGGAGGCATCCAGCGACGATTTCTGAGTGCTCTTTCTCCTCTGTCGCCCCTGTTGGGCTGCCCAGCTCACACCGGACGCTGCCACCACAGGCAGGACGGTGGCTCCAGCACTGGGCAGCACTGGGGTCACTCAGTGTTTGTGTTCAGCTCAGGGTGCCACCCTGGATGCCAGCTGAAGGCGTCCCCACGCCTTCCCAAAGCCTTCACAGACCCAGCTGGGAGCATCTCTCCCCGAAAGACACCCGCAGAAAGCTGCCTGAAACAAGGAGGGGCTCTGGGGTCACCCGAAAAACAGAGCTGGGGGCACGGGGGATGTTAGGATCCACGGGCTGGAGGGAAGTTGGGGTGTCCTGGGACACTTCCACCAGCAGCACCCTGCACATGCAGCCGTGGGTTGCAGAGGGACACGCTGTGCCTTTGGGGACAGGGGTGAGCTCAGCAGGATGCTGCATCTCTCCAACGCCAAGTTCCTTCTAGAAATGGCAATAAATGTTGTGAAAACACAGCGGGGTTTTCACGCCCCACATTTAATGGTCACACACACGCACACAGAGGTACAGAGTCCACCCGGAACCAGCAGATTCCCCTCGCGGTGTGTGTGAACCCACTGTCACCCGGTGGGGATGTGGCCACGGGATTTGTCCCAGCCGGCAGCACTGGGAGCTGGGGGGACTGGAGGGAGGAAACTGTCCCAGTCCAGGGACCAGTCCAGCCCAGTCCAGCCCAGCACTGCAATGCCCTTCATGAACCAGCACAGCCCAGTAAAGTCCAGTGCGGTCAGACCAGTGTAGCCCAGCACGGACAAGCCCAGTGCAGCCCAGTCCGGTCCATCGCAGCTCCCCCCGGTTCCCCCCGGTTCCCCCCGGTTCCCCCCGGTCCCTGTCCCCGTTCCGCCGCCACCGGCGGGCACCGGGCGCCACCTGCTGGGCCCCGGGAGCACCGTCCGTGGGGCGGCGGGGACGGGGACACGCGGGTGACACCGGCGGGGACAGCACTGCCCATCGCTCCGTGCCTCGGTTTCCCCATCGCCAGCGGGCACTGGGAGCGAAGAGGGACAGGGCTGGGAGGGGACGCTGGGCTGGCGGCTGTCCCGGGGTCCCCAAGCAGGTGATGTGTCCCGGTTTGTCCCGGTTTTTCCCGGGGTCCCTAACCAGGTGATGTGTCCCGATGTGTCCCGGTGTGTCCCGAGGTTCCCAAACAGGTGATTGTCCCAGTGTGTCCCGGTTTGTCCCGGTGTGTCCTAAAGTCCTCAAACAGGTGATGTGTCCCGGTGTGTTTTGAGGTCCCCAAACAGATCACATGCCTCGGTGTGTCCCGGTTTGTCCCAGGGTCCCCAAACGGGTGACATGCTCCGGTGTGTTCCGGTGTGCCCCGGTGTGTCCTGAGGTCCCCAAACAGGTGACATGCTCCGGTGTGTCCCGGGGCAGCTCCAGCCCTTCCCCTGCTGTCTTGGGGCTCAGCGCACCCTACAAAGCTTTGCCAGCTCCATCCCCTGGGAAGTGCTGGCCCGGGGCTGTGCTTTCCCAGCCGTGGGGTCCCCGCGAATATCACAGCGCCCTAAATCCTCTCCTGGCCCTTCCATCGCAGCCCTGAGCATCCCAATCCTGCCCGCAGCGCCCGCGGGCTGGGGCAGAGCTGCGGGATCCGGGAATCCTGGTGGAGTCCGGGCTGATGCTCCCTTTGTACTCGGGCCTCAGATTCGGTTCCAGCCACGTCGGGAGCCCCGGGCATGTCCCCGGAGTGTTACCAGCCGGAGTCCTCCCACCTCAGAGCTGCTCCTGCTTTTTTCCCTCGCTACAAAGCAAGGGTGAAGCCCTCTCCTCGTCCTCAGGAAACAATGGCCCTGCACTGAGGGCAGAGACTGAGCTGCCACAGAGGTTTGGGCTGTCCCAGCATCTGCAGTGACAAGTGCTCACGCTTGGGGACACGGCTGGCACTGTCCCCAGCCGCCTGTTCCTGTGCCAGCTCTGCCCCAGCCTGTAGCGCTCGGCCACGTCTCCCTCTTTCCTTCCTCCCCTCTTTCCTTCCTCCCCGCTTTGCCCAGGGCGAGGCAGGAGCTCGTCCTGGTTTCAAGGGGCTCAGGAGGCTTTGAAGGTGCAGAAGAGCCCTGGAGAGGGCTGGAGCAGTGCTTTCATCCCGGCCTCTCCCTGCTCTGGGCAAACAGCACCGAGAGCCTCTCACTGCAGCGCCAGCTATGCAAACAGGATGGCTGGCTGGGTGGGTGACAGCCCCAAGGGTTGTGTGACCGCCACAGAGGGGCCACCCATGGGACAGAACAACACACAGCTGGCACAAGTCCCCAGACAGCACCGAGTTTATGTCCCTGATGCTGGCACGGCCACACGGGAGCTGTCCTGGCCCTGCTGGAGGCTGGCACGGCTCCACACATGATGCAAGGACAGCTCTCTGTGCCCTTTGGATCCCCACTTCCAGCAGGGCTGCGATTTGAAGCTCCCGACCCCAGAGTGTTTCCCTGCACTGGGCAGCCACCCCCAGAGCCTGACAGGTGTCTCAGGGGTGTCCTGGGCTGGGGCTCTGCCGCTGGCTGTCCCCACCCCTCTGCAGCAGCCGCCTTTGAGCCACTCTGCCATCCCCATGGCAGTCTCGGATGCTCAGGGAGGGAGCAGAGGCTGTGCCAACACAATCCTGGCCTCATCTCGTCCTCCTCTGCCTTGTGACACGGTCCCCAGGGTCCCAGAGAGGGGCAGCACAGGGCAGCTGCCACGTGCAGCCACGCAATGAGTCCCCTTTGTCCCCAAGAAGCTGTTGGGTAGCAGGCATGGAGTCAGGCTGGAGGTTTGCAAAACGCCATCCCAAGGCCCTTTGGGCTGCAGGAACATCGCTAAACACTGCCTAGGCTGACAGGGACAGTGCCCACAGCCCCGGGGTCACAGCAGCCCCAGCTCCCGGGTGTGCAGCCACCCACTCTGAGAGTGCAGAAAAAAGGAGAGGAAAATTCACCATTTGCTCCAGCTCTGCTGCCTCCTCCCTCCCTCCACTCATTTTGTGTCTGTCGTGCCCAGCCCGGCAGCAGGAGGTGCCCTGAGCCCTGGAGAGGCTCTGTACTGTCAGGCAGTGTGATCCCCATGCTCTGTGCACCCCTAAAACTCTGGGATCACCTCGCTGCTGCTTGCCCCCAAGCCCATCCTCCCTGTCCGGGCTGGCCCAGCCTGGCAGGGCTGTCTGGTTTCGGGTGCTCTCAGCCTTGCTCAGATCCTGCTCCAGGCTCTGCCGGATGTGTGACAGTGGGAGGTGTGGGTGGCAGGATGGCATCTGGAGTCCCCAGGGCCAGCATTTGGGTCCCAAGCCCAGAGAGGCCCCAGTGGTGTCCCCAGCTGAGGATGTGGAGGCCAGGCTGGTGTCACTTGAAGTGGTCCTGGTGACAAGGGTGGCTCTGTGAGTGGCTCAGCCCCAATCACCTGAGGGTCCCTGGAGTCCCCAGGCTCGGCAGGAGTTGCTGCACGGACATCCCCGCTGGGATCAGCTCTTGGTGGCTCATTTATCACCACGAGGATCCCCCAGAGCATCTGCTCGGGAGGAAGGGCTCAAATCCCCCCACCGGAAATTGGGCAACACCAGATCTGGGGGAGAAAATCCCCCTAATCCAGGGAAATCCTGGTCTGTCTACTTCTCTTCATATGCAAGGCTGGCTTCACCTATCTGTGGTCTTTCTGCACAATCTCTGTCTCAAAGCCCTTCTCTTTGTTCCCCCAAAACCGTGTTTGCCCAGCAGGCAGCTCCTGAGTGCTTTGCTCAAGGATGGGAATGCCAAAAGCATTTCCAGGAGCTGAGGAGCCCCTGGGACAAAGGGAGCTGATGGTGCTGGGGTCACACACGGTGGGGAGTCTGGTCCCTAGAGCAGGGTCAGGTGCCACCACAGGAGTCCCCTCTGCTCCTGGGCAAGAGGATTTCCCTGTGAAAAGGGAAACTGAGGCAGGTGTTTATCCACACCTCACTCCCCTCTCGTTTTGAGGTATTTTGTGTCACATCACCCTGAAGCCAGGGTCCCAGGAGTGGCATCCCTGTGACACAAGGGTGTGTGAGGGGGCAGAAACTGTGAGTCAGTAGTGACACCAGCTCAGTGCTCCTGAAATCTGGGAGTGCCTGGAGCTGCTGGGCCACCCACCCTGCTCATCTCTCAGGTTCTGCTGCATCCCAGCTCCCGTCCTCCCTGCCTGTTCCCATCCAGGTGGCACTCAGGCCGTGGCACTGGTGCCACGCTGGCCCCCTTGGCTCAATTCTGCTGCGCTGCCTCGTTTCAGGGTGATCTTTGAACCCTGGTGGCCTGGGCCGAGGACAGCTGGTGGCTGTCACTGCGGTGACACGTCACTGACAGGTCTGGTGTGCTCACTGCGGGGCAAACAGCAGCTGGCACAGCTGAGAGGGATCGATGTGCCCATCCAGTGAGGGACACACTGCCAGTGTCCCCTGCATCCCTTCCAGCAGGGACTGTCGTGACAGGACAAGGAGGGGTGGTTTAAAGTGACAGAGGGGAGATTTAGGTGAGATAGAAATAAAGTTTTTAACAATGAGGGCGGTGGGGCACTGGCACAGGTTGCTCAGAAAGGTGGGGGATGCTCCATCCCTGGATGTGCTCAAGGCCAGGGAGGATGGGGATGGGAGCAGCCTGGCTGGGAGGTGAGATGAGATGGGCTGTGAGGCCCCTTCCAACCCAAACTGTTCAGAGATTCCAAGGGATGGAGGGATGGGATGGGATGGGATGGGATGGGATGGGATGAGATGGATGGAAGGATGGATGGATGGATGATGGATGGATGGGATGGATGGGATGGATGGATGATGGATGGATGGATGATGGATGATGGATGGATGAGATGGATGGGATGGATGGATGACGGATGATAGATGATGGATGGATGATGGATGGATGGGATGGATGGGATGGAGTGAGGGGTTGAGGGATGGGACGGGCGACCGAGAGATGAAGAACAGAATAATGAAAGGATAAGGCAATGTGGGACAGAGGAGAGATGACGAAAACACGGCACTGCTGGAAGGGGAAAGGCCGGGACACCAGGACAAGGAGGAGGAGGAGGAGGAGGCGGCTGGGGGCGGGTCGGAGCTGCCCTCCCTCCTTGGGCGGGCTCTGCAGTAGAAGAGCGGGCGGCCTGGGCTCAGCCCATTCATCTGAGCTCGGCATGGCCGGCGGCGGCGGCGCGGAGCGGGCCGGGGCTGGGGGGCTCCTGCCGACCGCACTCCGCCAGCACCGCCGCAGGGTGAGCCCGGGGAACGGGGCTGGAGAGGGGCTGGGACCGGGCTGGCGAGGGGCGGGGGGCTCCGTGGCTCACGCCGGTCCCGGTGGGCTCGGGGCTCTGTGGTTCTGTGGCTCACGCCGGTCCCGGTGGGCTCGGGGCTCCGTGGCTCACGCCGGTCCCGGTGGGCTCGGGGCTCTGTGGTTCTGTGGCTCACGCCGGTCCCGGTTGCAGGAGAGCCGCGAGCGGCTGTCGGTGTGCAGCAAGTTGTGCTACGCTGTCGGGGGTGCTCCGTACCAGATCACGGGCTGTGCCCTCGGCTTCTTCCTCCAGATCTACCTCCTGGACGTGGCGCAGGTACGGCCACATTTGGGGTGGGGGTCCCGGAGCCCCCGGTGCCGCTTTGCCCCGGGGATGGAGCTGCGGGCTCCACCTGGGCTGGTCCCACGCGTGTTGTTCGCGGGACAAAGCGGGGTCGTGGTGGCTGTTCTTGGGTGGCCTCAGGGTCCGAGTTGGGTCGGTGTGAAACATGGAGGGAAGGAAACTGTAGCAGGAGAGCCCAGGGTTCTCTTGTGCTGGTTTTGGAGAGCTCTGGGATGTAGGAATTCCTTCATCTGGGAGTTCTGTATGGAAAGAGCGTGGTGGGGGAGCACTCAGAGGTACTTGGAGCCTCAAATCCCTCTGAACGAGGGGGAGAGACCAAGGGACTGCTCCCAAATGTTTGGGGGGTCACAGTAGGGTTCTGAGGAGCAGCTGGGGTTTGCATATCCTGACACAAGTTTTTCCTCCTGCAGGTGGATGCTTTCTATGCCTCCATCATCCTGTTTGCTGGACGAGTATGGGATGCCATCACGGACCCCATGGTGGGATTCTTCATCAGCAAAACCCCCTGGACCCGCTTTGGCCGCCTGATGCCCTGGTAAGAGCTGCTGGTAGCAGCCTGCATTCCCTGCCTGGTGTGTCACAGCTCTCCCAGTCAGCTTTGGGTATCTCTGGCATGAGGCAGGATGTGCTGGCACCCTGGCTCACCCAGGTGAGGTGCCAAGAGCTCCAAAAACCCCCCAGGTGCCACCAACAGCTGGGTGGCCTCAATTTTGTGCCTGTTGCTCTGGCGTGTCCCAGTCTGGGCCTGGCTGACCTCGATGTCACTGCACCTGCAAGTTCCAACGTCCTTGCCACCATGGATGGACTTTGCCTGTGGTGGCTGGTGGCAGCCAGAGGAGATGGCATCACCAGGGCAGGGAGGAGGGCCGGGGGTGTGTGTGGCTGACCTGGGGTGGTGGTGGAAGCGCCAGCTGACAGTCACGAGGATGCTCCTCAGGCAGGGAAACAGCTGTCATGGATCTGGGCGCCTGCACGTGGGTGCTTGGCGTAGGAGCGGATGGGATGGGCTCTGTGATCCCCCAAATGGCTCGTGCCTGCGCTCGGGGCAGGCTTAGGACACCCCTGAACACCTGTTCCTGCACAGGATGTGGAGCATTAATGCCTGAATGGGGACAGGCTGGCTAAAATAACCCGGTGCGCTTTTGGGTTCGCCAAAATCCAGAGAGAGGTGGGCACGGGGGGAACGCAGCTGGAGGGACGCAGAGCTTCCCCCCACAGATTATACCCTCTGCTTCCTGCCTTTCCTGGAATAGCTCTGGGCAGCAGCAGGCAGTTGTTGAAGGCAGGCTCCACACACATGGCCTGAAATAGCTCCTGCCCGCCTGCAGCGGGGTCTGGGGTCCGGAGATTAGCGCGGGGCTGGCAGGGCTGTGCGCGAGAGCCACCATGGCTCCGCTCGCCTAATCTCGAGGCAGGGGGTGGGACCCAAGTGGCCGCATTCCTCCGAGCTGCTCCTGCTCCTGCTTCGTTAAAATTAGCCAGAGCTTTCGGCTTTGAGCTGGGCCCCTCGGCAGCGTCGGGGCTCGCTGCTATTGTGCGTGGCTCAAGGGCTGCCCGCCGAGTCCAATTTGGATGGAGTCGAGCTGATTTTAAACCTCTTAAACCCAGGTTTTTCAGGCTCTGTGGGGCTCCACTGCCCCAGGCCAGTGTTGCTGCTGTGGCTGCAGAGCTGCTGGCGCTGCCTCAGTTTCCCTGGGTGCAAAGGCAGGAGCTGCAGGCACTGGGGTGGTCTCAAAGCCTGACCCCAACCCTCGACACCTGCCAGGTGACCCTGCTGTGTGTGAGGGTTTATTGCCGGGCTCTGAAGGGGCTGAACGGTGGCACCAGGCCCAGCTGGCTCCAGCACAAAGTTTGTGGCTTTTCCAGTTCCTTGGAAGGGAGGGGACACCTTTCCTGAGGGCCACCAGCTTTCCTTTCAGTTCTCTCTTTGAAACACTTTTTTGTGCACATTTCCTCCTACCACCTCATCCTCTAGCTGCTTCCTCTTCCCCCCCAGCCTCGTGGACGTCATTTCTGAGCTGGGATCCCTATTTCCTTGACCACGGCGGATTTATCAATGACTAAACTTTTCCTTGAGGTGTCTGGGAGTGAGAAACCCCTGGCTTTGACCTCCTCCGGGGGCAGCAGGCGTTTGGGAAGGCTGGGAGGGCTGGGAAGGGGAGCGTGAGTGCGGCACAAAGGAACACACCATCGAGCAGGGCCAATGGGAGCCAGGGCACGTCACACAACCGAGCCGCCTCCAGCGCCTTAATCACCTCGCCCTGGGTCAGGGGTTACTCTCAGTCACTGCTGGGCCTGCCAGGAGCTGTGGTCAGCCCTGGCTGGAGCTCTGCTCATTGCTGGGGGGGAATTGGAGCATCTGACGCTCATGCTATGGGCGAGCGTGACGCTGCTCTGGTGATTTCATTCAACATTTGGCGTTTTCCTTGGCTCCACGTATGTGAGCGCAGATAAGGAGGCAGCGAGGAGGGGCTGGAGCTGCTTGGCGCTTTTCCTCCCCTCCTCCTTCCCCAACGGGGTGACGTGGGTGCAGAAAAATGTGCATGTGTTGGGTCCTGTGCAGGCTCTGTCGCTGCTCTCCATCCATGGATTTGTGTTTCTCGCTCTCCCCGCTCCCTCCCCGACTTTAAATTTAAGCTTTGCGTCCTGTACGTCAGCCCGGACGGAAAGATCTCGCTGTACCCTGGCAGTGAAGGGCCAGCCCTGGCCATGAGAGGCTCTGTCCCATGTTCAGTTCTGCTGGACTCGCTCCAGGACCTCGCAGTTTCTGTCCTGGGGTTTGTGGAGCGCAGGGTGCTCGCGAATCCCCCAGTAAAATCCGTCTCCTACCTCAACACCTGGCTCACTTCCCTCCTTCCTTCTTGCCTGGGTGTCCCCAGGGTGCTGGAGCAGGGCAGAGCTGTGCCCTGGCTGTGGGACAGCAGTTATGAGATCCACTGGGTGAACAGGGCAGATGCCTTTGCTGGCACAACTTGCAGGAATTGCTGCCAAAGCCCAGCACTTGAGCAGTCCCCTCTGATCCTCTGTTGCATTTTGCATCCTTGCTCCCACAGCTCTGAAAGGCTGGGCAGAGGTGGAGGAAGGAGCCAGCCTGCTGCTGGTTTGCTCCAGAGCAGGGCTGACCCCAGCACCAGGGCTTGGGGGGCCTTGGCAGCAAAGCCAAGCTGGTGAGAGGTTTTTGGCTGCTGGGGAGCAGGGCTGAGCTGCCTGGCTGCTCCCCTGCCCTTGCCAGGGTGAGGGAGGTGATGACATCCCGCTGAACACAGCGGTGGCTGGGGGTGGAAGCCAAAGCAGGAGCAGATCAATCACTTCTGTGGAAGGAGATATCCCTGTTAGTGCAAGGAAAGCTCTTCCCTAGAACTCTGAGTCAGCTCTTCCAATCTTGTGAGACCTGAGCTGCTGCCTCCAGCCTGGATCACCTCAGGAGCCCCCAGATCAGATGCCTGGACCCCATGGGATGTGTGGAAGCAGGGAGAGCTGTGCTGGTCAGGTTGTACTCACAGGGCTGACATTTTGTTCTCTCAAAGGATCATGTTCTCCACACCTTTTGCCATCATCTCCTACTTCCTCATCTGGTTTGTGCCAGACATCTCCACAGGACAAGTGATGTGGTATCTCGTCTTCTACTGTGCCTTCCAGACCCTTGTGACGGTGAGTCAGGCTCTGCTCACACTTGGGGTGGAGGATGCCAATCCCTGCCTGCCCCTTGCTGAGCTGCACAGAGGGGCAGAAACCACCCTGCCCCAGGTCCCTTGGGCTGTTTCATCCTCCCTGAGGCAATTCTGCTTGTGCTATTGCAGTGCTTCCACGTGCCTTACTCAGCACTGACCATGTTCATCAGCAGAGAGCAGAGCGAGCGGGACTCAGCCACTGCCTACCGTGAGAGCCTCTCCCTCCTCTCCCTCCTCTCCCTCCTCTCCCTCCTCTCCCTCCTCTCCCTCCTCTCCCTCCTCTCCCTCCTCTCCCTCCTCTCCCTCTTGGGGGTTTGCAGCACAGCTGGGCTGCCTCATTTCTCCCTGGGAAGGGCAGTGAATCCCAGCTGGGGATGCTCTGCTGTGCTCAGCCCTGCTGGCCTCTCCCTCCAGGCATGACCGTGGAGGTGCTGGGCACCGTGCTGGGCACTGCCATCCAGGGCCAGATCGTTGGCAAAGTGGACACTCCCTGCATCGAGAGCCCCTTCTTCTTCAGCCTGACCAACTCCTCGGTGGCCATGGAGGAGCTGAACATGACCCACGACACCGAGTCCCTCAGAGACACTGTAAGCTGGGGGTCCCCTGCCCTGTGCTGCCCTCAGGGCTGCCTTGTCCTCGGGGTGAGCCCCTTTCCTGACTGCTGCTCCCTCTCTTGCACAGAGGAACGCCTACATGATCGCTGCGGGCGTCATCGTGGGGCTCTACGTCCTCTGTGCCGTCATTCTGGTGCTGGGGGTGAAGGAGAAGAGAGGTGAGGCTGGAATGCTGGGCTCTTGTGGAAATGCTGCTGTTCCTTCCGCTCCAGGAGCCTGGCTGAGCATTTCTGGAGGAGAGGGGCAGGTGGAGCTGAGCTCGGGGTCTGGGGAGGTGCTGCAGGAGGCCAGAGCACCTCTGGGTTCTGTTAGATAACCTCTATCTCGCCCATTTTTGGCTGGCCAAGTGCCAGTGCCAACCAGTGCATCCCAGGGGGATGTGGTATCCAAATTTCTGTCGTTCCCTCTGTTGTTCCTGGGGGAATCAGCCAGGCTGCTCCATGGGGCTGAGAGACCCCCAGGTGAGGGCAGGATCTGCCCTGGCTCCCTTGGGCTGGGGTGCTGTGGGTGGGCAGGGGTTGTGGAGGGTGCTGAGCAGAGGGATGGGGCACCCATGGGTGTTATTTTGTGGGAGATCTAACGCTGGGCTGATCTCTGCTCCCCAGAGTCCTCTGAGCTGCAGTCGGACGAGCCTGTCTCCTTCTTGCAGGGGCTGAAGCTGGTGATGAACCACGGGCCCTACATCAAGCTCATCGCTGGCTTCCTCTTCACCCAGCTGGCCTTCATGGTGAGCTGGGGACAGGGGACAGCAGCAGCAGTGTGGGGGTGGCTGTGGGGACGATCCCGGGGGCTGGGAGCACGTGGTGGATGAGCTGGAGCTGCCCCGGGCACAGGCAGCAGGATGTGGCCTGGTGCCCTCGGTGAATGGCCGCTTTCTTCCCCTGCCTGTGCTGGGGGTGCAGCTCTGTGAGGACAGACATGTCCCCTCTGACCCCCGACTGCCTTTTCCACAGCTGCTGGAGGGAAACTTTGCCCTCTTCTGCACCTACACCCTGGGCTTCCGCAACGAGTTCCAGAACATCCTCCTGGCCATCATGGTGGGTATGGCCCGGTCCTGGTGGGGTCCTGTGGTGTTCCCTGGGAGCTGGCATGGGACAGGGACACAGGGACAGTGATCAGAGGTCCCCTGGGATAAGAGGAAGGTGAAGGAGCTGCCAAATGTCCTGCAAAGGCTGGGTGGGTTGGCAGGAACAGCGGGGCCTTTGTTCCACACACAGGGCAGACCAGGAGCCATGGGGGCCTTTTGTCCAAATCCTGCCACTTGTCTCCCTCCCCTCCCCACTTTGAGAAAAGGATCTCAGTGTTTCCTGCCAGGAACATGAAGCAAAACAGCTCCTTGAGAGCTCTTTCCAGCTTGCCTCATTCCTGGAAGAGCTTCCCGCCCTCTCCTCAATAGGGTACAAAAGTCCAAGGTGCCCTGGTGCTGGCTCCTGGCCACGCTGGGTGCAGGTAACAGGATCAGCACCGAGGATTGGGGCAGATCCTCCCCCTGGCAGGGCAGCTGTGGTGCCAGGGCTCTGCACTGGGGGAGGAGGTGGCCCCACACACCACGTGTGGCTTTGTGCCAGCCCCAGGGGTGTGTGGAAATCACAGATACTGGAATTGGGGTGGGAGGAGGCTGTGCCAGGACCTTGCTGGGAAGGGCAAGAGAAAAACCAACACCAGGACCCTTCTCTTCCCACAGCTCTCGGCCACCCTGACCATTCCCTTCTGGCAATGGTTCCTGACCCGTTTTGGGAAGAAGACGGCTGTCTACATAGGCATCACAGTGAGTGTCCCCTCAAGTGTGGGGTGCACATGGGGATGGTTTTACCACATGGCATGAGCAGAGCTCCCCTAAAAGAGCACAGGGCTGGGCAGGGGCTTCTGCCAGTGACAGTTTGGTGCCTGTCCCTCCTCCTGCTGTTTGTGCTGTCCTGGGACTCTGCACCTCTGGTTCCCTGGCTGTTGGAGGGCTGGGATATGAGGGAGTGGGGAAAAGCCAGAGGGTCTGGTGATGCCAACCTGGTCTCTGCCCCCTCTGCAGTCTGCCATCCCCTTCCTCATCGTGGTGGTTGTCGTGGGTAGTAACCTCTTTGTCACCTACGTGGTGGCCGTGGCCGCCGGGATCAGCGTGGCAGCCGCATTCCTCCTGCCCTGGTGAGTGTGAGGGGCTGGGAGAGGGGTTAAAAACCCTCTGAGGGTTTTTCTGCTGTGTTTTCAGCCCCAGCTGGGGCTCCTGAGGGAAATGCTCTCAGCAGAGAGGAGGTGCTTTGTTGTCCCAGTCCTGGTGGTCACCATCCCTCTCTCTGCACAGGTCCATGCTGCCAGATGTGGTCGATGACTTCAAGCTGCAGCACCCCAGCTCCCACGGCCACGAGGCCATCTTCTTCTCCTTCTATGTCTTCTTCACCAAGTTCACTGCTGGGGTCTCCCTGGGCATCTCCACGCTCAGCCTGGAGTGAGTTCCTGCCTGGGAGCTGAGGGGAGGGCAGGGAGGGAGGCGCTTCCCGAGCTCTGCGAGGGAATTGATGGGCTCTAAACCCAGTTATTTCTCCAAAGCCCTCTCAGCGGGGAGCAGCTCAGCTCCTGCAAACCCTCAAGGTGCCTTTCTGCCCTCAGCTTTGCAGGGTACCAAACCAGGGGCTGCTCTCAGCCTGACCAGGTGAACTTCACCCTGAAGATGTTGGTGTCTGCCGTGCCCGTGGGGCTGATCCTGCTGAGCCTGCTGCTGTTCAAGCTCTATCCCATCGATGAGGAGAAGCGGAAGAAAAACAAGAAAGCCCTGCAGGATTTAAGGTGAGTGTCAGGCAGCAAACACAGCACGTGGGGGTGTGTGTGGGGGCAGGATCAGACGGGTTGGGACACACTGTGACTTGTCCAGGAATCCTCCAGGACCTGTGGGTGGTGGCGTGAGGGAAGGGCTGACTTTGTTTTCCCAATCGCAGTTTCCAAAGGGATGGTGTGAAATGTTGGGAGAGCAGCAGGAGCCCGCCCCAGCTGCCACCCAAAACTCGTGTGGGGGTTGCACGAGGTGCTGATGTCTCTCTGGAGCACTTTTTGAAGCTCCTGTGCCCCAAGGCAGATATTACTGGGGTGCAGATCTTGCTGGTTTGGCTTCATCCACGCCTCATTCTTAACTCTTTCCCCCAGGGAGGAGAGCAACAGCAGCTCGGAATCGGACAACACAGAACTGGCCAGCATCGTGTGACCCGGGCTGGGGCTGGCTGCTCACACTGGGGCACCCCAAGGACTTGTCCCCTCTGGGCTGGCCCAGCCTGGTGCCACTGGAGGTGCTGGAGGAGCCCTGTGGAGCATCCAGTGCCTGGAATTGGGGATCTGTGCCCGTCCTGTGCCTTGCACGGGGCCCACAGAGCGCTGGTAGTGTACATTACACACATGGTGGTGCCTCACTAGAGACAAGCACTCTCCCTGCCGGGCTCTGGAGGGCAAGGAAGGCAGGATTGGGGTGGTTTTGCCTGGAACAGCCGTGCCCAGTGCCCTGCCTGGGGGTGATTGTTAGTGTACATTACACTGTGCCCATGCCCAGGATGTGAGCTCACCTCTGCTGTCTCTACAGAGGGCACAAATGTGGGAGCTGTTCGTTTTTTTTTTACAGAGCCTAATTAAGTTAATGATGTAAATATGGACCTGTTTCCTGTTTGTATATATCTGTACAGAACCCAAACCTGAGGACTGTTAATATTAATTTACATAAAAGTGGGGGAAGTCGGCAGCGGGTGTGAAGAGTTTTTTTTTTTTCCTTTTGGCTGGGATTTTTCACGGCTGTCAGCAAACCCAGGGTCCCTTTACACACCACGGGGTGCAGGATTGACTTTTCCTGAGCTGTGGTGCAGGAATGCCATAATCCAGGCAGGAGGCTGTGCTCAGCCCCTTGCCCCCGTGCAGCTCCTTGCTCGGTGCCTGTGTCGCAGCCATCCAACAAAGGCTCCATTATTTCCTCCTTTTCAAGAGGGGAACGGGGGTGGAGGGAGGAATGAAATCAAAGTGCTGCCAGCAGAGATGGTGAACTCGAGGCTGGAAACAGGAGAGGCAGCTGGGGAGCAGAGAGAAAGGCAATGCAGGCTGTGGGTGACACTCAACACTGGCTGCTGGGGCAGAGCGCTGCGAGCACTAATCTCCCGGGATATTTATACCTTCCTCTCGCATTCCCTGCTCCCACAGCAGAGAGGGGGAGAGCCCTGCCCTCCCCAACACCTCCAGCAGCAAGTGGAACTCGAGGGAAGGGGGCTGGAATGAAGGGATGAAGCAGCCAGCCCTCTGGATGGGGTGAATTGTGCTGGCTCTGCTCTGTACCCAAGGCCACTGCAGCAGGGTTGGGGACAGAGCTGCTGCCTTTTGTTCAGTACATTGGTCACACTGAGAAGTTGGTGGGGCCAGGGCTGAGCTGAGAGTGGGGGGGGTGGTGTTGGGGAAGGGTGGCTCATCCTTTGTTACGCATTTGGGTACAAAGGACAGGAATGAGGATGGGGGGTTTAAAAATAGCCAGAGGGATCAGCTGGGAATGCTCCACTGTGCCCCCATGGCCAGGAGCAGATGGTTGGGCAGGCTGGGAGCTGGATTTGTGCTCAGCAGGGCCACGAGGCAGCCCTGGCTGGGGCTGGGGAGCTCCCTGAAGAAAGGGACAAGGGCAGGACAGCAGGGGGACAAAGCCAAGGTCTGTGGTGGGGCAGGTGCGTGTCAGGAGCAAGAGGAGGAGGAGGAAAAAGGCTCCAGCCAGCACAGAGCTGAGGATTGTCGGGAATGTTCTGACCCCTGCACTGCTCCTGGCTGGGATTGCCATGACCTGGCTGCCTCTGAGGGGTGTGGGCAGTGCTGCGAGCCTTTGTTTTCCCTGAAAGAGTTTCAGGAGAAATAAGGGACATTTTCATTCTTTGCCTCCTTGTTTTTTTGGCTCTGTGCAGTTCATGAGGAGGAGTGTCTGTTTGTTTGGTTTTTTTTTTTTTTTTTTTTTTGTAGCCAGCTCAAGAGACTGAAACAGTCCAGAGGAGCTTGAACTGGGGTCTGGATGTTCCTCACTTCTGTTTGAGGCTTTAAAGAAAATGAGATGTGTGTGCTGGAAGTGACCATGAGAGATGATAACACTCGAGCCCTGGGCAAAGCTCCAGCCTGGCAGCAGAGATCTTGCTCCAGTTATGGTTACAGAGAGTTTCACTCCAAGCAGGGAGAAGAAATGGCAAAAACTGCACAGGGAGGGATTAATTCACACACACCCTTTGGGTGTGGAACAAATGCACCCAAATGCTGCAGAGCTGGGGTGGCAGGGTGCCATGTCCTTGGCTGAGGGGCAGGGAATCGGAGCCAGGAGGTGGAAAATGCAGGGAAATGTGGGATATGCTCACACCTGCTGGGCTGCTGCCTCCCAGGGCTGGGAGTCAGCCCTGAATCCCAGCTGAGGGGTCCAACAGGCTCCTGGGCCAGCCCTGAACTTGGGAGGGCTGTGCAGGAAAGGAGCTGAGAGAGTTTCTGGTCTGCTCTGGGGAGCAGATGGCTGCAAAGGGCACAAAATCAGAAAAACATCAGTTGTGGCTCTAAAGGGCAGCACAGGAACCTGCAGAACTCCATCCTCTGGCACCAAGGGGCAGGAGGAGTGACTGAAGGGACAATTCCAGAACTGGCAGCAGCCACACTGAGCCTGATTATCCTGCAGGGGAAAAGTGGAGGTGTGAAGAGTCTCTCCTTGCAGAGGGTGAGGAATAACCCCCCTCCTTACCTGCAGGGAAAGGGCAAAAAGCCTCAGGTTTATCTGGATTTGTGAAACATTCCAGTGGCTGCTGCTGAGGATGGATTGCCCTGGGCTGGAAGGATCCAGGAGCAGCAGGAATCACCCAGGCCTGCTTTCAAACACTTCAAACTGAACCAGGCAGAGTTTCCCCACAGGAAGGGATGTCACCCCAGAGTCCCCAGGGAGGCTGGAGCTGGAAATGAGCTCAGCTAATTGTGAAGTTCTGGGAAGGAGCAGCAGGAATGCAGGAGCAGGGCTGTGCTCAGGACAAGGGCTGGGATGGGTGTCACAGTGTCCCCAGGGGTCACCCTGTCTGTGCCACCAGGCTGAGAGCACTCTCATCATCTGCAAACACAGGCTGGATGTGTCTTGGTGGGCTTTGGTTAATGTTTTGCAAAAGCCACTGCTCCCAAGGTTGTCAGCAGCCCCAGGACTACTGCACACGGATAGAAATAAGGGGAATGATGGGGCAGTGGTGTGGTTTCCTGCTGAAAAAAACCCCCAATAAATCCATTTTCCTAGGAATGAAGCTGGGTTGAAGCTCAGACAAGTGCCCTCCTCACCCCACAACAAGGGACAAGTGCTCTCCTGATCTGCAAAAAGCCAGAGGCTGCTGTTTGAGGGACACAAGGACATTTTAGACAAAGCACACTTGAAAAATGAAGCAAACATTCCCATGGTGCTTGAAAAAAAAAAAAAAAAAAAAAAAAAAAGGGTTATGAGGCAGCAAACACGGGGCAGGGATGGAGAAGGTTGCAGCATTTTATGGGTACCAGGAAGCTCTGCAGATCGCTGACCTGGCAGCCTGCAAACACACAGCTCATCTGTGCCCCGGCCTTACCAGGAACTCGATCTTTTTTCCTCCAGGAACTGCATTCAGCCGCACAGACCCACCCCAGGAGCAAACACCGGGGCATTCCCAGCGAGCCCTGCTCTCCTCTTCCCCCTTCTCAGGTTATTCGGGTTTTTTGTTCCTCTCCCCATTCCCTGGGATTTCTCCTTGCTCTTCCCATGGATCCAGCCCTGGAGGATCCATGGAGGATCTCCAGCTCCTGGATTCACTCTACCCTGCTCTGCTGAGGCAGGACCCGGCTGGTTTTTCACTACAGTGACTTTTAGGATGCTGTAAAACACAAGCCAGTGGCCGCATGCAAAAGAGGCAGCGCTGGTGTCTTATTTTCTATTTTGCTTCACGGTTTTTTTTTGTTTGATGGTGACGGAGACAGGGCAAGGGGCACAGCGGGTGTGGGCAAGGTGGAAAAACGGGGCGAGAAAAGCAGAAAGCCTCGGTGAGTGCGGGAGCCCGGCTGGGAAGGAGAGGGAGAGGGCAGCGTGGATCCTGCTGGGCTCTGAGCGCTCTGCCAGGGGGCTGCTCGGAGGGGAGGGGGACCCCAAGGAAAGGGGACAGCCTGAGCTGGGGGCTCCCCCATTAGGGGGAGAATCAAAGAGAAATCAAAGCCTCGGAGGTTTTGGGTGTCCCGGGACCCGGAGAGCCTCACTAGGTGTCAGCAGAGCCCCGCTGCCGGCTCGCAGCGAGCCGTGACCATCTTTGGTAGCGCAGCCGGGCAGGAAGAGGCGGCGGAGAAACCTCCTCCTTCCCAGCCTGACAACGTGTCCGGTCCTCACCGGGACGGTGTCCTTATCCTCACCGGGACAGCATCCTAGTCCTCCCAGGGACAGTGTCATAATCCTCCCTGCATTGTCCCAGTCCTCACCAGGACAGTGTCCCAGTCCTCCCTGCAGTGTCCCAGCCCTTCCCAGGACAATTCTGCTCTTCACAGACCCCGGGCTCCGAGGCAGGAT
Source organism: Turdus rufiventris (assembly GCA_013186435.1). Lineage (NCBI taxonomy): Eukaryota > Metazoa > Chordata > Aves > Passeriformes > Turdidae > Turdus > Turdus rufiventris. The sequence goes on along the minus strand of PYHW01009782.1, from coordinate 1,333,105 downwards.
CCCACCGGGGCTGCTGAAAACCCAAAGCTCCAGTGCCAGCTGCTGCACCAGGGTAGCGAACTCCTCTTTGGAGCAAGTCCTACCCTGATGGTAAAATCAGAACCTTCGGCCTTACCCCTCTCCCAGAGGCTCCCGCTTCATCCCAAAGCACCCCGAACCCCTTTCGGGGGTCCCAAACCTCCTGAGGACCCCAAGAGCCCCTCCTGGGGCATCAATAGCCCTCTCCCGGGGGAGGTCCCAGCGGGCCCTGCTGGGGTCTCAAACCTCCAGCCCCTCTGTGTGACCCCACGCGGGTCCCGGAGCCCCCCCAGCCCCTCCGGGGGTCGCGATTCCCGCCGGGGGTCCCGGGCCCCATCCCGCCCATTGGCCCCGCCCACACGCTAAACACCGCCCCTAACCACGCCCCTCAAATGCTCAGACCACGCCTCTCCTTAAATCCACCAATCACAGCGCGGCATCGCCCCCGAAGCCCCTCCCCTTCACCACACCCCTCACACATTCTGACCACACCCTCCTCCTTGTCCGCCAATCGCGTGGCGGCAGTGCCGAAGCCCCGCCCCTCGCCGCGCCGCGCGCGCCGTGCGCACATCCGGTGCGCGGGGCGGGGGCCGGAAGCGGCGGGCGCGGCGGGGCTGGGCGGCGCCGGGAGCGGCGGAGCGGGAGCGGCGCGGGGTGAGCGGCACCGGCCACGGCCGGGCCTCGGGGGCTGAGGATCTGAGGGTGGGGGGTGAGCGGGGATCCGCACCGGGCACGGCCGGATTGCAGGGTGGGAGTGAGCGGGGCACGGCCGGGGCTGAGCGCGGGGGTGAGCAGGGACCGGCACCGGGCACAGGCGGATCTGAGGATGTGCGGGTGGGAGTAAGCGGGGGTCGGCACCGCGACACGGCCGGATATGGGGGCAGTACCGGCGACAGCGAGCGGGGACCGGGATCAGGACCGGGCACCGGGCGGGGAACACGGCCCAGCCCCGGGGCAGCACCGGCGAGACGGGACCGGGGGACCGAAGGAGCCCTGCTCCCCTCCCGGCCCGGTTACGGGGGGAGATGCCCTGAACGCGGTGCTTCGGGGTTAATTCGGGCACAGAACGGTGCCAACACCCCCGCGGGGCTCGGTTACCGGGGGGCTCGGTTACCGGGGGCTCGGTTCCCGGGGCTGCACCGACTCACCGGGACACGCAGGGTTTGCTCGGTGGCTGAGCCGGCTTTTCCCCGGTTCGCCGCAGCCTGGAGCGAGAATTTTTGTGCTGCACGCCCCGGTTGTGTCTCCATCCCCCGGGGTGGTTCCCGTCCTCAGCCTGTTGCTGGTTCCTCCTCTGCTTTTTGCGGTTCGTTAGGACGGGATAAATGTGTGATTCCCTTGGATTTCCTGACAGCGAAGTGGAAAAATAATAATTACAGGGTGGTTTTGCACATCGGGTTCTGGAATTCCCCCAGATCTGAGCTGCAGATGCTCTGGAACAAACAGGAATGTGCAGCATCAAGACAGTGCTGTGTGTGCCCGTTCCCTTCCAGAAACCATCCTTGTGTCCCTGGAATATCGCTGAGCTTTCTGAAAGCCAAAAATACCCCTTATTATTCATGCAGAAAGTTCAGCCAAGCGGCCCGTGCTGGAGCAGCCACGGGAGGGATGCTGAGCAGCTCCCATGCTCGGAATTCCTGATATGGAGCTCGCTGCTGCATCCAGTTTAGCTCAAATCCCAGATCCTTGGTTACCTCCCTGCTGGATTTGTCTCCCTGACAGGGAAAGGAAGTGAGAGGAGTGTGGCAACTGAGGCTGGCAAGTGAAAACCTCCTAATTCAGATAATTGTGCTGAAAAAGGAGCCTTTGCTCCAGTGCCAAGCTTTAACCCCCTCTTAACGTGTGAGTAAAACACCAAATAACATTTTTAACAGCTTCAGGAGGATTTGTTGTATGGGAAAGCTGGAATAGGGGCCAGATGGATTTTTTTTTTTTCTAAAGCACTCTTGGTTTTCTAAATAAAGTGGATCTGAAATAGCAGGAGCAGCCAGCACGGGTTCTGGCGCAATGTCAGCAAGTATTGTTGGACTATAAACAGCTGAGATCTCTGTCCTGGCAGCTGCTGGGACCAGCAATAGCTGTCTTGTGTTCATGGCTGCTCCTGACCACTGGCTAAATTCAGCCATTTGACTCCTGCCTTGCTTCAAATAATTCCTGCCTTGACGAGCTGAACTGTTTAAAAAAAAAAGGGAAAAAAAAATTCTTCAGGCTTTTGGCAGATATAAATGTTGGAAATCATCTGGTAGCTGATCCCCTGAGATATTCCAGTGTCAGCTCAGAAATAAACTGTGGTATGTTCCTAATTTAGTTGTCCCATCTTTATTTCTTTTGCCTGTAGAAACAGGAAGTAGCTGATGCAAATTTCGTGGTGCTGACAGCAGTTTGTCGGGCTCGGTGTGAGCACAAGCGTAGGTTTGACTTGCTTGGGCTATAAAAGCAGCATTTGTGTCTTCCAGAATGTCTAAGAAAGGCCTCAGGTTAATGTGGCTGTCTCAGGCAAGCAAATAATTTCATTTTTGGTGGTTTTCTGAGAATTTGCTCACTCTGAGGCTGGGACAGGCCAGCTCCTGGAAGTTCCCCAGACAGGAAGCTCCTCTTGCTGTGATGTGCAGGGTTTGGGGTAACTGATGTTTTTACCAATAAAATCCCTTCCTTTTGTTGCTCTGCTCAGCCTGTTTGTGGCACAGCGTGTCCAGAGCTGCGTTCCCAGGCTGTGATGGGAATAAAGGGCAGTTGATAGATGAACAAATGTGCTGTGAAAAGGAATGGCCCCTCTGGCCGTGGGTGAAATGAGTGTTTGCTGCTTCCGCTCCACTGCTAATCAAAGTTCAATTGAATTTCAACGAGACCTGGATTTAAATCCTGTGTTTGGTCCTGGAAGGGAGAACTGCATCTCCATCCTGCAGAGAACTCCAACCCTACACAGGGAGCTGGAAAAGTTTTCCTCATCCCACACAGGGTGATGTGCAGAGCAAGAATGGCTCCAGGATGGTGTGTAGAACAAAAACGACTCCTGGATGGTGTCTGTGTGTTTCCTCTTCCCCTTCAGAGTAGGGAATTGAGATCTGATTGCACTGAGACCTGTGAAGTGACTTTCTGTTGAATTATTTGACATTCAAACAGGCCAGTAGACAAAACACTGCCCAGTCTGCTGTGTGGCTGTTTTTATTTTCCTTGCTGGATGTTAATCTCTGGGTTGTGAACTCTGATTTAGTTACAGCTCAATCTTTTTATTTCATTCCATGTGGGTATGGAGGCAGCAGAAATAGCTGCATCCACAGGGCAAAGAGCACTGGGAGGGCGAGTCAAGAGGAGGAACTGACACCCAGGACTTTGGATTGCCTGCACTTAGCTCTCATTTTGCTGCCAATTTACCGACTGACTTATCTTTTAAGTTGCCCTAATGCCACCCATTAAAAGGAAATTAAAACGAGTTCACCATGTGCCTGACAGCAGCAGGTTTGCAGAGCTGGTATCGAGCACTGGCTCAGGAAAAACAAGGAAGGACTTTGTCAAATGGCAGGGAGAGTGGAAGGAATGTGAGTCCCAGGGAATGCTGTGATTTTAGGACATAAATCCCAGCAAGAGCTGAGTCCATCTGGACTTTGTGGTTGGTAATCCTGATCCGAGCTGCAGTTTGCCCCTGGGTAATGGGGCTGATCAGATTAGAGCCCAGCCTGGAACATGGTGGGGATCAGAACTGCAGCTCTGTGTGCCCTGTGCTACATCCCTCTCCCAGCACGGCACAGCTGCCCTGACAGGTGGATTTTTGGGTTTTTTGGGGGAAGAACCCTCACTTTGAGAGCGTGCTGGCAGCGGGGGAGGCAGAGCCTCAGCCGGGAACGGAGGATCCTGCTCGGGGTTTCTGCATCACTCACAATTCAAGAACAGAGCTGCTCATTACTCTGATGACAGGGGTGGCTGCTGTGGAGTTTCAGCTTCTCTGGGTTCTGTTTTTTTGGTTTATTTTGTGGGTCTGGAAGCCATCCAGTCGCTGCTGTCCAGTTTTGTGCACAGTCTGTCCTCTGGCTCTGTGGACAGAGGAGGAAACTGCTTCTCTTCCTCTTGGAAAGGCAGGGTGGCCTCTCCCTGCCCCCCAGAGCAGAGCTGCCTCTCCTGATGCAAACAGGCACAAGAGGGGTGGAAAACGACCTTGTTTGTCTTGTGACATCAGTGCTGGGTTCATGACTAATGCTGGATCTGCCCCACATCCTCTGGAAATTAGGTGAAAACGTGGACTTTGAAGCAGGGCTGAGAGGGCTTGTGAACAAAAGCAAAACTCGAGTGAGAACTTGAGGTTTCCTCTCAGAGGGGATCCAGAGTGAGTTCAGCTGAGTAAACCCTGCCTTCCTCCTTGAGCATTCTAGGCAATGTTTTGGGAAGGACCCCCTCCTCCAGGAAGGGCTTTGAGCTTCTGCAGACTGCAGCAACCACTTCAGAAGGAAGCTGTGTCCAGGCCACCATCGTGATTCATGCTGTAAAATCTTTTGATGAGTGGTGACTTTGCTGCTCCCTCCCTGCATTCCCTGGGCATTACTGTGCTGGGAGCATGACCTGTCTTGTTGCTTGGTGCAAAGCAGTAATTAATGGAAAGTTTATGTGACTTTTAAGACTTTTTCCAGATGAGATGCAGCAAATGGCTTGCGTGCCTGAGCCTCTTTCCTGTGCAGTGGCTGCAGAGGAGGCTCTGCAGAGCTGCAGAGGAAGAACAGGGGCGCGTTGTGTCAGAAGCGGCTCTGCCGCCTCAGCTCGTGCAGCTGCTCCCCTTGGTGTGTGCCAGGATGGCTCAGGCTCTCTGCTGGAGTGATGCTGGGCTTACAAATGCTCCTGGGAGCAATTCAGGACTCCAGGAGGTCCTTCCAGGTGCATTTGGAGATTCAAACCCAGTAGTTTTCACCTGGAGCGTGTGAGCTCCCACTTGAGCTGTGCGGTCACAGCTGGGACTTTGGCCAGGAGCTGACTGCAGTGAGAACCTGGGCAGACCTTTTTGTCACTGAGTGGTGTCACTGTGAGGTTAGAAGGTGGAAGTTTTATGTCCTTACATGTGTAAGGAGCCCTTAAAATGAAATAGAAACTATTAAGGAGCGAGTGTGGCAACAGCAGGAGGCCGTTGTGTAACCCAGCTGTCTTTGCTAATGTCAGGCTGCATTGCTGGCCAGGAATGATTCTCCTGGAACTGGTAGAGCTTGCACTAGACAGCCATAAACCCTCAGTGGCATCTGAGGATGGAGGTGATTGTGTTCTGCCCGTGCAGGTCGTGGACAGCAGCAGACATGGAGGGGCTGGTGGAGCGGCTGGAGAAAGCTGTGGAGCGCCTGGAGACCGTGTGCCAACGCCCTGGCATGTGTGGTGATGCCTCTGCCAAAGGTGAGGCCCAAAGCAGTGGCAGGGCAGTGCCAGCAGCTGTGCAGAGCTGGCAGGGGACACTCTGAGGGAGCTGGGAAGGGAAGCAGAGCGAGGCCGGCAGCAGCTCCTGTGCAGGCGCGGGGGCTGCGGTCGCTGCTCTGCGAAGATAAAAACTCTGTGGTTGCAGCGCTTCCTCAGCTCTGGGCTGAGCCTCCTGCAGGTGGGAGGTGCAGCGCGGGGCTGTGGCAGCCCGTGGGATGCTCCTGGTGATCTCTGTGCTCTGGGTTTTCCCACAGGAGTGGCTCAGTACGTGCAGGCTTTCGATGCCCTGCTGGCTGGGCCGGTGGCCGAGTACACCAAGATCAGCAAAGAAGTCGGCGGGGATGTGCAGAAGCACGTAAGGACTCCTGTTCTCCCTCTGCTCCTGAGGTGCTGCCTCTCCTTAGGGCTGGAAGGGCCAAATTTGCTGTCAGAATCTGCATTCCTCTAGCACTGTATCCCAGGATCTTTATAATCCCTGAGGATTCAAAGCAGATGCCCAGATAAACTCCAGGTTGCCACCTACACACACAGGATGAATCAAACCTTCTCCTGGGAATCCTTAAGTGCCTGGCTGTGTACAGAGCTTGATGCAGGCCCTTAGGAGGCCTGAAAACTCCCCAGCCCTGAGCTGGGACTCTCTGGTGAGGTTCCTCTGGGGATGGGTTTCTCCAGGAATGTGCTTTGAGGTCAGTGTGGCTGGTTCCTCACACGTGGGGTGATTTATTCGTGAGGCACAAGGGAACCTCCCTCATGTTTGTGTCTGTCCTTAGGCTGAGATGGTCCACGCAGGCTTGATGAGTGAGAGGGCTCTTCTGGTGGTGGCATCTCAGCATCAGCAGCCAGCAGAGGTGAGTGGGAGCAATTCCTGATGAGAAATCTCTGCCCTCGGGGTCAGGGGTGGCTCTGAGTGTTGGGGGAACCTGGGCTGTCACAGCTGGGCCAAAAGAGGAACTGGAGGAGGACTGGGGCTTGCTGAAGGCATGAACTGCTCTGGGTGCTCCCCAGGATTGGGCAGAATCCTGGATGAAGGTTCTGGGAGCTGCAGAACTGGCATTTCCCAGTTGTTACAGCAACAGGAGTTGTGGAGCTGTCAGAGCAGCCTGGGGCTGTCAGCTCACAGCCTCTCCAGTTTCAGCTCTGCTCAATCAGAGTTCCCTGAGAACCTGCAGACAGGATCTTGTCTGAGCCACTCTGGGATTTGTGCAGCTCCTGCTTTTCATCATGTGATGCCCAGAGACTTTGAGGCATCAAACTCCTCCAGGAGCAGAGCAGACACTTGTCTCTACTGAATGCCCTCTGGATAATCGCTGGGCTTTTAGGATTGATTTGTCCTTAGCAGGTAATTTAACACTTTACCCTAGGCTGCTGCTTCTCAGCAGGATGTGTGGCTGAGAATCTGATCCTGAATGCATTGGCTTCTCCCTGCTGAGAACTGTTTTTCCCAAGCAACAGGATCCCACCTCGCTTTTCTTTGCAGTTATTATCTCCTTCAGTTGTGCCTTCTACTGTTACATTGTGGGAGCTGGATTTCTGTGCTCCTTTCCTATTCACTGCAAAAACAGATCTGCATCTTTTTCCCCAAAAATCAGCGTTGGAGGGTTGTTCTGTTTCACCAATGCAGTTCTGTGCAGCCTCTAGCCTGAGAATCTGCTTCCAAATCCCACAGACACGTTATTTAAATAAAGGATTATGAACAAAGAACAGCCTTCATGTAGGGTGGCTCTTTGTGCAGGTTGTCTGGCAGGAGTGTAATTCTAGAGCAGCCAGTTTAAAATGCAAAATGTGTGAACTCTCAGTGCTTGTGCTGAAAAATTTCCCCATCCTGTGACTGGAATGTGCTGCTGGGCTGGAGCTTCTCAAAGTGTGGCCTGGCCAGCAGTGCTTGGGACCTCTCAGTTTTCATCTAAACAGATGAAAGGGCAGCAAAAAGCAGAAGCTGAGGCTTTGGAAAGCAAGTTTTGACCAAATTTGTCCCTCTCTGCTGCCACCAGCAGGAGACTTTCAGATGCTAAAGGAAGGAAAAGTTGCCTCAGAGGCATCTGTGGAAACATGGAACTGGCTCTTTGCTGTGCTCTGACCCCAGAGCACTTCTGGCACTTGCAGTCAGCATTCCAAGGGAACAGCACACAGAAACACATTTTTACCATCCAAATACTGAAGGATTGACTTGAGAAATAATTGGAATCCTGGGGGTGACCTTTGAACTTGCTGTGGGGCAGGCTGTAGGTGCCTTTCTCCAAGGGTTCACGGAGGAGAGGAAAAATTTACCAAACTGTGTTGGAACAAAAGAACCCAGGAAAGGCAAATGCTATTTCTGTCCTCGTTCCTAACAAGCTTTGTCAGTGTCTCCTGGATTGAACATGAGTCACAGTTCTTGGCGTTCTCCCACTCCGCCGATCCGAGGGGAGCAATGACTTCAGCCTGGAGGAGCTGGGCTGTGGGACCAAGCCTGCCTTGGAGAGGGCCAGGAGCTGCAGCAGTCACTGCTGCCAGTTGGAATCTTGTTCCCAGTCACCATCACCTCAGCTGTGCAGCCATTGCAGAGCCCTGCTAATTAATTTCCTTCATTGTCGTTGTGCAGAACGCGTTCTCAGAGCTGCTCAAACCCATCTCGGAGCAGATCCAGGCTGTGCAGAATTTCAGGGAGAAGAACCGTGGTAGCAAACTGTTCAATCACTTATCAGCAGTCAGTGAGAGCATCCCAGCCCTGGGCTGGGTGGCCATGGTAAGGACTGCAGTGGGAAGGGGTTTTCCTTGGGCTGCAGGGGAGGGTCTGGCTCCCTGCTGGGCTGCTCGGTGCCAACGTGTTCTTTCTGCTCTAGGCTCCAAAGCCCGGTCCTTATGTGAAGGAAATGACTGATGCTGCCATGTTTTACACCAACAGGATCCTCAAGGAGTACAAGGATGTGTAAGTTCAGCTTTTTCTCTTTGGGATGTTGTTGAACTTGGCCAGCTGGGTGTGCAGGGGCTGCTCCAGCACCTCACCACAGCCTTTAATTCCTCCTTCTCTGATCTCCTTGTGTTCTCAGAGATAAAAAACAAGTGGACTGGGTGAAAGCTTATCTGAGCATCTGGACAGAGCTGCAGGCCTACATCAAAGAGTACCACACCACAGGGCTGACCTGGAGCAAATCAGTGAGTGCTGGCTCTGTCAGGGCGTTCTGGGGCGAGCCTGGCGCGGTCACCGCCGCACAGACCGAGCTGGTGCGAGCGCCTTTCCTCTTCCCTGCTCTTCCAGGGTCCTGTAGCCACAGCAGGGGCTAAAGCACCACCTGCCCCTCCAGCTGGAGTTGCACCCCCACCTCCAGGGCCTCCCCCTCCTCCTGCCCCCGCGAGCTCCAGCACAGACGACTCGGCCTCACGCTCGGCGCTCTTCGCCCAGATCAACCGGGGAGAAGGGATCACCTCGGGTACGTGAGGGGCACAGCCAGGGAGGGAACTGCTCTGCTGCTGCCCCTCCATGCACCTGCTTCAAAAGCACATAAAAACCCATCTGGTCCCAGTCTGGGGCTGGCAGCCAGGGGCAGGGCTTTGCCAGGACAAAGTGAGTGCTGCTGGGCGAGAAGTGTCCCTCTCATCTGGCAGGTGGAACAAGACTTGGCTGTAAATACCAAAATGTTTCCCCTTTTTTGTGTTACCTGGTGAGCCCATCAGGACATGAGGTGCTGGGCTCAGGGTTTTGTCCAGCTGCAGAATGGAGAAAGAGCTGGCACGCTCTGGTTCTGTGGTTCGCGTTGTGTTCTTGTCAATATTGCACCAGCATTTCCTGCTTCCTCCTTCCCTTCCTGCCACTCACACTTAGCTCAACTTAGCTCCCATCTAAGGAGCTTATTTGTGTTTTAACAAGGGTTATCTTGGTTGGTGTGACCATTAAAATGCCAGTTCTGGTGTTTGTGGGGCTGCATTCCCGGAGGGGCGCTGGGGCTCAGCTTTGCTTCTCTTGCAGGCTTAAGGCATGTCTCAGATGACATGAAAACCCACAAGAATCCAGCCCTGAAGAACCAAGGGGGCCCCGTGAGAAGCGGCCCCAAACCTTTCACTGCTCCCAAACCAGCCTGTAATGCTGATCCCTCCCAAGGCTCCTCCCCAAAGGCTCCTCCGTTGCTAGAATTAGAAGGCAAAAAGTGGAGAGTGGTGAGTTCCTGGTGCTGGCAGGAGTGGGTTGGAGGGGTGGGAGCTTTGGAGAAACGAAGGGGACTCTTCTGGAGACTTTTCTCCTAAGAGGCACCAGCCTGAAGGCACCTGTTTGTTTTTAAAGGGATTTTAAAGGATGAATTGCTGTGCATTCAGAAAATGAAGTGTGATTCCCTTGCCTTTTCAGGAAAACCAGGAGAACGCCACTAACCTGGTCATCAGTGACACAGAGCTGAAGCAGGTAGCATATGTGTTCAAGTGCACAAACAGCACACTCCAAATCAAAGGCAAGATCAACTCCATCACCCTGGGTGAGTGAGGAGAGCCCTGAAAGCTGCCCCTGCCTGCTGCTGTGTGCCTCCAAAATCTTTGTGCCCTGATCTGTTTTTCTTTGCAGATAACTGCAAGAAGCTGGGGCTGGTGTTTGATGATGTGGTGGGCATTGTAGAGATCATCAACAGCAGGGATGTTAAAGTTCAGGTGAGTGACCTGTTCTCCCTTGTGGTTCTGCAGCAGTTGGATTTCCAGACCAGGAATTCTGAGGAGACTATCCAGGAAACACCAGCTGTCCCTTGGGAAAGGGCTGAAATTTCTGTCTGAGCTGTTTCAGGGCTTGGGGTAAGAGCTGGGGCTCTGTGAAAGCACATTTGGCTGCCAAAGTAGTAGGATTTATTCCAGTTCAGTTTGGGCATCTGAGATGGTCAGTTTGCCTCGTGCTGGCTCAAGTTTTGTTCTAAAGAGATTAGAACAAGAAACCAAAAACTTTGGATTTTTGCTAAAGGTGGGAATATTTGAATCCTGTACAATTGTCACGGTGAGGGCTTGCAGTCAAACCTCTTGCCTTGAAAGAAAACACACAAAAAAAATGCTGTGGCTGTCCAGTTTAAGCTGATTCTGCTCTGACCCTGCCAGGTCATGGGTAAAGTGCCAACAATTTCCATCAACAAGACAGATGGGTGCCACGTGTACCTGAGCAAGAACTCCCTCGACTGTGAGATCGTCAGTGCCAAATCCTCGGAGATGAACGTCCTGATCCCCAGCGAGGGAGGGGACTTTGTAAGTGCTGCTTTGGGATCCCTCTGGGGCTGGGGGATGCAGGAGCTGCGTTTTGAACCCTGCAGGTGCTGCTTTGGGATCCCTCTGGGGCTGGGTTTTGAACCCTGCAGGGAGTCTTGGTTACAGTGGGGGACAGTTTGGAGGTTGTGAATGATATGTGATTAAAAAAAAAAAACAGGATAAAAAAAGTCTTGAAATCAGATTCTTGCTGGTTTGTGAGAGCTGCTCCTTCCTGAGGATCTCTTGGGGGCACGACAGGCACCAGTGGTGGTACAGGAGGTAACAGCACAAAGCTGAGAAGAAATGCCTGAAGCAGTGGGGCTGGTTCCTGATCTCAGTCATAAACTGATTTTTTACTAGAGATTTCTGTTTTTCCCCTGCAGACTGAATTCCCTGTCCCAGAACAGTTCAAGACAGTGTGGAACGGTCAGAAGTTGGTTACCAGTGTGACAGAAATTGCTGGCTAAGCTGAAAAGCTCCAAGGCTCACTCTCTCCCCTGGCCCTGCTGTGGGACAAATCTGCTTTCAGATGATTCTCTTAGATTTTCTTGTACCTTTCTGCTCTCAAACTGCTTCTCTTCTACCCGAGAGACACAGCTGCCTGCCATCACTGAGACTCCTGTGCCTGGGGCTCAGTGGTTGTCCACCTCTCTCAGCAGGAAGGTTTCTTTTTCTCTCCCCTTGTCCCATCTAACTGCACCAATCGATCAGAGTCTCGGTGAACTTCACAGCCAGTCCTGGCAGTTGGCTTTTCAGAGTGTTGTTTTTTGTATTGCCTTTAAGCAAAACTGTTCATGTGAGAGGAATGTTGTCCCCTTTTTAACGAGTAACGGTGTCTGTCGGAGCCCACAGTGCCCAGCTCCTAGGGCAGATGTCTTGGCAAGGTCCTGGAAGCTCTCTGGAGCACTTGGTGGCATCACAGGACACGGGAACGGTTTTTTTTTTTCGGACCAAAGGCTGAGGACCTGGGCCAATTCCACCCTGATTTCTCTTCCATCATTCCCACTAGCTGTGCCATGACAGGAGGCTTTCATTCCCCAGTGCCACAGGAAGGCTGCAGCGGTGTCACCATGGCCACCCAGCAGCCCGGAGCTGAGCACCTCTCATTCCATGAGCCCTCCACCTGCACAGCAGAACCTTTGCCCCAGGGCTTCCTTCTTGGAGCAGCTGAACTGAGGTTCAGCGGCCCAGGGTGGTTCTGAGCTGTCCCCTTCCCCAGAGGAAGGGCTGCTCCATTCCAGGTCAGTAGTGCAGAGCTGTAAATACCCGAGTTGGATCAAGTCACTTCATCATTCTCTCCTTCCTCATCTGCAATCAGCCCCTACTCAATCCTCCCCTTCTTTTCCCTGTGTTGCTTGGCTCTTTCTTTTGGTGGAAGCTCTTAGCCTCTGTTCCAGGGCCCTGGAGCAGAGTGGTGCATCACACAGTACTGTACTGACCCACAAAGGGAGCTGCACGTGCTTTGACCTTCATTTCTCCAACGCCTCGGGTGGCATAAGCATATCTTAAATGCATTTCTTCTGTAAAGTGTCAATGTTCTTTTTTTCTCTAGTACAAAACTTACAAAAAAAAAAATTATGCAAATTTTTTTTTTAATTTTGAAACTGTCCTGTGACTTGTACTTGTCTTCTCCTGAGGCTTGTGGAAAAACCTTTCTTATGTACTTAAGATTATACAGAAGATAGAATAAAGTTAATGCCAACTTGCTCATTACTGTGGCTCTTGTCTCTTCCTGGGGGCTCAGGCAGAACAAGCTGCCCCTCTCTGCCTGACCCTGCCTTGATTCCTTTGAATTCTTGCCCAGACTTTCCTCAGCTCCCCTCCAAACACATCAGTAGTTGTCCAAGATTTTTTTTTTTTAGTTGGTTAGATGGAAAGTTCTTTATTGATTTCAGTTGTACAAAAGAGCATAGACCAAGCCATTAGTTGAAAACTGTTCAAGCTGTTAATACTGCTGAATTCCAAACCCTCTTTTTCATTTTTTTTCCCCAGAAACCCCTAAATTTGGCCTTTTTCCCCCACCCTGGGCTGGAACATGATTTCCCTGCATCCAGCCATGAGCATTGCTGATCCCTGCATGAGTGAGTTGGGTTAATACTGCCAGTGTGTCCTGCAGGAACAGGGGATGGAGAACAAACCTCTGGCACAGTTTTGCCCTCACCCAGGGCCCAGCTCAGCCCCAGCTCTGAGAACTGAGGTGGATTTACCAGCCTGGAGTGTGTCAGAGTCAGAGCAAGTGGAATTACACCCTGGCAAACCCTGCTGAGCTAAACCCCCCTCTCATTCCCCTTCCCCAAATCCCTGCAGGTTTGGATGTGCTGTTGCACAGTGGCTGGTGTTAGTCACAGTAAAAAACCCTGCCCAGTGCTCCCAGAGGAACTTCACTGCAGGAAGGGGAGGATGCTGCTGTCAAACCACTCTTCTGAGAAGTGCAGGTGATCCCCCTTCACCCCCAGGAACACCAACTTCCCTGCCTTGTCCATCTGCTGCAGCCCCAGGCGATCCTGCAGGGAGAAGGGGGAGATTCCACCTCTGCTCTTCTCCTCATGGAGGGGGAAAAAGGGATTTCAGGGCAGTCCTGCAGCAAGGCTTGGAACAGGAGCAGAGCTCATGAAACACTGAGGGGGATCCTGAGCCAGGCAGGACCCACCAGAGACAGTCCCTGAGTTTCACCATGGAATGGGGAATTATTTCCATGTCTCCCCCAACAAACAGCTCCTGGCAGGGGAGGCAATGCCCCAGGAGTGACAAGAGCTGAGCTGTGGGGCCCCAGGGACAGTAAAGAGGGGACACAGCAGAAGCCCCCAGCTCCCAGAACTCACCTCTTTGTACAGTGAGGTCTCCTGCAATGGGATGGTCTCCTTGGCTTGGCCACTCTTGTAAAACCCAAACCACTGCATAAAAATGGATAAAAAATGAAGGAACAGCTGCTGGAGGGCTCCCAGGAGCCAAGCAGGCTTCCAGCAGGAGGCAGAGCAGTGTCAGATCTGTGTTTGTGCCCTCTGCAACCTCCAGTTCTGCCACCAAAGGCCAAACCAAAGAAGCCCCAAAACCTGCCCTGCCTTCCTCACCTCAGAGATTGGAGGATCCACCATGGTGTCGTTGAGGAATTTCACCATCACAAACTTTTTCAGAGCCATCAGGTTTTTCTTGTAGGTCTCATTGATGCCCTGATAGAAGCAGGAGAAAAATCCAAGTCACTGGAGAGCCCAGAATCAGAGAAACTGCCTGCTCTTCAACCTGAAGCTTCACAGGCTCTCCTGCTCTCTGTCCTTACCCTCTCCTGATTGATGTCAGCCAGGAAAATGCTGTTTTTCCTGTAGTCCTCCTCCTTCAGAGGGTCGTGCCAATACTCTGCTTGCACCAAGCTGGAGAGGGGAGGAACCAAGGCTCAGCCTGGACTGCCAGAGCTGCTCCTGTGGCCTGGCCTGGGGGATGTACTCACTGCTCCTGCACAGCCTTTGTGTAGGCTCCCAGATCCAGGGTTTTTCGGATCCAGTCGCAGAGGTGGGAGCTCTCCCCGGGACAGCGTGGGAAGCCGTACACCCCTGGGGCAGGACACAGCTCAGTCAGCCACACTGATCCCTTCATCCCTCCTGCTGTGCAAGAACCACCTCTTGCACAGCAGGAGCAAGAGTTCCCCAGGTAACCAGGCAGCTTTTAGCCCTGCAAGTTCCTCAGGCAGCTCTCCTGCCCCAGGAGTTGTGGCAGGGATAAAGGATGGGGAGTGCTGGGTGCTCCCTGCAAATCCTCCCTCAACACTGCAAAGAAACAGTGGAGTGGAATTCTCCCCTGGAATTCTCAGGGAAGAGTATTTGAAATTCATTGCCAGCGACTCTTAACTGCACACCTCCTCATTCCCATTTCACACCTCCCTTTCCTTGGGGCTTTGTCCTTCCAGATGCTGATTGTAAAAGACCCTTGTGACCCAGAGGGTTCAGTTTCACAAATCTGTAGGAGCTTCCCACAAAGTAACTCATGCCAAGTGCTGCCAAGGTGTGTAAGAACCCTACCCAGGCAGTGAAGCCAGCCGCTGCCAGAGGTCCCTTTCCACTGCCAGCTAAGCAAGATCAAAATAACAAAATCAGCAAACACTAATTGGGCCAAACAGGGCATCAGCTCCACACAGGAACAAAAGGACAATTTAACCCATAAGAAAATGAGGAAAGAGCCCCAGAAGGTACCCAGGAGGTGTGACACTACCTTGGTGCTGTCCCCCGATGGAGATCAGGTTGAGCATGGGAGGCACAGGGCATCTCTGGGCCACAGCCCTCCTGTGGGGGAAGGGGAAGGAGCTGAGCAAAGCATGGCCAGGCCACAGGTGCAGCTTCTGCGTGGGCTTGGCCACTTGGGTCACATTTCCCAAGGGATTTAACCCTGCCTGGAAGAGCAGGGCAGCAGGAAAACACAACCTGTCCCCTTTGCAGCACTCCTGCCTTTAGGAATTTAGCAGTTTGGGTGTGCTGAGCACTTCTGAAGGGTCTCAAATGAGGATGTGAAGCACCAGGAGTCCCTGGAGCTGGGGCAGGAGCTCAGACTTACAGGAATTGGCCTCCCTGGGAGAAGCCCATGGCGTTGTAGCCTCCCTGGAGGTGAGGGTCCGTGGCCAGCTGGCTGCACACCTCCCTCACCTGATCGTTGACATTCATGAAGAAGCTGTTCTCCACATCCTGAGGGATCAGATTAGGATGGATCATTTGTACCTTTGCTGTGGCTGGTGTTGTTTTAAGCTCTGCAAACAGATCGCTGGCATTTGTGATTTTGAAAGAGGACCTGAGCTTTGACAGGGACAGAAGTGAAATTCCAGCTCTGACACTTCCCTTCACCACATCCTGCTCTGGTTGGCAAAACTGTCTCATATGAGACAGTGACATTTCCCCAAACGTCTTCACAACCTGAATCACTTCAGATTTTGTTCATATATATATATATAAATTAAAAATCAAACCTCTCCAGAACCCAGAAAACCACCTACACTGCACATTGTCCTGAGAAATTATTTATTTGACAAAAAACTGTCAAAACCCATGAAGGTACAGAAGTGTGTAATTTATTACACTGAAGTAAATAAATGTTAGCAAATCAAGAAGCATGGCCAGGGATAAAGCTCTGCCTCAGCCAGCATCCATCCTACGAATTACCTGCAGCAGTTAGAGTGTGCTAATCAGTGGATTTGCATATTAATCCAATTTAGGTCAGGGATTTGTTTTCCCCCAGTGCTTTTCTGCAGGTATTAGCTGGACTTTATCGGGTTCTACCTGCCAAAGCTGTTTACCTCACCGAGGAGAGAAAATCAGAAGGGAAAGCACAGCAGGAATCCTTTTGGAATCCTGTTAAAACCACGGGCTGCACTAATTTCAGCCCCACCCCTGCACGCAGACACCCGAGTGACATCCGGCTTACCTGGATCATGTTGCTCCCAATCTTGAGTGACAGGACGTAAATCCCCGGTATTTTTTTCTCCACCAGTTTTTTGATGTAGCCCATGCTCACCGGATTGCAGCAGCTGTCTCCTGCCAGAGGGAACATTGGGATGTACCACCACGCCATGGCCCCGGCTCTCACCTCACCTCCACACAAACACCACGGGACCGGGAGCTGCCGGCCGAGGAGAGTCAGCACCTCCCGGCCCCGGTGGAGACGGGCTCTCCGGAGGAGGGGAACACCGGAGCGAACGCCCCTCGGTCCTGCTCGACCCCCAGCCAAGCCCCGCCGCCCCCGCGGGCGCTGGCGGAGGGTCCCGGCTCACCCATGCCGTGCCAGATCACCAGGGGCGTGGTGGCGGCCGCGGGACCCAGGCACAGCCCCAGCAGCGCCAGCACCGGCACCGCCGCCATGAGCGCCGCCATCTTGTCCCGTCACATGACCCGCCGGCGGCAGGGGAGGGGCGGGGCCTGGGGCGGGACCAATCAGGGGCGCGGTTTGTGTGGGGGCGTGGTCTGTATGGGGGCGTGGTTTATGCTTGGGGCNGGACCGCGGGTTCGAGCCCCGCCATTCCCGATCCCATCCAGAATTCCCAAATGTGCGTGTCCGCTCCGGAATAAGCACAGGAAAGGCACGAGGCCGCTGCCTGCGTGTTGTGCACGTGGCACTGCATCCTCTCTGCCCTGCCGCGCCTCGGCCGTGGGCTGGGGCACATCCTGCCTGGGCTGCTGGCTGATTTCCTCCTGCAGAGGCGGCTGCTTGGCGCAGCAGCCGTCAGGAAATTCTTCTCAGCACCGAGTAAGAACAAGCCTTCATCTGCCACCCAGCCTTTCCAACACACTTGCGTGGCCTGTGTAAAGCATTTCCCATTTCCTCCCAAGGGAAGCTGCTCCCAGCCACCTTCCTGGTGGTTGTGCCGTGCCTTGGCTGCTGTCCCACAGTCATTGTGGTCCTTCTCACACTGCCTTGACAATAATCAGCATGCCAGGGGCAGGCATCGATATCAACCACGTGGATATTGCACATCTGTGCCATCCCTGCCTCTGTGTCCTTCCCTTTTCCAGTCCCACAAGGCCTCTGCAATTCCTGCTCTCCCCATTTCTTCTGCAGCTGCTGGCATTGGAAATTAAGAGGTGAAATAAATGCTTAAAATCCCCCCCACTCTTGCAGGGACGATTTTAACATTGCTCAACACTCCAGGCAGCATTCCTGCAGTGAGGGAAGGTTCAGGAAGCACCCACTCCTCTCCCTGCTAGGGACAGTTTCCTCCCTGTCTCGCTCAGGAAATCTTTGCTGTCTCTCCCCAGATCCTGATGGGAATCACAAATACCTTTGGCATAGTGGCAGGGATTATTGCTCCCACTGCAGGTGGACTTCTCATCAGCCAGAAACCAACAGCACATCCCTGGAAAAAAAAAAAAAAACAAAACCTGCTCTCAGCAATGGATTCCTTTCTTTGCGCTGAATCAAAACTGACACCAAGCCCACCCCCTCTCCCAAAGAAAATGTGTTGTGGCACCTGGCAAAACGGAGCTCTGGACTATTTTGGGGACAGGGATGACTCAAAGCAGGAAAAGCTCCACATGGGACCCATCTGGATGTATTTGGAGATGGGGAGAGGGTCGAGGGAGTGGGTGAGTGGGAAGCTGTGTGCGAGGCAGGAAAAGCGTCCTGAATTCAGCAGAGAAATGCCAAGGTAGGAAATATCTTTCTAACAAGATGGGGTCTGGCAATTCTTCCCTGTGAGGGTGGGCAGGCCCTGGCACAGGGTGCCCAGAGTTGCTGTGGCTGTCCCTGGATCCCTGGAAGTATCCAAGGCCAGGCTGGACATTGGGCTTGGAGCAGCCTGGGATGGTGGAAGGTGTCCCCACCATGGCAGGGGTGGAATAAGATGAGTTTTCAACCCAAACCATTCCATGATTCTCTGATTCTCCACGTCTGGAGTTGAGCAAAGCTCTTGTGCTGCTGGCAGGAATCAGGAGCAGAGGATGGGATGAGCTGATGCCATCAAGGGGCAGCAGTGGGGTGGTCACTACGTGGAGATAAAGGGAAGGGTGACACCTCTGAGCTCTGCTCTTGTCCCTCAGGATCCCCAGAGTGGCTGGGGCAGTTCCTTCTCCCTCTCTGCAGCTCTCAGCCTCTTTGCCTGGCCTTGGACACCACCTTTGGCAGTGGCATCATCCAGGACTGGGCAAAGGAGAGAGAACCACGGACGTGGGAGGGGGCACAGAGGGGTGAGCAGCACCTTGAGCCACCTCTGTCCAGCTCCTGGTCCCAACCTGCTCCCCTTGCTGGCTGCAGTGCCCTGAGCCCGTGGGGAGGGAGGAGCCCTGCAGCATGGACAGATCCCAAACGGGATCCATGGATTGCTGAAGCTGGAAGCCAGCCCAGCCTGCAGCTATTTCCAGCAAAGCTTGTTCTGGGATGAAGTAAATCCATAATGAAGCAGCAATGTTATTTTTTAAGCAGAGGCTTTTCACACCCTCTGCAAGGAGACTCCTGAGTTTTTTTTTTCTCTCCTTAATGAGACAAGCTGATTATTCATTTATCCTTCATCCCTGCTTAGGAGCAACTGGGGCAAAAAATAATTGATGGCATTACAGAGCTCGGGCTGGCAGGGTTCTGGGGAGGCAGGGAAAGGGGATAACAGGGAAAGCCTTGAGCTGGTGCCATCCTTGCTGAGTGTGAGCCTCATTGAAGGCATTTTCTGCTCAGGACGTGGCCACTGATAGAGGTTTGGACTCCAAAGTGGTGGGGGTTTGGGCTGCCCCCTTCCATGAGAAGCTGGGGAGTTCTGCTCCCCCTGAGTACAGCAGGGAGTGAATGAGCTGCCATCCCCCCACAAATGGCACAAAAAGAGGATCCAGATCCCAGACAGAGCTCTGGAAACTCTTTCCTCAAAGAGTGAAGAGAAACTGGACTGTGCTCAAGGAATTTGGGGCTGTGAGGGTGTGAGAGGCTTTGATAATTACATTCACTGAGAGCAGCTTCAACATCTGGTGCAGCATCTCCCACCAAAGCCGCTGCTGGGGATTTTAGTTTGGGTGAGAACAGCCAATGAATTATTATTAATCGTAAGGATTTTGATACAGTACCATTTGTAATCCCCTTTAACTGCTTTTTGATATAGGATAATCTGTGATCTTTTGTATGTACTGTATAGCTTATATAAATAGTACATAATTCTGGTAAACACAGTGCATGCGGCAATACACTCGTAATTGTGGTAATTACCGCAATTCAACGTATATTGCTGCGGTTACCGTAAATACGCGTATACTGCTGCTGTCACCCGAATTACCGTAATTACCCAAATTACTGCAATTACCAAAATTACCGTAATTACAAAAATCGAGCGCCCCCACAACCCCTCCCAGTCCATTCCAGTGCCCTCATAGAGGTAATTATGGTGATAGCGGTAATTATGGTAATTGGGGTAATTACGGTAATTTTTGGAATTATGGCTAAATACAGTAATAGCAGTCATTAGAGTGGTTTTGGTAATTAGGGTAATTCAGGTAATTAAGGTAATTCCAGTAAACACGGTAGCTGCAGCAATATACAGTAAATTACTGTAATTACCGTACTTCTGTGTATATTGCTGCAACCACTGTATTGCCATAGCTACCGTAATTTAATGTGTATTGTCACAGATACCGTAATTTAACGTATATTGCTGCATTAATGAAAAAAAGAGAAAAAAAGAAAAAAAAAGAAAAGAAAAAAAAGGAAAAAAAGGAAAAAAAGAAAAGAAAAAAAAGGAAAAAAGAAAAAAAGAAAAGAAAAAAAAGGAAAAAAAGGAAAAAAAGAAAAGAAAAAAAAGGAAAAAAGGAAAAAAAGAAAAGAAAAAAAAGAAAAAAAAAGATAAAAAAAGAAAAGAAAAGAAAGGAAAAAAGGAAAAAATAAAAGAAAAAGAAAAGAAGAAAAAAAGGAAAATAAAAAGGAAAAAAAAAGGAAAAAAAAAAGACTACCGTAATTACCCTAATACACATGCACTCTACCATAATTACCCTAATATACGCACACTCTACCATAATTATCCTAATATATGTGCACTGCCGTGTTTGCCCTAATATACGCGCTACCATATTTCACCGTATATTGCAGCAGTTACTGATTTTCACCATATATATGCGTCCTACCGTAATTTACAGTACATTGCCGTAATTTACCGTACATTGCCAAAGCTACCGTAATTTAATGTTTACTGCCACGTTGCTGTAATTTACCATATATTGCCGCAGTACCGTAATTTAACGTATACTGCCGCAATCATCCAAATTACTGTAATTACCGAAATTACTGCAATTACCAAAATTACCATAATTGCGAAAACTGGGTGCCCCCACAACCCCTCCCAGTCCCTCCTACTGTCCCCAAGTCCTCTCCCTGTCCCTCTCAGTTCCCCCCCATGTCCCCATAACCCCTACCAGTTCCCAGTCCATCCCAGTGCCCCCCATAGTGGTAATTACGGTAATAGCAGTAATTGCGGTAATACAGGTAAATACGGTAATAGCCGTAACTATGGTGGTTTCAGTAATTACGGTAATACTGGTAATTACAGTAATGTGGTAATTACAGTAATACGGGTAATTACGGTAATTTTAGTAAAAAAAACCAAAAACAGGATTTTCCCATGCCCCTCCCCCCCCCCCGGGGATTTTTTGGGGATTTTTGGGGGTGGGGGAGGGGCACCAAGAGCTGTTTTCCCGTGCCCCTCCCCCACCCCTCCACCCGAATCCAAGTAACAGGAAAAGCACAAAAAAGAATCCACACTGACCCTCTGGCTGTCAATAACTATCAAACCACAGACCAAGGGGTCTTGTGAGGAAATAAAATACAACACTCTCCAAATCACATCTGCAGTGTGGCATGCACTCTAGGAAGATGAGGCCAAGGGTCGGACTGAGATAAAGAATTTTCAGAACATGTAAACTCAAAGGAATGTTTGAATATCTGTAATATTCATTAAAATGCATTTGAACAATGCAATGAGAGAATATATAAGGAGAGATGTTATAGTTAATGGTGTGCTTTTGTTAGTTTACCAAGCGCTGGAAACTGTCCCTTTTATCCCTTATTAAACTTCTATAAATTTAAAAGAGTGAGCTTTGTTTCTCACCCACAGAAAGTCATTCCCAGTATAGAAACTGAGGCCGCTCTGAGGTCTGACACCAGCCAGAGCGTGATGAATAACTTATTTGCGCATCACACGTCTGGGTTGTTTTTTCCCCTCTCTGTTAATTGTCATTATTATTAATACTTACCGTTATTACCGTATTATGATTTTGTTTTCATTAATTAACAGAGGCAGCCATGACAGCCCCACGGTTGCAACGGCAACACCGCCCTCCGCCCGCCAGGGGGCGCCGCGCGCTCCTCCCATAACCCCCCGCGACGGCGCGCCACCGCCTCTTCCCCGCCTCCATCATGGCGGTGAGTGCTGGGCCCGGGGGCTGGGGCTGGGCCGCGCCGTCTCTATCCGCCGCCATCCGCACTCGATAGAGCTCTCCCGGGCGCGGCCCGTGCGGGCGGGAGCGGGGAAGGCCGGCGGGAGAGGCGTGAGGGCGGGATGGGCGCGGAGGAGCTGGTGGGGGAGCGGCTGTCATGACAGGCCGCGGCCGGTCCTAGGGCTGGCGGGGCGAGCGGCGGGCCCGTGGGCCGGGCACCCCCGTGGGCCGGGCACCCCCGGTCACACCCCGTGTGGTCTCTCCGCAGCAAGACCAAGGTGAGAAGGAGAACCCGATGCGGGAGCTGCGGATCCGCAAACTCTGCCTCAACATCTGCGTCGGGGAGAGCGGGGATCGGCTCACCCGCGCCGCCAAAGTGCTGGAGCAGCTCACGGGGCAGACCCCCGTCTTCTCCAAAGGTGAGGGGCTGCGGAGGAGCCCTGCTTGTTTGCTCCGTTGTTTTCCTTATTTTCCCAGGAAAGGGCTCTTTGACAGAGCCACTTGCGGGAGAGTTGCTGGAGAATTTTGGGGCTTCAATATTCAGGGACTCGTTTGTGCCATTTCAGTTGTGTCTCTGAACTCGGGGTGCTGCTCTGCCAGCATCCCTTAGAACGGAATGTGGGGCTGCCTCGGTTCTTTTTAATTCCCTTGAATTTTCTGGGTGTTGGGAAGCTCCGAGTCCCGCGGGTGGGGATTCTCTGGCTGTCCTCTCAGTGTAACTGTCGCTGTTACAGCCCGATACACGGTGAGATCCTTTGGGATCAGGAGAAACGAGAAAATCGCTGTTCACTGCACGGTTCGCGGGGCCAAAGCAGAGGAGATTCTGGAGAAGGGGTTGAAGGTGAGGATTTGGGGCTGGATCTTTGCTTTGTGACAGAACAGAACTTTTCCATCCTGATTGAAGTGTGCTCCAAAAATGTTAAACCTGATCTAGATACAGGGATGAAGTGTTCACATTGTTTATCTGGGTGCTGTTTTATCCTTATTTAAGAACTAACTGATGTAGCAGCTGATTTTTGGGTTCTGTCTTTGCTGCTGGGGAGGGTAAAATTTTTGGGATGAAGGCTCAGTAGTTTGTGAGCAAGTTGGGGGTCTGGTGGCATTGGGCAGGAGTTTTAATTCTGCTTCAAGTCAGGAACAAAATAATGACTGAAGCCAACGTTTCAGGTGCGAGAATACGAGTTGAGAAAAAACAACTTCTCAGACACCGGGAACTTTGGCTTTGGAATCCAGGAACACATTGATCTGGGCATCAAATACGATCCCAGCATCGGTATCTATGGCCTGGATTTCTATGTGGTGAGTGTTCCCTGTTTTCTGGGCTTGTGGGAAAGCTCCAGAAGGAGCCTGCAACGAGCACTGGCTCCCATGGAGTTGCACCTGGAAGATAGATTTGGATTTTGTTGCCATTTTTCTTAATCTGAGATTCCCAGAGCTGCCATAAATCCCTGATGTCTGACAAATCTCACAAAACCTCTTCAGAAACAAATCCTGTTGCTCTGACAGCAATTCCTGGGATAACATTGAAACAGCAGGGCTGGGTTTGGGGAAGGAGAGAGCAGCAAGGCACCAGTGAGGAGGAAATTCCAGGCTTCCCTCCTGGAAAAGTGTTCAGTTGAAGAAAACAGGATGAAGCAGTGCTGTTGGCTTTACCCTGCAGGTGCTGGGCAGGCCGGGCTTCAGCATTGCAGACAAGAAACGCAGGACTGGCAACATCGGGGCCAAGCACAGGATTGGGAAGGAGGAAGCCATGCGCTGGTTCCAGCAAAAGGTACAACCTTTGGTTTTGTATCCCAAGAGTTTCCTAGTGTGGAACAGCAAAATGCCTCATGGGAAAAGCTGGAGAAAAATGACCTGAATGCTTAAATCATAGATTTTTATTCTCCCAGAGCAGTAGAAGGTGCTACTACTATATAGAAATGTTTGAGCATGAGTGTGTTTGTGCTTTTTTGGGGGTGCTGAGCTGAAAGAGCAGCTCTTGGCAGGCGAGCTGGGAGGAATTACCAGCTCTTGTGTAAATGGCTCCCACAGTTTTTGGAGGAGCTGCAGGAGTGAGCAGGCAGGGTTAGGATTTGTTGGTCTGACACAGCTCCAGGCTCAGCTGCCACACTTGGAGGATGGAGAGATCGACAAATAAAACAAATTCTTGTTTATCCATATAATGAATAATAGCAGCTGCTGAAAGCTGGGTTGGAAATCTCAGAGCTGGGGACTGCTGGTAGTTTCTTGGGGGGTTTTTTGATAGAAAGTGTGGACAGTCTGCCTGGTCCTACACAGTCATACCCTGTGCAGGGAACCCTCCACCTGATCTTGCTGAATTCCTGATTCCCCCATCCTGCCTGGTTCTGTTTAGTGTGGCACAGTTACCTTCAGGGCTCAGATTTTGGGGCTGGTCAGACCAGCCTGTGGAGGGGGTGGCTGCTTGTTTCAGGGGGCTGCTGAGCAGATTTTTGTGCTTATCTGAGCACAGCCCCATTGGACATTCCAGCACAGCACAAAGGCTGCAGGAAAACTTGTCTTCCATGTCTGTGTTGGCTTGGAATGGCTGTGGTGACTCAAATTTTCTGCACAGCAGCACTGCGCTTCTACCTGATGCTGATTTCTCACTTTGTTCTTTTTTTTTTCTTTCTCTCACAGTATGATGGCATCATCCTTCCTGGTAAATGAGCAGTTCCTGTTACCAGAGAAGTAAATAAATTTTTATAACCCCTAACTTGTGTCATGAGTTTTGTGGGGAAGCTGATGGGAGTGAGGGTTCTCCTCCACCAGTATTATGGTTTGGCTTAATTCTTCTTTTTCCCCTTTTTTTTTTTTTTCCAATCCATGCAGCAATCCAGTGCTGCAGGGAGGGGAGAAAAGCTCTTCTGTCCTGCTTCTGTGTCTGCATTCCAGCTTAAACTTCGAGGTGGAGATGGAGGGGACAATTTCCTAGCTCCCAAAGTTTGCAGTGACCCTAGACATCGGTGTGCTCCTTATCCAGCTGTCCCACCCTCCCGAGCTCGGTGTCCTTTTGCTGGTGGCAGAACCCACGTGGAATTCAGCTCAGCTCATGTGGAATTCAGCTCTTTGTGCTGGCTGCTGCCGAGGCCAGGAGCTGCATCTGGAGCCCAGGGATGTTGGGAGTGTGAGGGTGCAGCACGAGACACTCATGATGGCCTCGGGGTGCTCCTTGTCTTTTGCCCTCTCGCTGATGTCAGGGTTGTAGCACTGCACAGGTTTCCTGTTCTCATTCCAGCCTCCCACCAGGCACGGGATCCCGGTGGGCAGAGAGCAGGAACTGCTCCCCAAGCCCTGCACACCTCTGTGAGAAAGTGCCAGGAAGGGATTCTTAACCAGGGCCAGCACCTTTGCTGTGCTAGGAAGGGATTTTGGGTGGCTGCTCTGGGGTGTGGGGCCATGCTCAGCCCAGTCTGGGGTGACACCAGGGTGTGTTTCACCTGACTCAGGCACAGCAGCTTTTGAATGTTCCCAAATCCCTCCACTCCAAAATTCAGCAGTGACCTCAGCTCCTCTGAGGGAGCTGGGAGCAGCCAATAGCTGAGGGAACAGAAATAGCTGCTCCTGCTCTGTCTGACACGGCTGGGGCTGTTTATTGTGCTTGGCCACAAAGATCAGGTTTCTTGGAACTGAGTAACCAGCTCATATTCAGCACCAGAGGGAAGGGGGTTGTTAGGAGACTCCAAAAACATGGAGAAGGGAAAAGTTTGGGAAAAGTCTCTATCAGGAAAGAGAATTCAAGGCTGGGTAGGAGTGGAGAAGTGGCAGTGCCAGCATGGCCAAGCTCAGTGTGCCAGGGAGAGCACAGGTAGACAGCAAGGGAAACTTATTCTGGCTGTTTAAATTTCTCTTAAAAGACAATCACTGTCCTCAAATCCTTTCAGTGCTGCTAATCTCAGCTCTGACTACTTAACCAACAGCAGAGCAGGGTAACAGCCTCCAGAAAGTTGTCAGGCTGATTTTCTTAAATACCTAACCAGACAGAATCCCTCTCCTTTTCCTGCTGGTGGGTTCAGTCAAAGTCTGAGTCACAGCCAACTCTCAGCCAGTCTGGAAAACTCTATTGCTGCTCATAATTCCTCCAGTCCTGTTTTAGTAAGCAACAAAGGCTTTTCCCCCATTTTTCATTATTCAGCAGTTCCTGGCCTCACACAAGGTCTCTGCTGCTCCTGCCAGGTGTGTCCTGGCTCTCTGTGACTCACCCACAGCCTGGGGCTGCTCTTACCTTGCTCTCAGACAGGTTTGTCCAGAGGGAAGCTGTCCAGTTCCAGGATTTCAGGTAGAGGAACAGAGACCCTCAGCTTTCTGCACACAACATCCTCCTCCCTCCTCTCTCAGCTGACTGCTCTTATCACTTCTACACTTAGAGCAGGCTTTTGGGGTGGTGTGAGGTCAGCTGTCCTCGCTGAGACCTGTGGGGACAGAAAGGGCTGCACTTAGGTCCAGATTCTAACCTGGAATGGGCTGTTCTCAGGTCCAGATTCTGACCTAGAATAGGCTGGACCCAGGTCCAGATTCTGACCTAGAATGGGCTGGACTCAGGTCCAGACACTGACCTGGAATGGGCTGGACTCAGGTCCAGACTCAGCTGAGACACAGCACTGCTCGAATGTACTCGCTGCCAACAGTCCCAAAGAAAATTAACCATTGAGAGGCAACAGTAACAGCTGTGAAGTGACATTGCCTCAGGAAAAAAATGTGTCCAGTTCTGGGCTCCTCAGGTCAAGAAAGACAAGGAGCTGCTGGAGTGGATCTAAAAGAGGGAACAAAGATGATTAAAGGACTGGAGCATCTCTCTGATGAAAAGAGACTGTGGGAGCTGGGCCTGGACAGTCTGGAGAAGGGAAGGCTGAGAGGGGATCCCACCAATCCATACAAACATCCCCAAGGACTGTCAGAATACACTGCCAAACTCTGAGGGTGGCAGAACCCTGCAACAGCTGCCCAGGGAGGGTGTGGAGTCTCCCTCTGTGGGGCCATCCCAAACCCACCTGGACGCGTTCCTTCTCCAGGCGACCCTGCTTTGTGTCTTGGGACTGGACGATCCCCAGAGGTCCCTTCCAACCGCAGCTCCTGTGGCATTTTGTGACAGCCCACTCAGGGCGGAGCTGACAGAACCGCAGCTCCCCTCAGCGCGGTCCTGCCAGCACCCAAGATGGCGCCGCTGCCAGCTCCCAAGATGGCGCCCGCCGCTCTCTGCCCTCACCCGCCATGGCCGAGGCCGCGCTGCATCACTTCCGCTTCCGCTTCCTGCCCGTAGCCAAGATGGCGGCGGCGGCGGGGCAGCGCCGTGGGCCCGGCGGCCACTGAAGCCGCTTCCGCCGCCGCCGGCTCTCCAGCAGTAAAAATGGCGGAGTCGGTGCTGGAAGTTGTGGGCCGGCTCCAGGCGCGTCTGGCGGGGAGCGCCGAACCCAAGAAGGTGATGGGGGGCTGCCTCAACCGACCGGGGCTCCGCCGGTGGGGACGGGGGTCGGGAGTGCGAGGGGCGCGGGGCAGGGCCTCGCTCCTCCGCGGCTTCCCCTGCGTGGAGCTCCGTGCCCGGCCGGGGCCGCGGTGCGTGGGGTGAGACGTGCGGGCTGCTCGAGCCTTGTCCCCGGCTCGCAGGCCCTGGGGGTGCCGTTGCGGCGGGTACGTGTCCTTTGTGGGGTCCCCCCGTGGCAGCGGTGGGCGAGCGTCCCTTTTTAGGGTCCACCCGTGGCGGGTTTGGGGTGGTGGCTGGGGTCCCATGGCAGGTCCTGCCGCCACAGTGGCAGGCAGGGGTTCCTTTTGGGGTCCTCTTTTGGGGTTCCCCCCTTGTGCAGTGGCCAGCAGGGGTGTCCCTTTTGGGGTCCCTTTTGGGGTCCCCCTGGCAGGGCTGGGGCCCGGCTGGGCATACGGGCAGCGGAGAACTCGCCGGAAAAGTCTTTCCCTGGTGACGTGTTTGGTGGCGGAGCCGAGTGAGCCCACGCAGGGAGGCACCGCCGCGGGCTGGGGGGCACACGGCTGCTCCCGGCCCGGAGCTGGCTCCTGTCGCCTCCGTGTCCCCCGGCCTTGGGGAACTTGCTCGGCTTTTCTTTCCCCTCTCCAGGAGGGAATGTGCCCGCTGTTACAATGTTCTGCCCGCTGCCACAATGTTCTTTCTGCCCGCAGCGGCTGCTGGGCTGCCCCGAGCTGCTCGCTGTGCTCGGTGACAGTGACTGTCGTGCTGGGCACCAGCGTTCAGAGCTGGTTTTTTTTTAGTGAAATTTGGAATTATGGATGAACTTGGGCATGCTGTTACTCCATTCTCCCGTGTTAAAGGGGGAGCATCTGTTGAGAGTGTTCACACGTGTTCTGTTCACGTTTTGTGTAATTCATGTGGAAGAAGTGGCAGGCAGGGCTGTGCAGCTGCTCCGGGCTGGGCTAACTCTGTTTCACCGAGACAAACACCTGCAGGACTCGCTTCCCAAGACCTCCCACCACCCAGGAAGAGGAGAGGATGCTCCAGTGCTGACCCTTTGAAATGGGAGCCCCTGTAGCAGCTCCAGCCCGGCTGGGGGTGATGTGATGGGATCTGGTTACTCTTCTCACCCTCTCAGCCAGGACCAGAGCAGCCTTTAACTGCTGGAGCCCCAAACGGAGCTGAGGGACTGCCCAGGAGTCAGTTCCAGGGGGTCTGAACTTCATGGTGCTGAGACCATGGGCAAGACTTCAAATATTTTCTCAGCACAGAGAATTAGTGCTGCTGTTCTCTGCCCTTGTGTGAGCTTGGGGCACCTGGAGCACTGCAAGTCTCAGAGCAGTGTTTGCACAGCCCAACTCTTTCTCCAGTGACCTTGTGGTGTGAAGTCGTTTCTTGCTCTGTTGATCCTGGCTGGTTTTGCAAGGGCAGGCAGAGGAGGTAAAGCAGGGCAATGACTTGAAAACCTCTTTTCTTCCCCAGCAGAAAGCCCTGTGACCTATATTCTTTATTTCTGATACTTTCCCAACCATATCCTCGGAAGCATTAGTGGTTTAAAGCCTGAATTTAGTTGCCATTGCATTGTCTTGATAGATTTTGTGAGGACCTTCCTGTTGAAGAAATTTTACCCCATTTACCAGCAGGACAAATCCACGACATCCCTGGGTGCTGCCTACTTCCAGTCCTCCCTTTTTTTTTGCCTGGTCCTTTCAAAATATTTTATCAGGAATGTGAAAGAATAATATTTGCCCAGTGTGGTGTACAACTCACTGCCTTGCTGAAAGGTGTAAAGTATTGTTATTCCTGGTTTTGGGTGAAAATTGGGCTGCTGGCACGGAACAGTGAGAGTGAAGTCTTGGACAATGCTGTCATGGTTTGGAAAGAGTCCTTTTTTCCAGCAGAGGAGGTACAAACTCTGCTCCAGGGCTATGGGAAGAAAGAGGAGAAGGAAAACATGAGCAAGAACATCTTCATGGAGGCAAAGCAGCCAGGCTGTGCTGGAGCAATTTGATATTAGTGTGTGTTTTTAGTGTCATAACGGTCTGGCTGCCTTCTTTCAGAAAAAGAAAACCATCCACCCATGTTCAACAGAACTTGATTGGAGTTCAGGGAAGGTTTTCTGGGTCTGTCTGGGTTGACTGAAGCCCTGCCCTGTGCTGGGGTGTTTTAGAAGAGCTTTGTAGTGTGTATCTCACAAGACATGAGCCTGGTGTTTTCTGATTTGTATGATCTTGGTTATTTCCAAGATGAGCTGCCAGATTTAGAATCCCAGGATTGCTGCAGGTTGGAAAAGACCTCCAGGATCGAGTCCAGCCTTTGATTGAACCCTTCCATAATAACTGAGTTCCACATTGAGTTGTTTCTTGGGGACTCCACCTCTCCTTCCAGTGCCTGACCACCTTTCTGTGAAGAAATTCCTCCTGCTGTCCAAAATTCTTCCTGATGTCCCTTTAAGCCTCAGTGGGATGAACTCCATCACCTTGTTTCCAAAGGAAATAAAGTTTAGTATCAACTTTTAAGCCTCACTGCTTCAAAGTTCTCACTTGGTGCATCTCATGCACAAGGAGGAACCAACTGTAGAATAATTCAGCTTCTCTTGAGACGTGTTCTGGATCAAGTGTGTGGCTCCCCTGGTCTCCAACCACACTGAGAACAGCATTCCCATTGAGAACAGCATTTCTCTGCCTGGAATTCAGCCCTGAAGGCAACAAATAACTAAAGAGCAAACAGAACTGTGGGAGATGCTACTCTGGGGTGTAGCTAGAAAATGTTTGGGAGGATTTAGGGACACCAGAACGAGTTGGCCTTTGGTTCTTACTCTAACAGTGGGATTTTGTAAGCTCTGAAAAAACCTTTCTAGGAATTTAATTAGCTCACAGAGATGCTGTTGCTTTAATATTGTCCTGGTTTACTTTTTTTTTCTATCCTGTACAAAATTCCATCCTTCTTTCCCTTTGCACACACAAGTCCAAACTCCTTTATGACCAATCCTAGAAGGATTTTGGCCTTCCCAGAGGGATCCTGACCCCTGAACTGTGGTAGCCTGAGGAGAGCCAGCAGAGCTGGGCTCTGTCTCTGCTGCCTTTGGTTTGATGGCTTCAATTGCCAGAGCACTTGTTGAACAGCTGTGCTGGCAAGGCAACAGCAGCCACTCTTGATATCAGCATTTCACTCTTCTAAAACCAAGAAAACCGAAACCTTCTGTCACAGTTATTAGGTCCTAAATATAAAGGGGTGGTTTCTAGAGAACAGAAGTTGTGGTTTTGCTGAAGTCACAGGAACCCTTCTCTGGGTGTCGAGGAGTGTTTCCTCTCTGAAAGCAAGAGCGTTCCTCAAATAGGCTCCAGGAACTAATTTGCCTTCAGAGGAAGGAAATGTGCAGATCTCTGTGATCCTTGCACCCTTGTGGGGGTGCCTGGGTTCAGCTTGGGCTGACTCTGCTGATTTGAGCACGAGCACAGTGCTTTAAAGAGAAGATCTTCTGGATCAGGGGCAGCCCTTTGTATGGCATATAGCATAGGAGTGCTGAGCACAGCCTGGGCTGTATAGGGGCTATAATAATGGGAATGCTGATGAGGCTGGACTGTGGCTATAGCTGAGCTGTGGGAAATTATGTGAGGGGCAACAGTGCTGTCAGATGTGTTCTACCATGTACTGTAGCTACAGAGCCATCGTGGTGAGGCCACGTCCCAAACCATCTGGCTAGCAGAGGTGCAGGAACATGCCCTTCCCTTGCAATCCCACAATCATTAGGGTTGGAAAAGACTTCCAGGATCATCGAGTCCAGCCTGTGACCCATCCCTGCCTGCTCAGCCAGCCCAGGGCCCCATGTCTGCTCAATCCTTCAGCACCTCCAGGGATGGAGACACCACCACCTCCCTGGGCAGTGCATTCCCATGCCTGGCCACCCTTTCCTGAAGAAATTTCTCCTGGTGTCCAAACTGAATCTCTCCTGGTGCAGCTTGAGGCTGTTTCTTCTTGCCAAGCTCCTCGTTGCAGGGGGTTCCTTGTCCCACCCTTGTCCCATGGAGCAGCTGTTGGTGCTGGCAGAGCCTTGCTTGGGCTGTGTGGAGGAAAAAACTTCCCTGGTGTTAAGTGAAGGGAAGAAAAAATGATTGGAGCAAGCAGAGAATTTGGAAGGGATCAGATGCTGTTTTAGCACCTGTCAGCAATGAAGACACAGGTTCCTCTCTTAAGTCTTTAAGAGCATCTAAAAATCTTCTTTCCCCTTTTTGTTTTCATTGCCACGGGGTGTGATTCCTCCACCACCTCCTGAGAGTCCCAGGCTTCCAAACCCTTTCTTCCTCTTGCTGTGTGTTTCTGTTCCCAGTGCTTTAAGCCAGGTTTAAGTTGCAGTCCTGTGTGAAGCAAACATTAATATCTGAGTGTGTTACAAGACTTTCAGGTGGGTTCCTGTGGGCAGAGACAAGATCTTTCTGCTGTTGGCCCTCGTGTTCAGCTTCTCAGGAGCTTTTTTGGAGTGAGACAGCAGCTCTCAGCCACCTGGCCACCCTAAGAAGCTCTGAGGCAGTGCAGCATTTTCTTCCTCCCTAATCCCTGTCTGTGGCTCTGTGTGACAACTCTGAACATTTCTCTTGTCTCCACAGCTGCTGAAGAGTCTGAAGAGGCTGTCAGAGTTACCCATCACAGTTGACATCCTCGTGGTAAGAGCTGTGAAATCTCTGGGGTTTTTCCTGTGGAGTCCCAGGGAGAGCTGTTTTTGCTGCTTGCCCTGGAACAGGGTGTGTTGTTTTGGCCACCTGCTCCAGCCCAGTGCCATGGGTGTGATTGTGATAAGGTTCTGGAAATGCCAGGCACGGGCAAGGAGCATGCCAGGGCAGGTGGGAAGCCATGGAGGACAGTTTGTCATGCTCAGTTCTCCCAAAAGCTTAACACCTGACTGGGATATGAGAGCTGGAGCAGATCCCAGCAAGAACAAATCAGCAGGAAGTGAGAAAGTGCTAATCCTTACAGTTTTGAATGGCTTCTGTCTTCAAACTTGCCAGCTCTTGTGGTAAATACTGACTTGGGTTATTAATATGAATAATTAGTGTTTGACTAAGATAGAATTAACTCTTTGATTTACATGTAGTGAGTGATATCAAACATAATAAAAGTGCTATCTTTGCTGTTAGACCAAGGGACTTTCTCCCTTGCAGCAGCAGGGAGTGTGTTGATTCCACTGACTCTTCAGGGAGTTTAGCAGGGGTGAGAATTCCTGTTTTGCTAAAATGGATTCATGGCTCTCTCCTGAAGGAAACAGGAGTTGGGAAGACTGTGAACAGCCTGAGGAAACATGAGCTCGTGGGAGATTTTGCCAAGGACCTTGTGGCCAGGTGGAAGAAGCTGGTCCCTGTGGCCCAGGAGGCAGAGCGGTGAGTGAGCCCCAGGGATGAGCTCTGGGAATGTTTTTTCAGTAGATATTTCAAACCTCTCTGGCCAAGGCTCTGGAAAAACTTGTAAAACCAATATGTGAACTCTGCCTGGGGGTTTTGCCTTGTTTTGGCAGAAACTTCCTGCCTTTGCTGGCTCTGGAGTGTTGGGATGATGACAGTTGCAGTTTTCATGTGGAAGCTGGGGCCAACTTTCAAGAATTTGCAGTTTGATGAAGAGATTAAGAGGAGATGGCAAAAAAAGCGCCCTTAATAAAGCAAAAGATGCACCCAGTTTGCTTCCCAATTGATGATTCTGAAGACAGGAAGTTCTAGGCCCAAGTTATTTGAAAGAATGCTTTTATGAGCCAGAATCCTATGGAAACTGGAAGTTATTGCTAGCAGGCATGTGGCAGTAACAAAGCTGTGTTGAACCTTGCAGAGATCAAATAGATTTGAGTGATAAAGGCCCAGTTATTAATGGGAATTTAAAGGAGGAATATTTCCACGTGTTGAACTGGGGGACATTTCCCACAGCATCACACAGCCAGGAGTGTGTAGGGATGGAGAAGTTTCTGTCTCTAGTTGTAATAAAAGTGCTCAATCAATTCTTGCACTAAAAATGAAGTTTTTAAATCCCTGATTGTTGTTGTTCCTTAGAGATTTAGTGGGATTTTTGCCACAAAGCTGCTAAATCTTGATGTTCTGTGTTCCAGTCCAGGGAATGGCTCTTTTTATTCATGCTGGGCAGTAATAATTTCTTTGTGGTTTCTTCTCCCTTCAGAAATAACCTGGACTCTGAAGACCGTGACTATGAGAGGAGCAGCTCGAGCAAAAGGCATCAGGAATCCTCCCTCAGAGAGGATGAGGAGGTTGATCAGGATTACTCAGAACCCTTCCAGCCTTCTTGCAGCCAGTCCTACAGCCCAGATCATAGGGAAAAGAAATCCAAAAGGTATCCTAGGCCTGAGAGAGCCCACGAGACTTACGGCTATGGCAGCCACCAGGGGAAGGGTTGGGGCAGATCCTCCCCGGTGCTCTCTTCAGACCAGGAGTACTCAGACTGTGGGCAGGCTGTGTCACCAGAGCCCAGTGAGAGCCCTCAGGACATGGACACAGACCCTTACGCCTCTGAGGAGCAGGAGGAACCGGCACTATTCCATCGCAAAGGCAGCAAAGGGCACGGCTTGCAGGAGAAGCTCGGGGCAGGCCGGGAGCGCAACTCCGGCGATTTCTGCGACAAAGGGAACGTGGGTCGGAGCAAAGAGCACAAATCCTCGCACAAGAGGCAGCGAATCGATGGCAGAGGGGATGACAGGAGCTCTGCCTTCAGCCCTGAGAGGTTGCACAAAGGCTCCTTTAAAGAGCAGCTCCGAGAATCCCCCGTGGCAGCAGGCAGCAAGGAGAAGCAGAGGACGTCAGAGGGCACCAAAAAGGAGAAGAATCGGGAAAGCGGCACCTCCAGGAAGGAGAAGTTGCACTCGTTGCCACACTCAGAGGAACCTTTGGACAACCATGTCAAGAAGCAAAAGCATCGGGACTCTGAGAAGAGCAAGTTGGAGAAGTCCAAGCAGAGCCTGGAGAGCTCAAACTTGGAGAAGAGGAAAGCTGAGAGTGACTCTGGCAACAGGATCAAGGAAAAGGGGAGCTCTGGGAGCTTAAAATCTTCAGAGGGAAAACGCAAAATCTCTGATGTGGACAAAAAATCAGTGGGGTTTTCTTCAAATCCTGGGGAGGGGGAAGCAGAGGATGAGTTTGAACAACCTACAATGTCGTTTGAGTCATATCTCAGCTATGACCAGCCCCAGAAAAAGAAAAAGAAAGTGGTGAAACCCTCAGCTGGGTCAGCTGGGGACAAAGACCGAGGGCACAGCAAGCAGAACGGATCCAAAGCCAGTACCAACAGCTCGAGCTCCAGTCAGAAAAGTCCAAGCCACAAGAGAACAAGTGAGAAAAAGGCAGAGAAGAAATCCCCAGAGCCTCCTAAACCAAAGAGGGTAAGGTTTGGTAAGAAAGCAGAGTGTCTGTGGATGTGAGCTTAGAGTCCAGCCCAGTTTGCAGTGCATCTCCTGCTAACAAGGTTCCCATGTCTCCCCTCTCAAGCTTCTCTAAAATGGACCTTTTTTAGTGTCCAGAAATGGGAGAACTGGTGGTACAAGGCAGCTCGTTCCAGAAGACAAACCTTCTTTTGTGAAAGGCTGGAAAATGAGCAATATTTCTGTACAGATCCTTTGTCACATGGGTGCCAGGGTTTGGTGTATAAATGGGGACTAATATGTAAAATCTTTACTGTTTCGTCTTTTCACTCCACTTTGAAAACACTTGGCTCTTCACAAAGTGGTTTTTATAAGGTTTAACAGCATTTTAAATCCTGCTTTACCATTCATAAAACTCCGTATCAAAGTTTTCAGTTTCTGAGGTTCCCTTCTCCTGCACCAGTGCAAAGTTTTTTTGCAGGAAGAGAAGAGGCAGAACTGAGATCAAGGAAATGCTTCTGCTTTTCCTGACTAGGTTAAAAACATGGATGGCACTTTCTGGAAGGTGCTGAATGATTCAGATCCCAAACTTTGGCTTCTTCCTATTGGCAGCCACTCCCTGAGGTTGTTCCATGGCGCAAACTGAGCAGCATTCAGTGGTTTATTCAAAATATGCAAAAAACCCCAGAGTTCAGTGCTGTTTGTCACAATCTGCTGTATTCCTGTCTCATTCCATGTACATCCTCTCCTTCCAGATAATTTTAGATGTGGTACCAACATTACCAGACATCCCCCTGCCCCCCATCCAGGCCAATTATCGTCCTCTTCCCTCGATTGAGTCCATCACCTGCTCCCAGACAAAAAGGAAAGGTATGTTGGGCAGAAAAATGGGTTTGGAATGAGCCAGGAGTGGATTCTGGCTAGGTTTAAGTCTTTCTGTTGGGGTCAGACAAAAAAGCAGCTGCATCAGAAATGAGAAGAATCCTTCACTGACGCTGCTTTGGGGCTCGGGCTTTGCATTTGTCCTTCCTGAACTTGCTCTGCAGGTCTCTTGGAGAAGACTTTGCCCTTTGGGTCACTTCTGGGTGACTCCAATTTGTGCCATTTATCAGGACAGGCTGTTTCTTTTCTCTGTCCCCTCCTCACTCCAAGCGTTTCCCTCCACAGCAGTGTCCTCGCCAGTGGAGGAGAGCGAAGCGGGTTTCACAGGCCGGCGGTTAAATTCCAAAATGCAGGTGTACTCTGGCTCCAAAACTGCCTACCTCCCAAAGATGATGTCCCTGTACCAGCAGTGTATCAGGGTCCTCAGCAACAACATCGACTGTAAGTACCTTTCCTCGTCTCAGACTCACTGTGCACTGAAATTTTGGCACCTTGGTACAGACCCCAGCAGTTCCCCCTTGTTACAAAGATGGGATAAATCCCGCTGGAAGCCCAGGTGCTGCAGGGATCAGCACCCGCAATGCTTTCAAGCAGTGTTAAGCACTGGAAATTGTGGCAATCAGAGCTTGCACGGATATTTCTCAACCTGGAGATATTGTTGCCTGAGGTTCCTTTCTCCTCCCCTCATCCTGTGTGGTGCTGTGCAACACTGCAGTTTTCTCACCGTGTTTCAAGGTGTTAAGCCCTTTCCTTGGCAAGGAAGGAGCAGGATAATGAACACCCCGTGCTTCTTGTTTCTCTCTAGCAATCTATGAAGTGGGTGGTGTCCCTTTCTCCGTGCTGGAGCCGGTGTTGGAGAGGTGCACCCCAGAGCAGCTGTACCGCATCGAGGAATGCAACCATGTGAGTGCCTTGGCCTGGGAGAGGGGTGAGATGTGCAGGGCTGTCCTCACCTGCAAGAGCAGAATAGCAAACAAAGTTTTTTGATGGAAAGAGCTGGCTTTTGCTAGTCCTGAGTTCCCTGCTAGAATTCCAGTGACACCAGCACTGAGGGAAAGGGGACTAGAGGAGTCAGGAGGGATCCCAACTCTGTGTTGATTTACTTCAGGTGCTGGTGGAGGACACAGATCAGCTGTGGCACAACCACTGCCTGCGAGACTTCAAGAACGAGAAGCCCGAGGAGTTTGAGTCGTGGCGGGAGATGTACCTGCGGCTGCATGACGCGCGCGAGCAGCGCCTGCTCATGCTGGCACGCAACATCGGCTCTGCCCACGCCAACAAACCCAAAGGTGGGCCTGGCCAAGGCCATTCAGCCTTCAAACCAGTCCAATTTAGGAGCAGCTGAGTTCTGTGTGTTGCCTTTGCTTTGTGGTTTAGTGGTGTCTTGCTTTTATCCGTGATGGTGTTGATGCAGCTCGATATTTTACAGCAGTGATGAGTTGGCTCCCGTTCCGTGTGGCTTCTCCATGCTGGCATGGAAGAGAGCCAGGGTGGGGGGAAATATTCCTGGGTTTTGGGTGAACTTAATGAGAACTGCTGAGCTGATCAGTCTGAATTCTCACTGTGGGAGGTTCAGAGTTTAGGAAGGAGGTCTGAACTATTTTCTGGAGGAGAAAGGAGACTGTCACAATTTCTTTGGAATGGATGGATTGGGGAGACGTGGATGAACTGCCATTAGTAAGACAAGCAGTGAAGAGCCTCCTTTATTGCCAGTTGGATGTAAGTGATGTTTCCTGTGCCTCTTGCAGGGAGAGTGGCCAAGATGGCATTTGTGAACTCTGCAGTGAAGCCCCCTCGGGACGTTCGGAGGAGACAGGAGAAGTTTGGAACTGGAGGCCCCCTCCTGCCAGAGAAGACCAAGTGAGTGTTTCTCTGCAGCACTTGCTGCTGCTCAGGGCGTGCTGCCAGCTGCCCCCAGAAGCTCAGGAAGGGATACTGAGTGTCTGGGAGCTCCTTTTGCAGGGACACTTGTAACTGTAATTGCCTGTTTCCTGCTGGGAAGCACTGAGATCCGGGTCACTGCTGGCTCCACTTGTATCAGCACTGCTGCTGTTATAATGTGTCTGGTGTCTGTAGAGCAGCCTCAAACCACGGTGAATCCTTGATAGAAATGCCTGTCCTGTGTCCGTTCCAGAATAAAACCAGTCCTGTACACATCCAGCAGAAGCCACGCTCGGGCAGGTGACGAGCAGTCCTACGACGGGCCCAGCACCAGCAGTGCCCACTCGGTCCCATCTTTAGGTAGCACCTTCTCCTCCTACGACCCCAGGAAACCCCCTGTGAAGAGTAAGTACAGCCTGCAGGACATCCCTGTGTTCTCTCAGAGCTTCTCCTTCACAAACTGCTGCTGCTGTGGGAGAATTCCAGCCTGTGCAGGAGGGTTGATATCTCTCCTCTGTTCAAACGCCTGATTCACCTGCTCAGAGCTGACTGGATCAGCCTGTCCTGATGGCAGCAGTGAGGCAGAACCTCTGCCTGTACCCTCCTGATGTCCTGGCTCTGTGCAGCTGTTTGGAATTGGGAGTGCAGCTGGGTCTGGAAGGAAGCAGGGAGGGTTTAAGCAGGGATCTGGGTTGGTGCAGTGCAGAAAGCAGTGATTTCTTCTCAGTCTGTGACCTGAAAACTCTGATGGGCCCCTATCAAACACTCGTGTCTACCAGGGCTGCAGCTCTCAATTGCTCTGAGCTCTTCTATCACTTTTGCTTTCTTGTAGGGGTATTTTTGTTTGACTCAGTGATGTTTTTTTGTTGTTTTTTTTTTCTTTTGCAGAAATTGCACCAATGA
Source organism: Turdus rufiventris (assembly GCA_013186435.1). Lineage (NCBI taxonomy): Eukaryota > Metazoa > Chordata > Aves > Passeriformes > Turdidae > Turdus > Turdus rufiventris. Next base: position 1,295,205 of record PYHW01009782.1, on the reverse strand, counting down.
TGGCAAAGACTATCAAAGCTTTCAAAAACAGGTTCTCTCGGAGATAAGTTTGCAGTGCTGAGCTGGGCCTTTCTCTCTTGGGGAGGAGTGGCACTGAAGGGGGAGAAGGTACCCAAACAGCCCTTCCTTATCTTTGAACTCTTTGGAGGCTGCAGCTGCTGGGAGAAGCTTCAATCTGCACAAGATGACGGCACAGTATTTTATCTTTTATTCTGGTCCCTTTCTCAGTGTCAAGCCCCCCTCTTTTACCCCCTGTCCTCAACATTCTGTTTCTGGCTTTGTCATCCATCAAAAGAAGGGTGTACAGAATCTCCCAACACAGGAAAATGTGAAATCTTGGCACCTGCTGAGAGTGGAAGATCCAGAGACTTATTTACTATTTAACCTCTTAATAAATTATAAAATTGTTTTAATTAATATTTTGCCCCTCTACCCTGCTGTATTATTTATGTTGCTCCCAGTAGTCTCTCCCCTCCCAACCCAATCCTGGGGCCAGCCTTGGTGACTTGAGCTGGAATCCATCTGAGTTGACACTGGGTGCCACAGGAGCCTTTCCTGTGATCTGGTACCTGCTGGGCCCAAAGTCTCACCTGGAGACTCTGGGACAGGTAGGACCAGTGGCCCAGCCGCTTGTCAGTCCTTTGGCAAGTGCATCCAGCCCTGAGGCTTTGCTCCCTGCTCTTGTGTGTCAATAAAATCTGAGCTCTTGACCTTCTCTGTGCTGTTGCTGTAGATCCTATACAGGTGATTTTGTGGTCCTGCAGGGATGCCAAGAGCCTTTGGGGACGTTTCCTCTGCTGCTGTTGTCTTCTGCTGGCTGCTGGGAATAGAACTGCCAGGGATTTGGGGGTTGTACTGTGCACAGAGTCAGATTTTAACTTTTTATCTGGAGAGAGATAGGGGACTTTGCAATGGCAAACAGTTTTTAAATACCAGTGAAGGCATTGTTTGCCTCTTTTAGTGGGAAGAAGGAATACTTCTGTCTTGTTTTCTGTGTGGAACTGCAAAGGATTTATTTCCAGTTGGGAAGCTGGTTCCTAAATCCTGTCTTTTCCCTGTACATTTTGCTCTGTCCCCTCTGGAAAAATCCAAGCATTTTGGTCTTTGAACCTGAAACCACTTGAATGAGGTTGGAGGGAAGTGAGCAATGGAAGGTGGCTGTTGTAACACGTGTGTGTCCTTCAGAGCAGGAGTTCCAGAGGCTCCCTTGTGCCTGGGGTGTGAGGAGCTGGAGCTCAGGGAGGAGAAGGTGCTTGATGGGGCTGCTGGGAGTGTCAGGGAGTGCCCTGGAGCTCCTGGAGAGGCCAGAGCCCTGCTGAGGCTGCTGGAGCCCTGCTGAAGATGTCAGGATGGCAGCTGAGCTCACCAGGGCCAGAGCTGGGCACAGCCAGGAGCTGTGCTGTGCTGTTGGGAAGGTTTCTGCTTGTGGGGTGTGTCTGGGGAAGGTTTCTGCTTGTGCTTTGTCTGCCCCAAAGGGAACCCTGGGGTTGGTGCAAGCAGAGGATGGGGCTGGGGAGACCCCAGGGCTCGTGGCCTCTCTGGGGTCCGGCTGGGTCGGAGAGGGGAGGGATTCTCCTGTTCCAAGCCATATTTGCTGCCCTAGGACTTTGCTGTCTGGGTGGAAAAGATGCTGGTAGTGGATGCTGTTGTTGTTGGCAGCTCCTGAGAAGCTCTGCTGCTGGCTTTCCATGGCTGCCAAATCCCAAACCGGTGGAGTTGTCTGTGTGCACTGACCGGGGGAAACCTTGCTGTGAAGGGTCCTCCCTGGAGGGCTCTAAAAAAATCCCTGTTTTGCGTCTGATTTCTGTTTGGTTGTTTGTTTCTTTCCTTTTTTTTTTTTTTTTCTTTTTCCTCCTCCTTTAAAAGAAATGTCTTTCTTTAAAACCATTCTGAACACCTGTCTCCTGTTTATTTGGTCTGTTCTTTGTTTAGTTTGAAATTCTTGGAAAAATGTTCTCAGACTCTCATGTGCTGTAAGTTTGTTACAGTCCCAGATGCTTTAATGTTACCGTGCAGCATTTCAGTGTGTGTTGTGCTGTAAAATAATGGCTCCTTACTCTCCTGTGTTTTTGCTGTATTTAATTTTGCTGTATTTTTAATTAGATAACAATATATTCTCTTCTGCTGACCGTTGTGCTACTGTTTATTTCTCCTCTGTACTTGGGGCAGGGGCAGAGGGGAGGGAAGCAGAGCCTGGCATGGTGTGCAGACACGATGGAGCTTTGAGAAAGGATCTGGGTGGTGCCCAGGAACAATTCTGGGCACTGCTAAACTGCCAATTGATTAAATCCCAGCTCCACACTCAGCAGTGCTGTTTTGGGGAGATGCTCTTTCCCTGCTCCAGGCTTTGCCAGCTGTGTCCATGTTTTGTTTGTGGCACTGCAGGGAGGTGACACTGCTGTGACTCTGCTCTCACAGGGGCGATGCCAGCCCCTCACCCTTCCCTTCCTTTTGCTCAGACACTAAATCCAGCCTGGGGAGAGGTGGGCACCGGCCCTCAGCTGGGAGCAGAGCAGGGATATTTCCCCTGGGGACACACTACACAAAGTGTGGGATCAAAGTGCTCCTTCCTGCTCTTGGGCTGTGACACTTGTGCAGTTGTTCTGTGCTCCACCACACTCGGAAGGATGGAGCAGAGCTGCCTCTTCCCCCTTCCCACCCATCCCTGTAGGATGAGTAACGGGAGGAGGAGGAGGAGGGGGAGTGACTTGGACTCGTATTTGTATTTTGGTCCCAAACTCTGTATATATACAATTTTCTATGTTCCTTTTTTTGTGGTAACTAAGATGAATATTTTAATTAGATAAGTTATATGAAAAAGAGGAGAATCATGTCTCAATAAAAGCCGAACACTGGACTGTGGCTGCTCGTTCTTTCCTGACGCTGACAACGAATGTTAAACCCAGCATTAGGAAACGCCGGAGGGTGATGCTCCGGTATCCCGCTCCGGTATCCCGGCGGGGGTGCTGCTCCCGTTCCTGCGCTGCTCGGAACAATCCCCACGGATAAAACACCCGGAAGCTTTGCGGGAAGGGAGCAGCTTCGCCGTTCCCCGGGCTGGGTCAGAGCGGGTGGGGCCGGGAACCCCGGGACCCCTCCCGGGACCACCGGGACCCTCCGCGGAATCACGGGGCGGTTCGCGGGCTCAGCACGTGCAGCGCCAGGTCCCGCCCACATGGGCGTGGCTACAGAACGACCGACCTATCACCGGTGTGGGCGTGTCCATGTACACATGGGCGTGTCCAAGCATTAAGTCTGGTGACGTAAGCAACAGGGGCGTGTCCTGTGCGCGTTGTGGGCGTGGCCTCGGTGCCACAGAGGCGTGTCCTGTGAGCACTGTGGGTGTGGTTTCGTTACCACCGAGGCGTGTCCTGTGAGCACTGTGGGTGTGGTTTCGTTACGACAGGGGCGTGGCCTGTGTCACTGTGGGCGGGGCTCGCCTTCGCGCATGCGCGCTGGGCGGTACCGGCGCGGCCATGGCGCACGGGCACGGGCCCGGCCGATGCCGCTGCTGCGGGGAGGAGGCGGCGGAGCGCGGCGCGGCCTGGGGGCTCTACCTGCGCATCGACCGGCAACGCTTGCAGTGCCTCAACGAGCGCCGCGAGGGCTCCGGAGCCACCGTGTTCCGCCCCTGGGAGGAGCGCGGGGACCGCTCGCAGGTGCGGCCGGGAGCGGCGGGGAGATCGGGAGGGTGTCGGTGACAGGGTGGGCGGCGGGGCAGGGACGGGATCCTGGCCCTCGCTTCGGCCCTAGGGAGGCACAGCTGCAGTGCGGTGTCCGGGCCGGGGCTTCTCAGGACAGGAGTTGCTGGAGGGCGTCCAGCAGAGGCCACAAAGATGATTTGGGGTCTGGAGCATCGCCCTGATGAGGGGAGCGGGGCCTGGTCAGTCTGGAGAAGGGACGGGTCAGAGGGCATCCCATAAAATATCTCTAAGGGATGTCAGAGGACAGTGCCAGACTCTGTTCAGTGACAGGACAATGAGCAAGGGCCATAGACTAAAACACAACGAGTTCCACCTCAACGTGAGGCAGAACTTCTTTCCATGAGGGTGGCAGAGCCCTGGAACAGCTGGAGTCTCCCTCTGAGGGCCATCCCAAACTCATCTGGAGCTGCTCCTGTGTCACCTGCTCCAGGTGACCCTGCCTGACTGGATGATCTCCAGAGGTCCCTTCCATTCCTAAATATTCTGGGATTCTGTGAGCAGGGTACTGCAGGTTCCCCTGAACCCCACTGGGGTGATCCCTTCAGCTGTCCCCACACTCCCCTCTTTGTCCCTGGTGCTCCCCCACCATCCCCTGCCCACCCCAAGCCAGCCCTGACCTGCTCTTGTCTCTCTCCAGTTCGTGGAAAGCGATGATGATGAGGAGCTGCTCTTCAACATCCCGTGAGTTCCATCCCTGAGCACCTCTGACACAGTCCTGGCTGCTGGCAGGGCTTGTTCCTCACCTGAGAACGAGGCACTGGGGCTGACTTGGAGAGGACAGAGATGAAAACCTGGCTCTGTGTGTCTGGGCAGGTTCACGGGCAGTGTGAAGTTGAAAGGAGTCATTGTGATGGGCGAGGAGGACGGGACACACCCGGCAGAGATGAGGCTGTGAGTAAAAACAGCTTTCCCTTCCTCACAGGGGCTGGGTGCTCTGGGGGGAACTGGTGACTTTGTGACAAGACAAAGTAAATCCATTTGGTTTTGTGAAGAAGAACCTGGGCCATGTTAATGGATGGAATCCAATTCGCTGACCTGTTGTTAATAACTCCTTCTTGTCCTGCCAGGTTCAGGAACATTCCTCACATGTCCTTTGATGACACAGCCAAGGAACCAGAGCAGACGTTCAGCCTGAGCCGGGATCCCCTGGGAGAGCTGGAATATCCCACCAAGTATGAGACAGACCCTGGGGTGTGGGGGCTGCTCCTGCCTGCCACAGCAGCTCTGTCCAACTTTCCAGATTTAGGGAAGATTCAGCACAGGGCAGTGCCTCAAAGCTGCCCTCAGGAGGATTTGCCTCCCCAGCTCTGTCCTGCCCTCTGAAACCTACTTCCCAGAGCCTGGGGCCGGCTGTGTTGGCACCCCAGGAATTCTTGAGGTGCAGAATCATCCTGCTGTCCTGTCCCCAGCTCATGGCTGACCCACGGGTGTGAGGGAAATCCCCCGTTGCTGCCAAGTCTGACTCAGATCAGGGGGAGCTGCTCACAGTGTGGGAGCTTGGGGAGGTGCTGCAATCTCAGGGTATGTTTTCTTTCAGAATTGCCCGTTTCTCCAATGTTTACCACCTCTCCATGCACTTCCCAAAGAACTTCGGAGCAGAGACAACCAAGATTTTCTACATAGGTCTGAAAGGGGAGTGGATGGAGGTGAGTGAGAGCAGAGAGAAACCAGAGTGTGGAAAGGGCTGGAATTCTGCTTTCCCTGGATTTTAAACGCTCCATCTCCACCCAGGCTCACCGCCACGAAGTCACCATCTGCAACTACGAAGCCTCGGCGAACCCGGCCGACCACAAGTTGGAACAGATCACCCCTCAGACTCACTTCATCTCCTAACGGGGCTGCCGCGAGCTTGCCTGGGGCAGGACCGGCTTCCCAAGGCGCCAGAGCAGCTCCGTGTGTGTGGGACAGGCACGGTGGTGCGGTGTGAGGCGGCCCCGCGGGCGGAGCCGCTCTGGAGGCCCGCGGGTATCGCCGAGCCGTGTGCGGGGCCGGTACCGGCTGTGACTGACAATAAACACGCTGCGGTGCAGAGCTGTGCGCTGTCCCTGAGTCGCGGCCCTCCCGTGTCCGCGGGTGGCACCGGCGCTGAGGTGGGGAGGGTGGCGGATGAGTGTCCCCATAACCACCGTGGGAAGGGCGGGGCCGGGGCGTGTCGCCGATAACCCCCGGTGGGGCCTGGTCGATCCGGTGCCCGTTTCCATCATGGCCGCCCCGCCGCTGAGGGCGCCGTGTGCGTCACTTCCGTCGCGCTGCCGGAAGTTCCTCTGGGAGCGCGTCCGGGGGGAGCCGCGAGGAGCGCGCGCGCCGGGCCGCGGGAGAGGTGCGGGCGGGGGGGGCGGCACGTACCACCGGGCCGCGCCGGGGGAGGGAGGGGGGATTGCAACCGGGAAGCGG